>JAODJU010000048.1:1754177-1767280 GCA_026776725.1 Gnathonemus echidnorhynchus
CACCCCCCCCCCCTCGGCACCCCCTCGACCTTGGGGGGAATGGGGGCGAGGGGGGGGGGTCGGCAGGGAGGCTCCCCACACACACAGCCTCTGTCCAGCTGTCGGCAGCACCGCGTGTCGGCTAACAGCATCATACATCATCAGCATGTACCACGCGTCGTATATCCCAGGTAAGGGGGCATGGCACGCTGCCCCCTACAGCCCGGAACAAGGTCCACGCCCGACTCAGAGTCATCCCTCTGGTCAGGAACCTCCATCCTCTCTCTTAGTTCCAAGTGGCTTCATCTCGAAAAGTCCTCAGGTCACGTCATGCCAGAACGAGCGCGAAAGATGCAGAAAACTACAGGTCCCCGCGTGCTGAATAATTCAGTGTCCGCGAGGCCTCAGTCGGCAGCTGCCTTCTCTGTGCGCCATATTCTCTTTATAAATACTGCAAAAGGCATTAAACTACAGGAAAATATCACGGGCAGGTTAGACACGGTATTAACTATGCAATTAACCCACAGAGAGGTACAAATGAGCCAGTAAAACTCAGAGGCATGAGAGCCCATTGTGGACGAGGGATCTGAACATGCAAGGATGGCGCCTGCCAGCCGTGTGAGGTGCAGAGTCTCAGCGCTGCCCCCTGCTGTGGGGGTCAGAAATAAGGAGGAGGTCTTTTCTATTTAGACAGAGTGGAGGGTCTCAGTACTGCCCCCTGGTGTGAGGTCTGCACATAGAGGGAGGGCTAAAGATGTGCCTTAGGGGGAAAAAGGTGTGGGTGGCATCCCTGCAGCCCCACCTCCGTCCCTGTCGCATTATGGGCAACCTCGCATGGGACCCCACTGCAACTCAGGCCGCCACTGCAGTTCTTATTCTAAGGAAAAATGGCGGCAGAGGCAACTAGAGGTTAGAACCAGCTGCCGCCCGCATGCTTTTCTTAAAGCCCGTTTGTTTATTTATAATTATAATTGTATTTTTTTTTTCTTAAATTCGATAATTAGTTCCCTCAAACGCTGACACTCAAGAAGTCCAGGGGAGGTGTTTCATTTTATTCATCTGTCTAATTTTGGCTCAAGCCTTGGATGAGAATTAAGAGAAGCAGTGAGAGGGGGAGAGCCAGTGTTTATGGGGTCGCGGGGAGCCCAGCTGTCAGAGGAAACGTGTCACTGAGCCAGCCTGAGCTGGGGACCCAACTGCAGCATTAATATTTTCACACACGCTCTCTCTCTCTCTCTCTCTCTCTCTTTCCCTGGCATTGCTGGTGGCTGTCTCCCCCCAGATATGTCATCTGAGGACCTACGCGGCATCCATAAAGGAACCCGCTGAGTCAGCCCGCGGACGGGTTAAAGATGCATTTGCCGGCACATTCTAATGCCAACCGGGTAAGTCTGCTCCCGAGAACTGGCCCGAAATCCACACTTTCTGCAAACATGCTGACGCCACCCTGCAGCAGACTTAAGCTGCTGCTTACACCATGAAATACACAGAAACAAATGTAAATAAGTAACAAAGGCTAATGAGCGTAACCATGACGATCACTGCTTGTCTTATTTGATGTGAGGGTCCTTCGAAGGCCCTGTGGGTGGCAGCGGGGCCGTCTAAGGGACGCCTGAGTCTGAGGACACCCGTCTGAGTCGGGGAGCTTTTCCCGTCCGCCTGCTTGTCACTTTAAAACCACAGAGCACGGCCAGCCCAGCAGAGGTCACAGCGAGACAAATCTCCATGCACGTCCCTCCTGACAGCGGAGAAAAAACACACACACACAAAAATCCATAACAGTGCGTGGAAGAATGGGGCAGATTTACGGAGGCTCAGGTGAGGTCATCCCAAACAGTTGTCTCCTCGACGGATCGAACCATTGGCATTCGGCTCAGTACAGCGCGAGTCGTCACCTTTATCTCCCCGGCAGCGAGGTCACGGCCGGTGAGGAGCGGGATGGGCTCGTCTTCTCACCAGGGCTTATCCGAAATCAAACAGAAATGTGAGAGAACCCAAGGGCTGGGCAATTGCACACTCTCATTTTGTTTTCTCTCCTATGTGCTTCCTCACCTGATGGAACGGCGATGTGAAACAGCCTGGTTCGTCACTGAACAGCATCATCATCCAATCCAGCCGCACCTGACATGTGACTGGACAGGATTACGGGGACTGATTAGTGATTGGACAGGATTAAGGTGACCGGTCAACGATTGGGCAGGATTAGAGCACCTGGTTACTGATTGGGCAGGACTGGAGAGATTGATTGCATGCATGTGCTATTAAATGGGTCGTTTAGAAGCGGTCTTGCATGACCAGTAAATATCTACGTTATAGTCCATGCATTTATTTGTTAACGAGACGTCCATGACAGGAATAAATCCATGCTAACCGAACGGTGAACCGCGCTGACGAGCCGCTCATAGATCCGAACACTAGCTGAAGACACAAAGGGCTGCAGAGCTGAATCCGCACCGAGGAGGACGCAAGTCAAACAAGCAGGGTGACAGTCCCACGCGCGTCTCCCAGCTACCTTCCGCACGCTTCTACAGCCAACTGAGCCATTACAGCGAAACTGGATTCCTGTTCCTCCCCCACCTGAGGGGTCTCCAGTGCCCCTGCACTCACCTGGCCTACATCGCCAACACACATGCACTGTAGAAACAGGCTTCCAGCTGGAATCCCCTGCCCAACCTGGCAACCCGGAAATACACCCCACCCCCCGCAGCAATAACAACCCCCAGATAACAGGACCAAACTGGCCGAGATCACGTCACATCGCTGAGATGGATATAGATCAGACAATCAGTGATCCGCAGATCTGAACTCTTCAGGAATTTATTTCAGCTGCCCCCCCCCCCCTTAAGATCTTCATAAAGAGTTTATATGGCCCATTAAAAAGATCAGATTTGCTCTTTTGCTCGTGGCGGGAGGAATCCTAGTGCTGAGTATGACCTTTCCTGGGATATGCTTCAGAAAGTGTCCGGGAACAGAAAAAAAAAATGAAGCATTGAAGTATGAGTCTTCACAGAGTGTCTTGGGTTTTATTTAAAGAGCACGGAATGATTCAGCAGTGGAAGAGTGGGACCGGGATACAACCAGCACAATCGGTGATCATAATGAGTAACGGATGACCCAACGATTGGTAGCGGCAGTACAAAGGGACGTGCTGGTGTGTGTTCCTGAAAAGCCCATTAGGGAAATGACATCTCAATAGTCACAATGAGTCGACAACGATGAAGAGTCTAATAACTAGGACAAGGACTGCAGGAAGTCCCATTGTGCCGCCGCTCTGGAATACGCTGGACTCCGCTTCATAGCGCGGACTCCAGGTTCATTGTGGGCCTTAAGTCATATCAGCACTTATGGAAAGTATGCATTGACGGGCCAATTGATTTCTATTCACATTCCGCAACTTCCCTCACAAATCCCAATGAACCGGAACTCAGACGATCAGAAATCGCGAAGGCGTACATGTTTATTTCCTATCTGCTGCAATTTAGCCCCGGGCCGTCATGACTATTCTTAAAGACATTTTCAAGAAATGATGAACTCTAATGATCCATCAAAAACGACGACGTGCACAAAAGTACAAAGACGGCTGCGTGCAGAGGTCACACAGCGAAGGCGGCTTCCAGATGAAAGCCAGACTGAATACAGGCAGGTGCTTTCCGTCATTAATGCAGAGTGAGAAGCTGAGGGATGGATTCATGCAGATTTCTTTGTTACCGTTAAAACGCTTTTTCCTTCCTGTCGCTTCGCTTTTTTGAACTTTTTCAAACTTCCTTTCAGTCTCCTTTTGAGTTAATGAAGCAGATTGGCCGGTAAATGTAGAATTACAGGAATATTAAGCTTAAATACTTAAATTACTTGGTGACAGAGAGTCAGGGTTAAATGTCTCCTTAATGCACTTCTTTTTTCTAAATGAATGAATGAGCGAATGAATGGATGAACGAGCGAATGAACAAAGGGCATAAAATGCAAACATTGTCAAGTAACAGTTTCTTTATGCCAGGAAACAAATGTTAGGCTCTAGAGCTTAAGACAATTATAAAGGTACATTTTACAATCTGATGATTTCATAAACATGGAACATAGACATCCTAGTAGTTATGACCCAGCTGAGTGTGAGAGCCTCTTGCTCTCTCTCTCTCTCTCTCTCACCTGTGTGTGTGTGTTTAATGCTTTTCACCTGGGAATTTGTGATTGGCCGGGGCTTAGATGAGACAGCACTGCCGATTCGTCCCCGAATGAGATTTCTGGTTATATAAAGGTCAGCCGCCAGGACTTCATGACATTCTTCTCCTCGTCCTCCTCTCCAGCCATCATCCTCTGACAACCATGTTTTTAAAACCTGCACTGTAAACACTGTAGCCGTCCTTGGAGGTGTGTGTGTGTGTGTGTGTGTGTGTGTGTGTGTGGGGGGGGGGGGTTGTTATAATCCCCAATCCCACAGCTGCTGTGTCTCCATTCTTGATGCCGAATCGACAGTTTGCTGTTCATTCCACAGCTGGTTTGACTAAATCATTCCCACCCAAAATAAAGTCGCAGTTTCCTGCCCCCGTGTCACATGGTTCTGCTCGGATCGCTTCTCGCACGTCTAAACTCTCAGTAAGTAAACATCAGGATCACAAGCCTCAAAGTCACCGCGGCCTGGTCTAAATCGGGAAGCTGCCAGGCACGACTCACTCCAGGCTGCTCTCTCTGGCCATTCGCGGTCAGAGGATATATTACTTAGGGGACAGTTTTTTGTCCGCTGGCCAGATGAAGCCATACTGAATGATTAAGGACAATGAGAACCAAGTGACCACTGGATGATGTTTCAATCCATGAGGAGCCGGCATGCTTAGCTGAAGACTAATAATTGAGAAGACATTTCTCCATAAAATTCTATATATGCTGGACATAAAGAAAAAGTCTAATATTTCACTCAATGAACTATTGAGATGGAAAAAAATAAAGATCTTATTTGAAGGGTTAAAGTTCATATACGACAGCAAAGCCTACAATAACTTCTGCTTGTGTCCTTGTTTGCTTATTCATGCAGTAGATTTGGGTTGCGGTAATTTTGGTGTGATCTCCATTTGGTAGCAGTTTGGCTTCACAGAAATGTCGCCTTCCATTAGTTCAATAGGTCATCCTGTACCTGAAACCAGTATATTATGAAGGTGTGACCACTGCATCCTCAAATCTTTTGTAAGAGGCCAAAATAAAAGTGTTGGACATGGACTGAGATGTGAATGTTATACCAAAAACAGGAGTATACTTGATACATTTGGTGACGTAGCTATAATATGTTCTGAAGAACAGGGATAAATATTTCTATGTAATCTAATCCCCTTCCACTCTTTGCCAACCCTAACCGAACCTAGTTTACCAAATAAGTACCAAATAAATAACATTATCTGATTCAAAAAAATTATTTTATTGGAATGAAATATTCATGAGCATCTGTTGAAAGGAATGTGTTTTTTTAACTATTACATTCCATTGTGAAGAATAGATCGGGCAAAAAAACATGAAAAAACATGGCACTATCAAATGTAATTATCGGCTGGCTAGGAGGCTCGCGGCACTGGCAGCTGAATGCGTATGAAATGACAGAGACAGGCTCTCCAGTGAGGGTCTGCTCGCCAGCCAGTGACAGTGCGTGCAATGCTGACAGTTACGGGGCTGATGCTCGGCACCCGGCTTGCGGGCTCCTTAAGAGCCCGAATAAACATCGATTTTGCAGTAACATCCAGCCAAACGACACATCAAGGACGACAACAACGGGCACCTTGTAAAAGAGAAAAGCTGCCCGCTCGCATTGTTGCATGTTGTGCTTCGCCGGTGCACTTCTCTCTTCGCGCAGAGTCCCTTTCAGGAGGCGCGTTTCAAAACTTTACCATGGCAATATGCTCCTGAATATTAAAATAGTGCTAGATAAAGTCAAAAGAAAGTATGAGCCGAAGCGCACCGTCATTTACAGGCGTGAAGGAAACTCCGTTAATGACAGATATCCCACGGTTATATTCACCGTATTCAGCATAAGCCAAGAACCCTGGCCTGAAATACATGAGGTGTATTACTATGAAATATTACGATTTATGATGTGAAAGACGGTTAAATAACCCGCAACAAGGCGCTCACACATGTCCCCGTTTAGCTTTTATTTAATTTTAAGTCTGCTCTATTAGGCGAGTCTATTAGGCGGCCGCCCCCCCATGTTCGCCTCACACCCCCTGTCACACACACGCAGACACACCGTCTCATCACCGCCTCTCAAATCATTTTCCAAGAAAACCGGACTTTTAAGTGAACAGATCGCCTGAAGCTTTATATAATAATATTGCCGATGTTATTATATGCTCTCCAAAAAAAAAAAAAAAAACTTCCCCATCATCATTTTACCGAAGGCAGACAGCAACACCGGAGTAAATGGCTAATCGCGTCACCGGCCATAACATTTAACTGAAATGATTCGTATAAATGAATGACCTGCATGGCCACGGAGACCACGGGGCTCTGGAAACGACAGAAATGCGTTTTCAGTCCTGCGTATTTGGTAAAGCAGTAGCTGTTTTCCGGCACAGGCGCTTATTACGGCTTTCTACTGTCTTATCTGCGTGTGAGCGGGATGAAAAACGTTATATATGAACACTGGTCATTTAAAATGAGACTGATAAATAAAACTCTTCTCCAGCGTGGAATTTGGCCGCTGACTGCTCGCGGTTTAATATCGGCGCATTTGATAAGGAGATACAATGACGGTTTAAAGCATGTGGAACACTACACTGCCTTATTTATATGAACTTCGGTAATGCGCGGATTACTGTTTGTAATTATGTGCTTTTAAAAAAGGGTAAAAATGATTATAGGCTGGAAAAAAACAAAGCACCTACTGCCCGCATATATACGATATGATCCTGATCATACGTTCGCTCTTTCCTTTCCCAATTTCCCGATCTAAGTATGACCGTCCAGATAATGTGCATTGATCCTCCAACCAGTGAAGTACAATAGAATGTATCTAAGCATTACGAAATGTGTACATGCACACAATAACCCACGTTTTACCATATCAGTACAAAACATTTATTTAATGGTAAATGCTATAATCACACATTTTCTCAAACAATACTTTTTAACTACCTTAAGTAAAAATACTGCCATCGGTCGATCTCATTGTCGCATACTGCCACACCATAGGTATCGTTACGGTGTTGCTACACTCGATGTAGCGACGCTGCAAATAAAACAAACAATTTGTTCTAAATATAAAATCGATGGCATTAAGTTAAGGTGCTTACTTTGTGTCGTATCAAGTGATCCGGCCTGGAAACTCTGTAAAGAGTGCTGTATTATTCCAGGGTTGTTAATGATCTTTTTTATTTATTTAACTCGTCCACGAAAAATGTAATGCAGTTCTTTTTCCCTCTCCCGCGAACAGATGCAGACGGCGCCAGCCCAGCCGATCCACCTGCATCCCTGCAATAGAGAGCAGCATCAGCATCACCGTCGGGCCCGCCTACTCGCCACTCCCCATCTCACTCCCATTGGCTAATCCCTCCGAAAGTAGTGCGTAATTAGCAGAGCGGCCGTCCAATCGCCTATCACCATTTTCTTGACTTAAGAATGCACGTTCCAATCACAGTGATTGATGGCCTCACCGGCCAATCATAATTTCATATGATCGGTAGTTAACATGACCAACCAGGAGTAGTTTAGTCGTAATACTTCGACCCCCCCCCTCTGTTATTTTAGACATTATTTTTCATCTGACAGGGCACCTCCCTAGTTACTTAAACGCGGAAAGGAATCCGGATTTTATTTGTGATGTCACGGGGAATTTAAGAAGCAAATGCCTTAAATACTATAATCGTATCACGTTCCATTATCAGCATTATAAAATGACGAAGAGAAACTAAATGTAATCAATCTATAAGTCAAAAGGCATCTGAAATTGTTATTAGCTTTTAAAAAATAGTCACGCAAAATACACTGACTGGTTTTCATTTGGCAACGATATACCTGAGATTCTAAACAGCATTAAACATTTCCCATTTATCTGTCGTAAAACTGCTTATCCTGGTTATGGTCACCTGGAGGCTGTCCCTTGCGGGTCCTGGATGGGATGCCTGCCTATCTCATTGTACATACATGCATGCAACATGTGGAGAACATGGAGATTGCATGGACAGAAGGAGCCGGCCGCACGCACACAGACCAAAGGCAGTATTTGACCCTCCAACCCTGGAAGTGTGACACAACATGGCTTCCCACTGAGCCGCTGCACAACCCCATTTACCATTCAGGAAATATAAAGCTCAGCTTCGATACTCACACTGTGCATTAAGTTTACAGGTCAAATTGATCCCTAAATGCCAAATTCTGCAACTGGTCATATTACAAATATAACAAAAACCTATATAACCTTACGTGACGCCATTTACAAACAAACCGTTATATAATCGCACATATTACTTTACAGTTTTAAAAGTACAAACAGAACGATCAAGTGATTAAAATTGAGAATTAAAAAAATGGAGAATAAGTGTACTTTGTCAGTTCGGGGTCAGTGATAACGTTGTTTTGAATTAGTGTTAGTTTGGTATTGCATTCATTAAATTTGACTTGGCTTCACAATTTTTTATTGATTACTCCAGAGCCTCCCCCGACCTTGAACAGGATGAACACTTTGAAGATGGATGGATGGACAAATGAACAGATGCAGGAACATATGGAAGGATTTTTACTGACTATTTATTTACTGAGAGCCCTGCACTGAATTAACAGTTGGGAGAGAATCAATCAATATATCTATCTATCTATGTAAGTTTGTTTGTTTATTCATTTTTTTTTTTAGTAAAAACGTTTCTGCAATATGTAAATTTAAAACAAAAATATAAATAAATATATTTTTTAAAAATAGAAATTTGTGAGCCAATTACTTAATGGATTTGTTAACTGGCTTCTTAGGGTGTTGTACGGCTTAGTGGGTTAGGATGTGGTCCCTGTGGTTGTCAGGGTCATTTTTTTGGGCCCCAGTTGCTCTAGAGACTGCCTGACTCCGCTTTTTCAATATTAAAAAAATGCATAATATCCATCCATTTTCTGAAACCGCTTGTTCTATTCAGGGTCGTGAGGGGTCCTGGGCTTACGGGCACAAGGCAGGGAACGATCCAGGATGTGGCGCCAACCCACTGCAGGGCAAAGTCACACACCATTCACTCACTCACTCACTCACTCACACACCATTCACTCACTCACACACCATTCACTCACTCACTCTCTCACACACCAATCATTCACACACTATTCACACTCACACACGCACCATTCACTCACACACACGCACACCTATGGGCAATTTGGTACCTCCAATTAACCTCAGTGTGTGTGTGTTTTTTGGACTGTGGGGGGAAACCGGAGTACCCAGAGGAAACCCCACGACAACACGGGGAGAACATGCAAACTCCACACACATGGAATCCTGACAGGGACTCGAAGGCTAGAAGATTTATTAAGATTTCTTTAGAAGATGCTTTTATCCATATATTATTATTACTGTTATTATTACTAATATTATTACTGTTATTATTACTAATATTATTACTGTTATTATTACTGTTACTGTTATTATTATTCTCCCCCTGCTCCCGGGGGCTCGCAGCATTAGCCAGTAACTCGTCCTGGGAGTCGCTCGGACTGAAGTGCCCCAGCTGCCCCCCACTAACATTTGACGCTAATTGGACTTGTTGCGTGCCGCGGGTTGATTTCTGCCCTCCGCTGACCTTGGAGACGCGCTCCGTCTGTACAGCGGGGCGCCGGGCCCTTCGGAGAGACCTGCCAAGGCATGCAGCCCGACTGCAGAGCTGAACACACACACACACACACACACACTATTATAGTGTCATTTTTTAATGACCTCTGGGGGATCAATGATTAAAATTGTTTAATTATCATACATTAACTGCTATTATAACAGAAATCCTATATAACTTCTAAGTGTCCATTTCTAAGTGTATTAATTTCTGCGGTTCACTAGTGAAGTTTCTACTTCCTGTGCTCCGCAAACTAAATGTCTTTCCTGCTTCTCTTTCCACATAAAGGAAAAGAATAAAAAATAAGCTAGCTGAAATGTGATGCCGATATTTCACGGTGACTTAGCCCATGCAGTGTAAAAGGGCATTAACTTGTCACAAGGAAGGGTGTCAAAGAGACGTCAGCTTTGGCTGAGGGGGCAGAGTGTCCGTAACAAGGGGCATCAGGGTGGGGGGGGCATAGGGAAAGGGACGTGGTCCGGGGGCTAAGAGGAAACAGCGGGGCTTTGCTGTAAGAACTGAGCTGGGAATTTAACCCCCATAATCGCATTTTGTGTTGCATCCTGTGCTGACAAAGAATCTGAAGGGAATTTCACGGAGCTGGATGTCAGGGCTGGGTTACACTGCATGGGGTACACCAGCGCGCCAGAAGAGAGCCAGGGCCATGAAGGGGTTAATCGGAGTCTGATCAGTATGGGCGCCGGTACTTCCTGTAAGTTCAGTCAGTGACTGCTTTGGTCGGGGCAATTTTCTGTCAATAAGGCACCTAGAGATACACACAAAATGTCAATGCTCTATCATATATTCAGACCAGCATGATCATAGTGCATAACTGCAGTAGCTCAACGAGCTTTGGTTACTCTCCCGAGCACCTGACCTCCACTTTTTCAAGTTAGCATCCTGGATGTCAGCCATGTTGAAATGATCTACACAGTAATCTGATGTGCTGGAACCCAAATGAGACATCAGCAGTGGGGATGCGATATGAAATCTCATGGTTATTAGTAACCCATCATTGATAGCCCTGCCCATCACAAACAGCCCCACCCATAATTAATAGCCCTGCCCATCACTAATAGCCTCGCCCATCATTGATAGCCCCGCCTACTAATGAGAGTCCACAGTCTTTCAGCTCCATAGACATTTCACTTTCCCTAATTCACACCCTGCAGGCGGACACCGTGCCTTGAGAACGCTTCAATTTCATCCTGCCATTCTCCCGACTCAAAGTATCCATCATTCCCCCCTCCCTCACGAAACCGCGGCGCCCCTCCCGCTGACAGGTGGCCCGTGAGGCGTGGCGCAGTGAGATTTGCAATTACGGAGCAGGCAGTGCGTCGGAGCATGCAGGAAGCATGCGCCTGACTGCCGGCCCCTGCATTCCACACGCAGGGACAAGGCGGGGGCTTGCGGCTGGCATGCAGGCAGCTTAGACCCCCCACCCAGGCCTCTCCAAGGGCCTTGCAATGGCAGATATTTTTTTTCTGGACCTGCCCCTTATTGTCTTTCCTCACTGGAGAGATCGGTACTCCCGTGTTGCTCTACCACGGCCAATGAGTTTCCACCTTACGTAGCCTCCATCTGAAACATCTCCTTGCCAATGGCCTCCACCTCCGCACGGTCACGCCGCAGCTGCACGATTATCTTCCCCACAAGCCATAAGTTCATTTGTCTTGACCCACTCCCACATATCAGCGAGATGGATTTAATGGGGGGGAGCGGTATATTCGCCTCTCTCAGAATGAGCGCGCCATAACTGAGGCCCGTTAGCCACTAAAAACCACATGAAAGACGGCTTGGCTGCACCCAGGCTGCGTAATTCACCCACGACATCCGGGACCCACGTTGGTCGCCCTAGGCTGCGAATACCGCCATCGGTAGACTCACTTGAAGCAAGCGAGAGCCCAGCACACATATTCACAGGATAGTT
Organism: Gnathonemus echidnorhynchus; assembly: GCA_026776725.1. Classification (NCBI taxonomy): domain Eukaryota; kingdom Metazoa; phylum Chordata; class Actinopteri; order Osteoglossiformes; family Mormyridae; genus Gnathonemus; species Gnathonemus echidnorhynchus. The sequence goes on from JAODJU010000048.1 coordinate 1,765,872, forward strand.
CATGGTATAAATTTATAATTAAGCCCTATACTGACTAAATACACGGAGGAGGCTGAAGAGGAATTAGCAGCGCATGGATTACAGTCCATAATTGGCGCAATATCAATGGCTCGTTGATGGCCCAAGATAGCTTAGCTCAGCAGTCGGAGGAGGGAGCATTTGAGGCACCGACAAAATCCAGGTAAGAGTGGTCTCCTGCTTATGAGTTAATTCCCGTTTTCGGAGCTGAGGGAAAATGCTCCAGATGCCTTCATTAGAGTCCTGATAGTAGAGTTACAGTATTAATTTTGCATGGATGTCTAGCTTAGTGTCTTTTGGCAAGTGTTCGATTTACCTGCATCTGGCCCCACCCATTGATATGAAGCATTTTTTACAGCATCTTAAGGTTGAGTCAAGTGAAGCAGGTTTTGAGAACAAACTGAAGAACCTCAGCTCACATATAGACATAAGCGACACCCCAGAGAGGGAACATCAGTATTCATATTGGTCTGTCACATGACCTGCTCACACAGAGGGAGCAAACAGTGACAGTTGTGAAGGGTGAAAACACACAGCGAGGCTCGTGTCAAAAACAAATTACATGATGACAGGTGAATTTTCCTTTGAAATTACACAAAAACAATAATCGGAATTAAGGCACATCCTTGACAAAAAGGCACATTTAATTGCAAATCGAATAGCTTTTCGTGGCAATCTGTACGACATCATCAGCACAAAAGCGTGATGTAGACAGAAAATGCATAGCCACGATGTAGACGCCCCATACGCCGATACTTTCTGTGTTTCCGGATGAGAGCAGATGGCCTTGACATGATGAAAGGCAGACAGCTCTAAAAATAAATATGCGAAAACGATAAAAAATAATGAATGCCAGCTAAACATTATACTGGCGGATGCTGGGAGGATGCAGACCAACAGCAGCATTAAGAAATAAACACGATAAAGACAATGATGCTGTCAAACAGAAAGACACGGCTGAATGTCAAGGGATCTGTTAGGGAGAATCAATCTGAATCACACCTGAGGACGGTCATATTAAAAAAAGAAAACAAAATCATATTTGAAAAATTGATCAGAATGATATCAGTGGGGCTTAAAGAAGGCGATTAAAAGAGTAACGAATTTCAAGGTAGCCTCAACGTATTCATGAATGCTGCAAATCAGGACCATTTGTGGCTTAAAAAACAAAGACTTGTAAACTTCATTTTGCTATGTAGAACGGTGGGGGTAAAACAGCTGTTTGTCTAAATACTCGTTCAAAAAAAATCATAAAAATATCTGCAAGATTATTAAATCAAATTCAAAACCAATTACACTGACATGGGAAATTCTGGGCTATATAGCTGTGCTTATGTTTGACTTCTTGCAGAGCTGATCCCAGAAAAATGTCATCGTCCCCCGTGTCCCCC
>JAODJU010000048.1:1767322-1783439 GCA_026776725.1 Gnathonemus echidnorhynchus
CCCCCGCACCGCCTCGTTCCCCGCCTCCCTCCGCACCGCCTCGTCCCCCACGTCCCTCCGCACCGCCTCCTCCCGCGCGTCCTCACACTGACACACTATTCACACACCGTTCACCTCTGTGGACAATTTGGCAACTCCAAATCACCTTAGCATGTTTTTGGACTTCTGAACTGGAAAATCTGGAGGAAACTTCACAATGACACAGGGAGAACATGCAAACTTCACACATATGGAGCCATGGTGGAGACCCCTAATTTCCAGAGGCGACCAGATGAACAACAGCGCCATCACGCTGCCCAAATGTCGAGGGTGTGTTAGTAAATAACCTATAGAATCAGGAACAGTACCAGACAAAAGTCTGAACACACCTACTGAACATCATTTGCTTTTCAACAAGATACTGACCCTAAGCTCACTTTGAGGTTATGCAAGTACTGTACTCTCTTTTGAACAAGCACAGAGATGGAGCGCTGTGACAGATGACTTGGACCCCACAACCCCCCGACCCAAACCCTACAGAGCTTGTTTGGGATGAGCTGGATCGAAGTGTAAGAGCAAGGTAGCCAACGTGTGCCCAGAACTTGTGGGAACTCCTCAGGACTGTTGGAGAAGCATCTCAGGTGGCTACATCTGGAAGCTGGTTGAAGGAACGCCAAGAGTCTGCAACGCTGTCATTGAAGCAATGGGAGCTGTTTTGAAGAGGCGAAAATTTGAGAAAATCTAAAGTTGCTGAACATTTCTCTGGATCGCTGAGATATTTCACATGTATAAGTTCATTGCCTCGAGGCCTTTTACTATAAGGTGAATAGCAGCTAAAACAGAGACAAATACATTAAAAGCAGGGCTGTGCAGACTTTTGCCTGGTACTGTATGCTTTCGTAACGGCTGCACATTTTCCACAGCTCTCACATAATAAAACTGCGTAGCTTGTACCAAATTGTCATTCATTAACAGCGGGGGGGGGGGGGGGGTTATCAAACCAACTGCATTATCAATCCAAATAACCCGAAGCACCCAGACGTGGCCCAATCCTGTCGACAATCCCACTCAGCTGAGTCCCTAAAACGAGAGCGATATCAGGCGCACGGTCCTGACGCGCAGATAAACACGCAACAAGGACCCGCGCTGCACACCAGCGGCGCACAACCTCCCTCGCATTTAATTAACCCCGGCACCGCATTATGACGCAGGCCGCATTCCTGCACGTCTGGATTTAGCCACGCCCACCGATGACAATCAGGTTGCCGTGCTGGCGGAGGATCCTTCCTCTCGCTCATGTGCCACGCTGTGCTCCGGGCTCGCCTTGAAGGTGTGAATCTCAGAGCCGCCGCTCTCGGGAACGGCCCCAATTAAACGCGCCAGGCCACGCGCGGAACCTTCCGGCAACAGGAGTCCGATTTATCACCACACAGCAGATGTTCACAGACATTACCCCTCAAAGGGCCACTCGTGAAGAATGGCGTCCTCGCAGAATCCGCAAGCTAGCATGGCGAGGCGCTTTCGCGCAGCAGCAACCACCTACATGCACTCCATACACACACTCGCAGGCCACTTTATTAGGTACACCGGTTCAACTGCGCAGTGACGAAAATATCTAATCAGCCAATCCTGTGTCAGCAGCACAACGTATTAAATCAAGCATATGCAGGTCAAGAGCTTCAGTTAATATTCAAATCACACACCAGAATGGGGACAAAAGGTGATTTAAGTGCCTTTGAACGTGGTATAGTTGTTGGTGCCAGATGGACTGGTTTGAGTATTTCAGAAACTGCTGATCTACTGGGATTTTCACACGCAACCATCTCCAGGGTTTACAGAGCAGGAGTACTCAGCGTCTAATGGCTACTTCCAGCAGGATAACGAGCTGTGCCACAAATTTCACATTATCTCAGACTGGTTCCTTGAAAACGACAATGAATTCACTGCACTCAGATGGTCTCCACAGTCACCAGATCTCAATCCAATAGATCGCCTATGGGATGTGGCGGAACGGGAGATTCGCATCCTGAAGGTGCGGCCGACAAATGTGCAGCAACCCTGTGATGCTGTCATGTCAACATGGACCGAAGTCTCTGAGGAACGTTTCACACGCCTTGCTGAATCCCTGCCATGAAGAACTACGTCAGCTCCGCCTGGTGCTAGGACGGTGTACCGAATAAAGTGGCCAGTGAGCGTATATACACTCATTCGCATAAATATATATTTATAGTGCTTTGCAAAAGTCTTAGGCTGTCAACGGAAATATTGAAAGTTATTTATTGAGATATTAAGTGCATATTTGCATGGGGGAAAAAGCACATTTAAACATTACCCTGTCAGGATTAAGGGTACAGCTCTGCTACGGCTCCGTTTCCCATGGTACAAACATTAATGTAGCACCAATGGTACACAAATGTTCCTCAGATTCTATATCTGTACCTTAAAAGGTACATTTACCTACAGCTAGGATACCTTTGGCAGACCCTTAATGGTACAGCTAGTGATTGTACCCTCAATGGTTACTACTTGCTGACAGTGTAAGAACGTATGCAAATTAAAAGCAACGGAATGAAATATAAACATGAATTTCTTCTGTCCTCGAGACAGTTATTGATATCTTTTTGGATGGCTAGATAAACACCGATTTGGTTCCCTAACCTCTCCGTAGGGGCAGCTCAGCCCAGGCATGTAGCCATGTAGGAGAATAACAGGGTTTAAACCCTCGACACACCACAGCCCCCCCTCCCCAGAGAGACAGGGCAGTCGGTAGAGTTTCCGGCCCCCAGCGAGCATTTTTCCTGGCTATGGGCCTGCAGCGGCCATTCCATGTTTTCCTTCAGTTTCACCACCAGCTCACTTAATTAATTCATTTAATTAGTTAAATGACTAAGGTATTAATAATAAATAAGGGATTAATTAGCCAAACAATATATGCAAGTAAAAATATATATATCAGTGTGTTGGACTGTTGGCTGCATATACTGGGGTGACTTTAGGGGAGGTTTTCAAACAGCTAAGCTCACACACTTTGGCAGGTACAACATCATAGTTTGACACAAACATCAGCAGCATTTTCTTTGACAGCCTAAGACTTTTGCACAGCACTGTATTTAAACATAGATACCAAAAAAGTCCACCCACTGACCGAGTTCCATCTGTCCCACCGGCTTCCATCACAGTTGCCGCTGAAACATATCAGGTAGATTTTTGTATAGAAATTCTAGAGAAGCAACCAGTTCTGGATTCACTGGGTTTGATCTGGAGAAACGCACATCGCGGCATCTTGCGTGACGTGCACAGAGTAAGAGGTGTGAACAGTATGCGGACGACGCGATACAAGCCCGCCCGAGAAGCACGGCCGCGGGGAAAAGGAGCCGCGGCCGGCCTCAGGGGGGCGCTGTAGCTAACGGCTCCTCACAGCTACCCGACAGAAGCTGCAGGCTCTGGAAGCTGCAGCCGTAAGCAATTATTCCTGCCTTATCCTCCGGGATCGAACAACGGTGCGAGCGGACAACAATGGGCCCTTTGTGAAGTGCTACCGATTCAAGATTGTGCTGAGCTTGCGATTCCAGTAAGTAACATTAACCGGTTTCCATTCCCCAAGTTTTTACCCAACAAATAAAATATTACTAATACAACAATAAAAAAAAAACAAGGGGTTAGAATGTAGCTCAGATAGGCTCCTTAGGTTATGCTTGGAGTTGTTGAAAAGGGTAAAAAGCATTCCTGAAGAGGCAACCCAAAGTAGGACAAAAAGCTACTGTTTTAATCCGCATTTAAATAAGTGATACGCAATAGAACTCTTCCATTTCGCTACTGATTATGATGTCATAATGATTATGATGTCATAATGATTATGATTTTTTAAAATCTTCCTTCATTTCCCTCATTGTTCTGCAGATTACGTGTCACCACTTCCTGTTCAGTGAAACATAAGGTGGATTTATAGTCTCCTTAAATCGCCGGGCAATGGCGGCCTCCATGCTGAGAGATGGGAATTAAAACTAAAAGTTTGAGATACTGCTTGCGTCAGATGGATTTAGTTAGATAAATTTCAGTTCCCTGCAGGGCAACACCAAAAAAAGAAAAATTATGAAAAAATAAATAAAAATCACAAATCTCAGCGAGGATATTGTATTGTAATAGAAAATTACAGTATATTTCTATCCAGACTGTATAATAATGTTGATAAATGTATGTGCAAGAAAAATATATACCTGCAAGAAATACTTATTTTAACAAAGTAAATTGTCTGTAGTAGTTTATCACATTAAAATTGCTTTAATTAACAAATTCCCTGTTCTAAATACAGTTGTTTCAAACAACATAAACAAGTTTGGGCTCCCCGGAGACTAACCCAATGCATAGACTAGCTCTCATCTCAGAATGCAAATGCAGTCCTAACTACACTGACACAGAAAGAAACACAATGACCACAAAGCATCACGTGATTTATTCTTGTCGCCGCAGTGACTATTTCCAAAAGGCAAGAAATGCTTTCTGGTATGGCATCTGTTTAGACTTTCTGTGCGACATCTTGCCCACGGTCAGAGGTGGACATTTCAGGTCCAGAGAGTTCAAATCCAGATCAAGGTTTTGTTTCAACCAATCAGCTGAGTATAAAGAGCCACAGTCACCTTGGTCTGGATTTCTACTTTCTGGACCTGAAACGTTCATCTCTGCCCACGATGTTCCTCCGCATCGACAGGAGCCAGATGAGGTGGTTCGTGCATCTATCTAGGACGCGTCCTGGACGGCTCCCTGGGGAGGTGTTTTGGGCTTGTCCAAATAGGAGGAGACCCCGGGGCAGACCCAGAGTACACTGGAGAGAATATTCCCCCAGAGGAGCTGGAGGAGGTAGCTGGAGATAAGGAGCCCTCTCTGCTCAGACTTTTGCTCCCTGATCTGAACCTGGAAAAATGGCTGAAAATGGATGGATGGATGGATGGATGGATGGATGGATGCATCTTGCCCACTAGGACAGTGTAACAGGCCCGATCTACCCGCCACATGTACAGCTATGGTTCAGTACAGACACTGAGTGATTCTCCATCAATCTGCTCTTGCCTCAACCATCTAAGGTGACCGTCTGGCCAAGCAGGAACGTGAACCTCCGCTCCCAGGTGACGTTTCCAATGCTGAGTAGTGCCATTATTTGGTGCTGGTTGAGTTTGCAACAACAAACCCCAAGTGGAATTTATAATCTATGTTGCGTGGTACACAAAACTGCTACACAGCATATTTTAAAGATGAAGTGCTATTATATTACAAAGCAGAAAGTCCAAGCCGCGAAAAAGTCATATCCGAGACTTGAAATTAAAACAAATACCATAGGATATACTGTAAAGTGACAATGACACTGTGGACACGTAAATAAATGCTGAATTTTGGTTTGCCAAAAATAGATACCGCCTCTCAGACACAGATATGCTTTGGACGTCGGGTATATTTATGGTGTTCAGGGGGCAAGCTTTTTTACGTGAATGTGCTGACTATCTATACACTTTCTGAAATTAATTACTGGGAAGGCACCCAGCCCATTCTGAGATGAGGATGCCTGTCCCGCCATTGCAGTAGCCCCCGTCAGCCAGGAGCGTAATTTCCAGGGGGGTTAGGGGGGTCATGACCCCCCCAATAATCAGATCCAGCCAATATAACCCCCCCCCAATAATCATGTTTCCCCCATAATGGGTAGAGACCTCAACCTCCGCAATGTTCCAGCCAAAGTTACGCCCTTGCCGTCAGCCCAGACACGACAGCCTGTCGCGCTGTTACAGTAGCCCCCCGTCAGCCCAAACATGGTCGCCTATCGCACCATTACAGTAGCCCCCCCGTCACTCACCAGTCCCGCCTTTCTGTGTTTTTCCTAATGGCAGGAAAACATTCTGCTACATGCAGCCACATCCAAAAGTGCTGGGTGTTCAATTATCTGCTGGCAAACGGGCGCCGGTCTGCTTCCAGTGCATATGGTGGTGACCTACTGTCGTACCACAGACACCTCCCACGGTGGAAGGGCATCCGGCACGAGAGACTCACGTCTGCATTCGGTCTCGCTTGTAAAGCCATATGTTTCATGCATAAGCTCAGACGAACCAACAGTCTTTCTGGCAGCAACAACAGACAAGCTGGAAAACTAAGGATGTAATGGGTCTTTAGGAAAAGACGGAGTCCCTTTCAGAGACATACTCGGCGTGGTGATCATGCTCTACCTTTCAGAGACATACTCGGCGTGGTGATCATGCTCTAACCACCGACGTAAACAGGCTCATCAGATGGAATCCTGTTGGACTCACAGATTTTGTGGTGACATCTTTACAATCAGATGTCCTGCCTGGGCCCCTTGCACCTTGTATTCCAGACGACAGCATACACACAACAATAATTTATACCAACGATTTATTTATAATTTATCATATCTATATATAGTCTACTTGCATCTGGCTGGATGGTAACCGGAGGCAGCGTGCTGGGTCTGTACTTAGTGCTGTGGTTCTGTGGGTGAAGCTTGTATGGTCTCTCCTCATGATGTTGGGGGGGGGGGGGGTTCCTCTGTTTCACTCCACAGTCAAAAAACATGCTAAGGGGTATTAAGGTTACCAGTTTGTGTGTTTATAATTACTACATTTTGTGGACCAGTTTTCCCCACATTGTGATAAAAACTTTTAATCTCGTAGGGACATTTTTTTGGTGTGTGTGTCTGTGTGTGTGTGTGTGTATATATATGTGTGCGTGTGTCTGTGTCTGCCTGTATGTGCCTTGCAATTGGGTTACTCATTTGTCTTCATAGCACAAGAAGGTATAGAAAATGGATGGGTAGATATAACTGAATTTCTTGACTCTATATCTATACACAGCACAATGACAATAAAGTCAAATATAAAATGTCTTTGTGACTCTTGTATGCCTGCATCAGAAACTGCACCACTTTTTGGATTGGGAGTGACAAACTGCCCCCCACCCTACCCACCCAAGTCGAGTACATCACCAGTGCTCAGGGGGCCCAGAGGATGCTTAAATTGGGCTGTGAAACAGAAGAGTGACCAATGACAACGTGCGGCCATCACGCCATGACTCTCGGGGCAGAGGGATTATGGGAGTGAGCCTAACATGCCGTGTGAAATGTGTTTTTGAGACCTTTCATTACACAGAAATGTACGAAAAACAACCGGAGCACCACTTGTCCCTTTGCTGGTGGGCTTTAATTAGAGTCGCACAAAGTACAGACGCATCTCTTAAACACATCCTAATCACAAAGTCATGTTCTCGCAATTGAGTGTCTGACATCACCTCCATTCGGCGTAAATGCAGAGACATTAGAGGACCCTGACAACAAAAATTCTAGTCACGAGTTTTTTTTTTTTTATTATTATTATTTAATTATCTTTTCATTGTTAGGTTTTTAATTCCAAGGCAGCAAAAAGGTGAAGTGTGCAGAATAGGCTTGTGTAATCTTAGAGTACACTGCAGCTATTGAGCTCAGTCTTAGAGAGATTGTCGCCTCACTCGGCACGTAAAAACCTCTACACACTTCATCATGCGGTTATGAGCATTCCAGTGTGGCAGCAGGATCGGTTAACTGGGATGGCCCCCAGTTCCTTTGGTCAGGACGGCACCAGAGCCCCGGCATATTTACCGAGATCTGAGGCTCCTGTCTGAGTCAGGCGGACCCAACACGTTATGAGTTTATCTGGAAAGAAATTCGCCTGTACGGTTAAAACAATCGGTCTGAGGATCTCTCCGTTACCAGTTCTGATTTGGTCTTTTTAAGGGATGCTCAGAGTTATGAATCTCTTCTAAGCACAGCATGGGGTCAGAAGCGTTTCATAACAAGAGTACACAAGCAGATGTTATTTCCCCATGTGCCATCATGAGAGAGAGAGGCAGAGAGGGAGGGAGGGAGGGAGGGAGTGAGTATGTGTGTGTTTCTGTGTAAAGCCCTGTTGGCTTTGTCCAGCCCGTGTCACGAAGCCCTCTGAAGGATGTCAGTAATTAGAGTGCGCTGGTGCTTTTTCTTGTCCCTTTGCTGGTGGACTTTTTGTTTTGCGTCTCTCTGGATAACAGCAGTCCGTCCTCTCTGTGAGACAGGCTTGGTGACCGTTTCTTATTTTTGTTGGAGAATAGCTGCTTCATAAAAAAATTAATAAATAAATAAATTGTGCTGACGGAGGATTGGCGATGGGCTGGAGGAGAAAAATGACAGACGGAATATTACTACATTTCAGTTAATTAGCAACTAATCACGGACAATAATCCATCCATCCATCCTCTAAATAATTATCCTGGTCAGGGCTGCAGAGACAGTGGATGTTTTATAAATTAAACACGGCTCCCAAACGAGCCATAAGCTGAAACGGTGACGCTGTCCGTACAGCATACAGTGACACCCCCCCCCCCCTTCCGTCCTGTGGGTCTCGGACGCATCCCTGTGAAGTTCGTCCTGAGAGAAAATGACCTAATCCTTCAGCATTTGCATAGAGTGACAGCTCGCAGGCAGAGGAGACTCGGGGAGAGCCTCCGCCAGGCTGCCACGGCCGGGCACCTGACAGGCGCGATACCGCCCCCTGCTGGGCGCCGCGGCCGTATCGGGAATGCTGGGAAACGTTCCTCAGCCAGCTCGCCGTCTCTGGGGGACGCCGAGGGTCCATGTTTTGTTTCCATGGTGACTTATGTTTGCATGGAAATAATATATGGGCACAAAAGAACACAGAACCCCTCAGCACGCAGCAGTAATTGACTAATAATACTGGCAGTAAGATAAAGACCCACATAAACAGGGCTTCTAATCTCGCTGCTCCGCCGCTGCTCCGCCGCTGCTCCGCCGCTGCTCCCAAATGTCCTGCACGACTCCCCATGTCATTTTCCTCCAAAAAAGTTGTATACATGAAATTACAGTGTGGCAGAGTGCAGGCTGCCTCGTCGGCTTCCGGCTGGCAAGCAGAGAAGTGTATCATGTACAAATATAAATACAAACAGGCCAGGGAAGCTGTCTGTACACTTTGACATGCCTCAACCTGCGCGGCCTTTAGTAGGGGAAACGAGGCAGGCTGTCAGATCCATCCATCCATCTTCTTATCATTTATGCTGAGCAGGGCCACTTGGAAGCTCTCCCGGGCGGGGGGGCGGGGGCAGGGAGGGGGACACTGCGGGCAGCACCAATTAGCCTAATGGTGTATCTCCAAGCTGCGGGAGGAGAGCGCAGGAGCTGGTGGAACCCAAAGTGAGATTCAGACCTCAGCCCCTAACGCTACGAGGCGACAGCAGGCACAGCCAGAGCTGCGAGATAAATAGCAGAGCCCGAAGTACAATCCCAGAATGCAATTTACATTACATTTACCTTACTTTACAATAACCTGTACTAGAGATGTAACCCAGCATGCTATTGGCCTTTTAACTTGTTTGCTCCTGACCAGGCACCTGAACCCCGCCCCCTACCCCAAAATCAACAGGGGGGAACCCCCCCTCCCCCTCCCCAGATCCTTGGAATCAACCAAGGGGGACCTATTGGCCTATCGGGCCTGTAGTTGCCTACACTGCCCCAGAAATTTAGACAAACAGCACATTACAAACGTACTTCACAGCTGTCTCGGCGTAAGTGCAGTGAGCTTCCAGTGAACGCCCAGTTGGGGCGTAAGTGCAGTGAGCTTCCAGTGAACTGCCAGTTATGGGTGTAAGCAGGACTGGAGCAGGAGCGGCACAGCGACTGGCAAACAGAGCACGAGGCTAATAAGACAGACATTTAATTTAAGTCAGCAAAAAGGGCAACTTTCCCAACATTAAGCATACATGACTTAATGACAGCTTTATTAATATGTCAAAGATGTAATAAAATAATAATAAATACTTAGTGAAGGAAATTTAAAAAAAAAAAATCAGCTTAACGTTTGGAATGGTGAAGATTTAATTTGCCCTTGGGAAGCAGAAGGAAGATAGTTTAGCTGCCCCTAGCTGCCCCGGTAATGAGGAACATATTTCTACTGATGTGAGGGACGAGGCCAGAATTTGTTTACTGTGATTATCTGCTGCTAACCGGAAGCCTGTGAACATCTGCAGGGGCAGTGTCAGCGGCGCATGCTACAGGCTAACCTGTTAACGCACTAACACGCTAACATGCTAACACGCTAACATGCTAACACGCTAACATGCTAACACGCTAACAAGTAAGGTTGCCGACCGTCCTGAATTGTCCGGGACATTCCGAAATATGGGTGATTTCGATTTGTCCCTTCAGTGAATGAACATGCCTGTTGACATAAAACTTCATGGTTGCATCTGTTTTGGATGCTCATGTTCAATGTTGAGAAATCGCTGGATCACCTGCAGGGTTACAGGTTCGAGTATAAATTTCAGTCAGAGGTAGGCAGGATTTTCATATTCCCCTAGGACTCGTCATGCTTAAAGGACCAATTTCCAGCAAACTGATGACTGCAAATCATTCCATATGTGTAGGTGTGCGGACGCCTCTCATTAGAAGATTACATCCAAGGTTGCCAGGTCTCACGCATCTGCGGTAACACTCACGCTTTCGGACTCTCACGCAAGAAATCTTACGGCAAATCTGTCATTCCATTTTAGACCGAAAATTAGCTACATCAAAAGCGTGGGGGTAGTTTGCAAACCCTACAGATTGTTTACAAGGTAATAAAACTGTTACATGCGTGTAAATGCGTGTGCGTGCAGACTTCTCTTGAATTGAAAGTCTCACTCCAGCCAGCTGGCCAAAGTTGACAATCCTGGTTTATACCTTTTCTTCTGCCTCCCAGCAGATCACAGCACTGCTGGTGTGATAAACTGGTAATGGAGGCGCATTGTACGGGATGGCTGATGGATGTGTTAATGGATGTGATTAGCTGGGATAAATTGTCGGATTTAAGGTCCCCCTGTTTAAATGGACTCTATCTTTGTTCACTTACATTCGGCCCAGACTACCTTAAATCCGATTAGTTATCCACCTAAGAAATCCTGCTGTCTGATACAGGCCCCAGTTCCAACCCGGTTAATTGTTAACCACTGTTAGCATTATCAGTCAATAAAACATTATGCAGTATTTTGCACATAAAAACACAGTAACAGCACATCTACAGATAGTGGCTGAATAGTACTGTTTGCTTGACCGATTTAATGAAACACCAATAAGACCTAAATACAAATAGTAAACAGTATATTACTGCAGCATTTACTCCCATTGATAAAGGGCGCCGCCATCTTGAATTCTGAGGTCGTGGTTCCCCCGACTTTCCGAGTCGGAATCCCAACTTCGGGGGTGATTCCGGTTGACATTTCCAACTAGTAACTCAGAAATTCCAACCTTGAATTATTCTAAGGTTTATTATTAAAGCTCACTTTTGTACGTCAAGGCTTTGGGTAAAAGCATCACCTTCACCTGCGTCTGAGTCTGACTTAATGGTGTTTCCACGCAAACTCCAGCATGCTGCACAGCACGGTTAGTGTTTCCCGATGCAGGCCTGCATCTGGACGTCGCCTTCACGGCTGCTCTCATCCAATTCCTCTTATATAAACATGGGACAAAGTCAAAACACAAAATCGGAGCTTTTCACTTTCGTGACAGAAAATATTGATTTTCCTCCTGCCCGAGGGGGTTCTCTAAATAGTTTAACCTAAATATCGTGTTGCAATAAGTGGGAAAAAAAACCCACCCGCTATATCAATTTGCACAGCCCCCGCTGTATAGAGCCGTTTTTTGGTTTAGCACTGCAGAACAGGACACTGTCTACCTCTGCCATTGTTATGAGCATGATGACCTTTGACCTCTCGGCAGATTGAAGGTTACAAAGTCCTTAATTAGACCCGTGTCGCACTTGTTGGTGCTGGGCCTTGCCTCAGCGGTCCATTGATTAGCGCACTTTGAGAAAGGCCCGTTTTTAATTAAGTTTGCGTCACCTTTCGACTGCCTCGTCGCGATATCCCTACAATTAGCATTACAAAGCCCCTATATTTCCCATAACCCCTGTGCTTCTTACCGAAATCCAAAATACAAAGTGAACACCTTTACAATTAATTAACTTTTTTAATTTAACAGATAAAACAATTTACGGTTCTGCCTATTTTTTAATAGCATCCATCCCTCGCCGTCTCGCTATCAGTAAACGCCGTATATTTGTTTCCGAGGAATTCCATGGAATAGCACTTAATCGCTACATCTAAACCACCGAAACCATGACGACAGGTGATTGAGGCGTGTTGGGGGGCTTTTAGCGCCGCTAACATTCCCGCATTTCCCAAAATACATTTACACCGTTTACATTAATTTTTTAAAAATCTCATTCATACACAGGTTTTATCTTATCAGCAGGAGCGTAGCAAGAAATTCTGCCTGCCTGCCGCCCCCCCCCCCCCGGCAAAATGTCACCTTGGGCTCTTTTGGGGGGTGGGCTGGAGGGGTTATTATGCAGACTGGGCCACAACATTAGATTTTGGGGGCCTGTCCCTCATAGATTTTGCCCCACCCCCCATCAAGGCCAGTCTAAGAGTGCAGCCAATTCTCCACCAGTCTGGTTTACCATTTGCATGCTCCTGCACCCTGTTCCTGTGGCCATTGTTACTGGTTTCACAACCAGTTAAATGTGGACTGGGTTGCCAACTCTCACGCATCTGGCGTGAGACTCACGCTATCAGACTCTCACGCCCACACAAGAAATCTTGCAGCAAATCTATATTATTCCATTTTAAACCTAAAATTAGCTACATCAAAAGCGTTGGGGAAGTTTGCAAACCCCAGAGACGATTTACAAGGTAATAAAACTGTTACATGCATGAAAATGTATGTGCCTGTGTGTACAGACTCGTCTCGAACTGAAAATATCACACCAGCCAGCTGGCCAAACCTGGCAACCCTGGTGTATCTGTACGAACACTGAAGATTCCTGGCTGGTCGATGTCGGGGGCTGGGGGGCTGCTTTATGTTCCACAGCTAATGACTCCTCTCCTTCTCCAACTCCCTGACTTTTTAGGGCAGGGCCTGAAAGAAGCCTTTATTAGCCACTAAGCATGGCCGCTGGCATCCATCGTTGGCACAGTGTGGCACTCCTGCAGCCATGCTGTTACACAATATAAACAGCAGGGGGCGATAGTTGCGGGCCAGGCCCAAAGACAGCATATGCCGAATCAGTGCCAGCTCGGAACAAATGACCCTACTGCAAAGCGGGAGTGTGTGACGACTACTGTGCTGAATATTTCATAGGCGCCGTGCCGAAATGTAGCGCTTACAAAACCTTTTACATAGGTAGAGGTTCCTAAATCACACCATGAGTTCCAACCTGCTTCCAAGCACTGCTGTGAAAGACCTGCGATGTCCAACCACAGCTGCGACGCCGCCATACCCAGTGAAAGCAACACATCCCTCCTTTATTCATTTTTAAGCTTAATTAACATCAATGTTCATCTGCAGGGGTCGGTACAGTCACCTCACACCTGTGGGACCTGGGTTCAAGTCCCCACAAGGGTTGTGTGTGTGTGTGTGTGTGGGGAGTCTTCACGTTCTGGCCGTCATCTTGTGGGGTTTCCTGCATGTACTCCGCTTTCCCCCCGCAGTCCAAAAACATACTGAGGCTAATTAGAGACAGGAAAGTGTCCAGAGGTGTGAGAGTGAGTGCTGCGATGGGTTGGTGCCCTGCGATGGGTTGGTGCCCTATCCTGGGTTGTTCCCTGCCTTCCGCCCATAGGCTCCAGAGCCCCCGCGTCCCTGAATAGGATAAGTGGTTTCAGAAAATGGATGGATGGATGCTCATCTGCAAACAACCGCCTTGTGGGCTGTGTGACAATTCACACCCCCCACCCAAGGGGGCGCCATACTAGTCTTACCGCTTGTAACTGCTGACAAATTGACCTCATAAAGCAAGATGCACCAGGCAGCCAAGGAATTAAAGCCAGCTGATTTACTCCCCCTGCAGAACTAGGCTAATTTATTCTACCACTCAGATCTACACCACCAATACGGACACCAGGGAAAGGATCTCAGCCAGCCGAACCATTCTTTATGAAGTTATCCATGGCAGTCTCTGCGATTTCTCTACCTCAGGATTTACCCGTGCAAACATATTTAAAGCTATGTTAGATAATAAATCCATTAAATTAAATTCTGAATGTTATGGCTCATTGGAAAAATGTACAATGAACAAATGTAAGATGTATTTCAAGGACGATACTATTGACTTTTCTTCACTAAATAATAATGATAATTTTTAAATTGTAATAGTAAAGATTGTAACTTTTATAAGTGGCGATGCCTATCGGGGAGTCACAGCCTGTACTGTTTAAATACAAGGATAATTTTTTTATTATTATTATTATTTTTTTTTTTTTAAATGAATGCTAAATTATGGAATTCCATACAGAAATGTTTAAACAAACCGTTTTGAAGATTTTGGCCTCGCCCAGTTCCGGCCGACGCCCATGTGGTGCCCCACGTCAGCGTCACCGCTGGCGCCCCCTGTCTGTGACAAAGTGCATTGCATGGCCCAGCCGGCCGCCTGTCGCCTGATCTGTGACCGGCGCTGGTCTCACCGCAGGGGCCCGGTAATGAAAGTCCAGATTCATAGTGCATCCTCTCAGGCCCAGCCTCACTGACCCTGCAGCCCAGGAAAATTGCGGTCCGGGGGAGGATAAATATTGATTTGGCGGAATATGTTACCCTAAGCTTTCTCATCCGTGTTTGAACCTGGGTATCCTACCTTCCATTATTTATGGCGTGAACTGGATAGAAAGCTCTACTGAAGGACAAGGAGCGAGAGCAGCAGCTTCCATGCCAGAGGGTATTAAGATCCTGCTCGGCGGGTCTGACGGATGTAGGCGCGGCCGGCTGGAAGCCGCCGCAGGTGAGCTTAAAGCATGCAGCGTTTACGGGAGCCTGACAGCTGGGCCAGACAGGGGGGGGGAGGCACCCTACGCTGACGTCAGACTGACAGCCGTCTCGCATCTCCTGCCACCCCCCCGGACGGCCTCTACATCGCCACCATATGGGAGCCAACGGCACACGGAGCTCTCTGCACTATTGGGGGGGGGGGGAGGGGGACAACCCGAGAGGCAGCAGAGGAGTGACGGGAGGCTTACTGTTTCGTGATGGGAGGGGCAAACAGGGATCCTTTGCAGGGATCTTTGCACCCAATGGTAGGAGACACTGATATTGGGGGAGGGAGGACAACTTAATGTAAATACAACAGTCTATTTGTTGGGTGGGGGGGTGAATCCAAATTAAACACTTATTATAAATATTGTGATTGACATCCCTACCCCCTCGGCTGGTCCCTACCCCCCTCCTCATATGCTTCAGGAATAATTTATAAATTAGGGTACAGATCGAGTCTTGACCTGGAAGCTGCTTTGGTTGCTTGGTTACGGGGGGAAATTATCCTACAAAAGACACCGGAAGGTCTATCTGTAGTTTAATAAGCTCCTTTAAAGCGTGAAACAGAAGAATGTTAGTGACATACTGTGACTTTACCCCACATAGAGGTTAGAATCTAGAAAGCACAGGACCACACGGGTTTCTGTGTGCGTCTCTGTGACGGTGGCAGTAATGCAGTTTGACTGAGTCACACGGGGAAAGCCTCTCCCCTCTGCGTAACCCTACACCCCCGCCGGTGGTTTGCGGAGCAGTCTGGCTGGTAAAGTGATCAGACCCAGGGGGCGGGGGTGGGGGGAGGCAGGGAAGTACGAACGCAAGGTCAGAGAAGGGTTCGGCACAGCGAGGGCCCCGGGATGACTGACACCCACACCCCCCCGCTGTCACACGGGAAGTCCGAGGCCGCGGGAGCCTTTCTGCAGACATATTCAAGATGATCACACATATGCACTCCAAAAATCATCTTTTAATTTAATCTGCACGCAGGTCACCCAGCAAGCTGTCTCTGTACCCTGGGGCACCTCAGCTCATTCGAAGTGACTGGATTCATACTCTTAGCTTCAAATCTGAAAGAACAATGTACTAGCAGAGAGCATTCGAGTAGCAGTTACCACGGCAACTTCAGCTCGCTTGAAAGCGTATATGTACATTTTTATAGAAGCATAGGTATGCGTTCACATACACCACGCGTACCACACATGTACGTTCACATACACCACGCGTACCACACATGTACGTTCACATACACCACGCGTACCACACATGTACGTTCACATACAC
>JAODJU010000048.1:1783539-1798888 GCA_026776725.1 Gnathonemus echidnorhynchus
CACGCGTACCACACGCACACAAACACCAGGCATACCACACGTATACGTACACATACCAAATATGTACATTCACAAGCACTTCATAGACATTCTACCGGCTGGCTAACAAATGACTACACATACAGAGAGAGAGAGAGCCAGAAAATTAAGGGACTCATTTCTCACTTAAGGGGTGTGTGTCTGTGAATAATATACTTTTTTTTTTTTGCAAACTGCAGCCTGGTTCTTCCCTGTTTCTCATTAATGAAGGGCTTCTTCCTTGCTTTATGGGACTTCAGTCCTGCTTCTAGGAGCCTGATATGAACTGTCCTAACAGTGCACTTCACACCTGCACATAATGTCTCCCATTTCTTTTGTTTTGAAGGTCACTTGAGGTCATCCTCCGATTCATGAGAAACTGTTGGGTAAGTTGACGGTCATCTCTGGCATTAGAAAGTCGCTTCTGCCCTCTACCTGGCTGGTTTCTGGTCGTTCCCAGTGTCTCCTGCTTCACCTTATCCTTGTTTACTGCTGTCCTAGAAACTTTGAATCTGGAAGCAGCCTGCTGCTCAACATAGCCTCTGCCAGCGGAACCAGAATCACTGTTAAACCAGAATTTAAAAATGCAGATTTGTTTAAATATACAGAGGGGTCTCTTAATTTTTTCTGTGGCTTTGTGTATATATTAATTATATTAATGATTAGACAGACAGACAGACAGACAGATAGAAATTCTGCATATTCAGGTCGAGTTTGAACACTGACTGTATGAGAACATTCCCCAGTTCCTGTCGGAACCGAACCCAAGCTTTAATCGCAACCTCCTGAGCAACACCACTAAAACAGCACCATGGTTTACTGGTATTAATTGTGAAATGAGATTTGTGGTCCTAGAATAGATACGACTACAGAAATAAGCAATGCGAGAGGCTCACAGACGGCGATTATCAAGCACTCACTGGTTTAACCATTTCCCAGCAGTTAATTTAGTGGCCCCCGTTGGGTTAAAAGAGGCGATGATTGATGCCGCCTGCTTAAATGCCCCCGCTGTGCCTCGCATCTGTCACTGCTATCAGTAACAGGTAAATTCAGCTGGAGGGATTACGTCAATCGGTCAATGCCATCAATTATTAACGCGGGCAAAATTTGCCGGGCGGAATGCGCCGATCACTGGACTGTGGGTGTTTGTCTGTTTGAGGAAACGCTGGGTACCGGCTGGCGACGATGCCAGCTGCGGCAGATAAATCATCTGATTAATGTGATTATTGGGCCAAACACATGGCAGAGAGTTTCACTACCTGTATATCTAATCATTCACAGGGGACTGGGGGACAGGAGCAGAGTGGGGTAAGACTGTGAGGGAATGTATTTTTATGGGGGCGGGGGGGCGGGGAGCATCCGTCCCCAGCCAGCTGTCGAAGGACTTGCACTCATCTTCTGGTCCATCCGAGAAGAAAGACAACATCCCGCGTGTCGCCTGCTGAACGACGCCCCCACAGCGGGATAGCAGGGGGGTCCTGGGAGAGGAAGCAACACGCTACTTTCCTGAGGGACCCCCTTTCCAGATTCAAGATCCAAGAGTTTTATTCGTCTTACGCACAGTAAACAATCAGTGCCGCCATGCAATGAAAATCTTACTCTGCACGTCCATCCCGGTAAACACTGATTAAAGACAAAACACAGATTGCAAATACAAATGAATTAGGTGCATACACTACCACAATAAATCCGATTACATTTACGACGATAAATAGTGTACACATAACGTAAATATTGCAAAGGAGTGGATAAGATAAAGACGTAGACTACTGTGCTCTGAGAATAAAACTCCCCCGAACTCACTCATCCAAAAAAATGTTGAGGGCAGAACAAAAAATGATTGGTCCAGAGAGATAACCAATCAGATTGTAGAAGAGGTGGTCCAGAGAGATAACCAATCAGATTGTAGAAGAGGTGGTCCAGAGAGATAACCAATCAGATTATAGAAGAGGTGGATCTAACCAACAAGAAGAGGCGGGACCAACTAATCAGATGTTCAATTCAATTTATTTTTATATAGCGCCTTTCACAGCAGAGTTGTCCCAAGGAGCTTTACACGGATGTGTTGTGATACATTATAACATCATTAGAGAGAGTAATACAGAATGTCTTGCACCCACCTCTTCTACAAACTGATTGGTTATCTCTCTGAACCAATCATTTTTCATTCTGCCCTCAGACCATTTTCGTGCAAGTTAAAGTCCCACAAGCTGAGGGAGGGAGATTTCTCCCACATACGGACACCCTTGTGGATGTGGCCTGACGGCAAGCGGGATTGGCTGCTTTCAGGACGGTAGCAGACTAGGGGGGGTGGGGGCAGGGAGGTGTCAGCAATAGAAAGACTCAATGGCAGCATGAGTCCACAACTCAAGAGTGGCAAAATATATATTTTTGTAGGGGCATGAAGTGACTCTTCTTTCTGTGGGTGTGAGACGGGGGGGGGTTTGTGCTATGAAATCACCATGGGGTAGAAATGAGTTCATTTCAAGTGTACGGCCATGGGGGAGATAGAAAGCGGCCAAGCTTCTGTGTGAGGTGTTTGCCCATTTGTGGAAATTGACTGACCCTCTGAAAAGTGGTGCATGCAGGAACATCTGGACAAAGTGAAACATCTGTGAAACCCGCTGTTTGCTGGGGGTGGCTGGATAACAGTAGAACTTTGCTATCCGGACCTATAAACGCTCACAATTGTCCAAATACGGCTATTAGATTGAGGATTTCAGGAACCTGCCTGACCGCAGTCCTTAGCTGATATCTTGGCCTGAAAAAATGCTAATAAAACTTAATAGTATATTTGGGGCTGGGAACTGAAATCTGCCCCACAACCCCTCACCTGCAACCCCCCCATCCCGTGTGGCAGGGAAACTTGCCAGCGCTTATTAGTGGAATAACATTACATCATTTTTTATTCCATGGAAAACGAAACATCGATCTTCTGGCCAGATTTAATAATGAATTATAAACATCTCATGGGCCATATAAATAAAACGGTAACACTTTTCTTGACGGGGCATAAATACTTAGCAATAACTCAGATACTACTAAAGTGCAAATTATGAACAAATCAAGAACAACTGTAGCTGCTACCTGAGATAAGAGATGCGTCACGATTCATTAACGATGAACAAACGTGAGATCAGCATTTAACTTGTATTATTCATTACCTGTCTTTTCAACAATTCCTCAGTAGTTCCTTCAGTAGTTCACAAAGGTTTACATAATTAACAGATACAGTAACAAATATAGTGACTGCTTGGGATAAAACATGCGTCACGATTCATTAATAATGATTTAACATGAGATTAATATGTAACTAAGACTTACTTATGTATTAACAACAAACTAAGAACATAATTCTGTATTATTTGTGTCTTGTCAAGTAAAGAGTTATCCATAAAGTACAAATAAAAGGGTGTCATACCCCGTATGGAAAAACACCCCTTTGAACGAGCCAGAGAGTTTGAGAAAGCCCATCTGTTATGTCAAGCAACATACCTGCTTCTCTTTGACTGGCCCAAGCACTGAGATCCGTGATCCAGAAACCGAAGCTGCTCAGGTTCTGCAGCCTGAGTTATCGTGGTAAATTTTGCACCTATGAACCCAACACAACTACAGTAATAATATAATCATGCATGATAATAGCGGGCGTTTGTAATCATGTCTGACTACACACTGTGGACCAATGTGGAGGGATTTTAGAGGAGGGGCAAGACATAGTGCCACCAATCAAGATAAGACTTTTGACCAACTGAAGAACATCTGGTGGCCCAAGATGTAAAATGCAAATGTTCCCTTGCAAGAACCCCCAGGATCATGCACCATGGCAGCTATAGGCGGGCCGCCCAAGTTGTGATAAGTCAATGTTCCCTTACAAACGCCATGTTGCCGGTCCCCAAACCAGGCCTGTGTGACAGGACAGCAAACTCCCAGATACACACGATTATCTCTGGAGCATCAGGGAGTATTCAGCCCCTATACACCTCATCTCACGCAGTGAGGCTACATTCGGGGCTGTGCACGTCTGGGATCACCTGGATGGCTCCGCTGAGATGCGTTTGTTTCTTTTTTTTTCCCCTTCTACAGTATGAGCTTATGTGGCCATTTCTGGAAGATTAGCACATTTTGGTCTGGCGTGCTAATCCAGCGATTTGCCCATGACTGCGGCGTCTGTGTGTATTCGAGCTGAAATAACAGTTAAAGGCTGGCTAATTGTCGCTCGCCGGCGAAGCCAGTTTGGCAGCCACGCTTTCCTTATTTAGCATCTCGCTGAAACTCGCCTGACATATGCTAAACATAGTGTACACCCCACGCGGCAGGAAACCGCGTACACCCGTCTGTACTCTCACTGCAAACCCTAACATGAGAGCAGCGCATTAAACTTTTAACGGCGCCTCCACACATGCAGTGAGGATCTCACTGGCCCTGACCCAGGTCAGCATACATCACCTTACCAGAAGTGCGTGCCTTTTCTTCTCTTTTCTTTTCTCAATTCATCATACATGAAATGTACCGTCATTCTATGACAAAGTACTGTAGCTGTGCTATTGTGTCAAACCGATGTAGCGTACCGGTTTACAGGGTCCAAAAATATTTGTCAAATTTAATAAGAGGATAGCAAGAGGACAGGACAGGCTACCCAGCTCCACAAAAAACCCACCTTCAGCTAGTCACAGTTTCTACTGAGATGTTTCCAGTAACCACCCCCCCCCCCCCCCCCCCAAAAAAAAAAAAAAAAAAAACACGGTTTGCCTCATTTATGAATAAATCCTCAACCTGAACTGCATCGGCACGTCCAGTTTTTAAATGAAAAAACGTCAATTCCCAATTACTATTTAAAAAAATGGCACTGCAATTTTAGTTAATATTTTTATTCAAACAACATGCAATCTGCATTTTTAATAGACGCTCTGGTTGGAGAGCTCAATTATCCATCGTTAAAATAAGGTCAAACGGTCTTTCTGACAGCTAAATCACTGCTCATTTGAAAAAGAAAAAAAAAACGGAACACGTTACAATTCATTATGTAAGTACCCATTTGTTTATCGTCTGTGAATTTAATTCCTTTAAACGAACTATTAAATTGTTCTTATAACCTAATGCGATTTGCGGTAATGCACAAAAAGTACAATCTTATGTTTTTAAGAGGAGAGACTCTTCAAACTGAAATTGGGATTCACCTTGGCTTTCGCATTTGCCGTCATTTCCATACCACATCATTTGAGGATTACAATCCCTTTGCACGGCAAGTCGCCAAGGAGCAGCTTAAATGACACACTTATCTAATTGTGCCCAGTTTCCTTTGGCCATTCTGCAGAATTGTAATGAGTAAAAAGGCTGATCAAGCTGTAAAAGACAAGCTCCACAATTTAATAATCTAAAATTCAATATTTGATGTATATACAGCGTATATCTTGCACTTCAGCATGACCCTCTGCTGCAGGTACCGGGTCCCATTCACTGTTTTGCTTTTTCTGGTCCGCGCTCGCTGCACAAATATTTAAAATGTGTTTTATACATGAACTAAACAAAAACGCTTTGAAATAAATACCAGTGCATCCTGCTGCCTGAGCACTACAAGCTAGAAATGGTTAGCTGGAGGAATGCAAAACACTCGGGGCGAGACGAATATCTGGTCGAAACGAATATCCGATACGAATACTTGTGTTCTTTCCGAAGCCGATTGCCATCCGATCATTGACGAAAATCCGTGATTGTCTTCAGCAGTTCTTTCTATTGTCTATTATATACTGTATTCTGTATGTCTTGGTTAAGCGTAGTCTTGGTTAGACAATGCCTTGGGTGGCATTACGGTAACACGGTATAGGCCTACCGCGATATTTCAGGTGTACCAGCTAAATGACATACCGTCCAAGCCTACTTCGATAGCTCGCTTACTTTGCGCAGTCCACGTTGCGCATACTCTTTCTCCCTCATGCGCAGTTAGTTTCCTGTGTAGATTTCAGTCGCACTTGCAGATTTAAGGTGTCCTGCAGCCTAACTACAGAGGTGTGAGTTCTGTTCTAAAGATATTATAGTACAAAATTAAGTTGTAAAGACATTACATAACAAAAGAAATGCAATTCATAATTACTGCACTACAATTTTAATATGGCTTGCATTGCATGGGCTGGGCCAGTGCTGGAGAGGCGAAAAGAGATATAGATGCTCCCCCCCCACCCCGCAAAAATAACGTACTGGTCCCATCTACTAAATTGGTCCCTCTTCTACTGAGTAAGCAGTATAGAAGATGCATATCAAACACCATGTACTGTACATGGAGATGCAAGAGAATATGAAAGATTACGAGTAATGTCAGTTTTGACACGATAACTATTCTATAGTTGATCATTTATTGTTTCATAATTTCACAAACCGAGATTGACATTAACACGCCGACGCATGTTTTGCGTAAAGACAGATCATTTTGGAGACAGCAGCGGCAGTCTGGGCTTGACAGCACAGATGATAGGAAGTCAGACGATTTTTAGAAGAATATTTTAAAATGTCTGTTTGACGGACATAAAGGCTGAAATGGGGAGGGGAATTCTGGCTTACAGACACTCGGGGAATTGCAGACAGACGTCTTTCCGTTTGCCTTTAATGAGGCCTCCATTTTCTTAGACTGCCCCGGTAATGTGACCACTGTCAAAAGAGGTGTGGCGTTAACCTGAAAAAGTGAGAGCGGCGGCTTGGAGATCACTCCCGATTCCTGACAGAGCTGACGCACCGGAGGAGGCCTGAGGAGTTTCACCAAGTCCCCAACCTTTGCGTGACGACGGACACCTGACATTTACATGAAGACGTGTGGAGGTCCCCATTCCGCTGTTCTCATGAGCCACGTTCTCAGCGCACCTCAGACTTTATAAATCCTTTTGGTGACACCTTACTTAAAGAGCTACCTTCATAATGCATTATGATGCATTCATAAAACATTATACAAATGGCTATAACTAATGACTATAATCAGATTTTCCAGCCCCAATTCTAGAATTATCCTATATAAAAGGGGTGCTAGGTCCGCAAATGTTTAGCGCAACTAATGAACACTCGACCAATCAAAGAAGCCAAACCACAGTTGCTTCATTTAAAATTCACTGGCCCATCCAATCAGATTTGTGCGATAGGCACTGATTGGTACAAATTGCAGAGTGCACCATGCACTCGATCATAGTGTTAATTTAAACCTATACTTGAATGGTAAAGATTGGGGTCGTGATGCTAAAAGGTTGAGAACCGCTGTCACAGAGCATTCATAATGCATAATAAACATGGCTATAATGCGTTATGCCTTTTTATAAAGTTATAGGCATGTTTATAATGCATTATGAAGGTATCTATAGTGCATTATAATGACCTTTAAATAAAGTGTTACATACTTTTTTATAGTATGTATATGTTGCCACTGAACACGGGCAACTAACATTATGCAGTTATTTAAATACAAGAATTTATATGAAGACGCCACCAGCTTAACGAGCTATAGCCACAAAATTACTAGCAGATTATGCAGTAACACAAATAATAATAATTCTTCTTCTTTAATTGCCTCTTATTTTCAAAGCAATTTGTTACCCTCAGAAGGTATATTTTGCAATTTGAAACTGAAACGTCAGTTGTATCACCACAGTAAAATTGTATCAAGACGTAACATATGTCAATAAAAAGTTCTTTTACCTTTGCGTATACCCATACAACTAAACAGCTAAGGTTGAGCTGTGCAATAGCCTTCCGGTAAAGAAGTTATCCAATCTAAAACCTATTTTCTGCAATATTTACTCCAACTTGTAGGAGAATATAGCAATAAGGCATTTCTTCTGTCAAGGAAAAGCATCACAGAATAGCAAAAGTGTAACACAGTAACGCCGTTAGCGGCCTAAATGGCCACAGTGAAACAGGAAGTTCAAAAGAGGGGATTCACCGCTTTCGTATCGATTCAAACTCCAAGCAAACGGAAGATCAGAGTGATAACTGGGTGTATTTGCATTTATGATCACCCTGATGGATGCGCCTGGACCGGATCGCAGTCCCCCCACCCCCCCGGTAATTAGCCACTGCATTTGCACTTCCTGCCTGAGATATCTGGGTCTTCACTCAGCTTTGGCCCTGCTTCCTCCGTAGCCCTGCCTCATGGCGTCACGCACAGCTGCGCCCACTTTAACACCCACCTCTGGGCCCAATCCTCCCCCCCCCCACTCTGAACATCTGTCCTCCGGCCCCCCCCGGCTCATCCCTGTCAGCCCCCCTGACCCACGTCATCATCCTCCGCTCTGTCTGCTTGTGTCTGACAGCAGCAGAGTCCCCAGTCTGTGTTTCGATTTCCATGCAGGTTAGCGGAGGAATACCTACCTACTCTGCTTCTATAAAAAATCTACTTAGCTGAATCTCTGTCTTTTTTTTTTTCTTTCTTTAATCTTCCTTTAAAATGGATTTTCCCCCAGCCAGGCTGATGTGCATTTCTTCCAGGGGTACTTTAATAAGGTGAAGTTGGGAGTCATCGATGTGACCTTGTCTCTCTGATTCATTCAGAGCTGTCACTGACTCAGATCTTATCTTAGTTATGCTAGAGAGAGCGAGGGTTTCTGGGTGATAGTCACCTCTTTGTTCTCCGTCAAATGTCAGAGTTCCCCCAGGTTTCATGTCCATAACATACTTGCTCTGTCATTCTCCTTTCTTTTCCTTGCACAGACCCAGTAACTCTTGTTTCTAATAACTGCTGTATAATATTTTCAAATTCAGACCCAGACAGTGTAAACTATACATTGCTTTGGGCACCCGGGAGAGTATTCCCAGCACTGCCACAATTAATTCTGTTGCAACTGGCCCGGAACACAGATATAGCAGATCCAGAGGAGAACAAGAAAAGAGATTGGTTTGTGAAGATACTAGAGTAGACAGTAGGCTTTTCTGTTGCTGTAGCCCCCACACAGAGATGCATCTAGGTTGCTTGTTGGAAACGTCAGTCCCCATCTTCCGAACCGATGGAAACATGTGGCACAACATCCCTCATCTGCTTATCAGCCACAAATCCCAACCCCCCGTCCTTTTTTTTGTCTCACTGTTATGGTTTCAGCACCACAGGGGGCACCAGTGATAAATCACACCCCCCACCCCTTCTGCATCTGCAGAGGCGCGATTCAAGTTCCGCCAAAACAATTACAGGGCGTTGGGCGCATAATTACGAGGGCAACAAACAAAAATACCTCTGGGAAATGTGAAAAATCTTAAGAATGAATAAAATGGGCAACACAATTGTTTCCTGGTTCCTGTTCCATTCCCACCACCGCGCTCGGCAAATCAGCGGCCTGGTTCCTGTTCCATTCCCACCACCGCGCTCGGCAAATCAGCGGCTCGCGTGCCTGAAATCTCGCTAATCCTCAGATTTTACACGTCGTCTCTGTGCTTTAATGTTTAATTGCTTCTCACTCTGCCAGCTCTAACACAGCTAAAGCGCATCAACACGTGCTGTTTGTCTGGTTTTGTCTTCCTACACAGCGGTGCAGCCATGAAGCCTTTGCTCCTGCTGGTGAGCGTCACCCGTCCTTCGAATGGGATCCTCTTGGCACCTGTAGTTTTCCCTACGCAGAGCTGCAAACGTTCCCTGAACCTTTTCACCTTCCGCCATTCTGAACCTCCTACCTCTCTCGCCCATCCTTCTCCTCAAAGTCACGGTGCTCATTCCAGCTGCGCATTTGAGTGTAGAATTAACATAAGACACAGATGGGCATGGCAACAGCCAGCTCACTCATTCACTCACTCACACACACACACACACACACACACACAGGTTTGTAACGATAACTTTGAGTACTCTCCCTTCATTTATATGGGGAAAAACCCTAATCCCAACATGACGACCGTAACCCCTACCCAGCCCTAACATTAACCTTAAGTAATGAAACAAAATACGAGACTTTTAGCATTTTCACTTTTTTGATTGCATTCACAGATCTTTGTGAATGGTCCCCACAATGTCAAAAAACAGGTTTTTATTATATTGTGCAGGACATTTGGTCCCAGCAATGTAATATAGACCAAATCCACACACACACACAGGTTTAGGGGAAACAGCAGAATCAGCAACTTCTCCTTGAGCTGTATGTCTGACTCTAATTGTACTGAGAAGGTAAAGTGCAGTTTAAATAGTGTTTTTGGCTTTAAAGGTATATAAAAACATAAAGTGAAACATTAAATTGTTAAATCCAGACATACAGCATGCTATTGATGCAGAATGTAATTAAAATACCACACTTTACCTGTAAGCAGGAAACCCTGTAAAGGTTATTTCCCCAGTTGTTCATGTTCCACGCATTTGTCTCTGCAGCTCCGTTGGAGTCGTACAAGAAGATGTTTTAAACTTTAAAATGAGTCATGGGCAGGACACAGACTTTCTAGGCGGTATAAGAAAAGGAGACGCGTTTGACGTCTCAGTGGGCAAGTCAAGTCACTTTATCGTCAGCTCACACAATTAAAACGAAACTGTGATTCTTCAGAACGTTGGACGACTAGAACAAGAACGCAAGAACAATCAAATGATAACTATACAATCTTGGGGGGGGGGGGTAAATGAAAAAATAAAAAAAATACAAGCAATACAAGAAATGCAAGTATTTCAAACAATACAAGCAACCCAAGTAATTCCAGCAATACAAGTAATGCAAATTAAGCAAATAAGACAAATAATGCAAGTAATGCCAGCAATACAAGTAATGTAAGCATGGCAAATTAAGAATTAATGCAAGTAATGCAAATAAAACAAATAATGCAAGCAATACAAGTAATGCAAGCAAGGCAAATTATGTAAGTAATGCAAGCAATGCAAACAATACAAGTCATTCCAGTACATAGTGGTGGGGGACGGTGCACACAGACAGCAGGCTGCGCTGAAGTTAGGGTGAATGTAGCAAACAACCCATTACACTGTCACCACTGAAACGGCCCTCGACAGTCACAGCAAAGAGCGGGCAGCGCGCCACTTTCACCGACTTGAATTTATTATATAAGTGACGAAGCCAGTAAGTTTTGACTTTAGGAGCCGGTCTGATAATCAAACATCTGTATGAATCAGCCAGCATAAGATGTGCCTCGCTGGGCCTTTGTTTGCTGTTGCAGACAGCGTCCTTGGAACACATGATTGCTGAAGGCGCGGAAATAAGATTTGATGCAACACAGGTTTTGTAATCCTGGCTTATTGATCTGAAAGCACATCCCCTCACCAAAATTGTATTTATAGTAGCACAAAACTCGGTGTAGTCGATTTTTTTTTCTTTAGCCTTTAGTAATATTAAAATGAGTTTTAAGATATTAAAATAAATACAATTAATAGCTGTATAGGCCCTGCTGTAATATTACACATCAATCCAGTACAGATTAGTAACAGATGATGCAGCAACAAAATTTTTTGCGCTCATATTCAAATATAACATTTTGCGATATATGTTATTGTTCATATAGTGCTATACTATATGAAGACTGCCTCTGTTTGAAGAAGACATATTCCCTAACCCAACAGCAGCTCTCAAGCCTTCAGGTGCATGGAATAGATAACCATTAGCCTATTACAGAAAATGTCAATCATTTGTAAAGAGAAAGACATGCGCTCTGAAACTGAGCAGCAGATTTGGGCCCCACTTTCCGGCGCATTCTTAGGCGAGTATCACCGACCAGAACCACTCACAGCAGCTGCGGCTTCAGCCTCATCGAACTCATAACCCATCTCCCTTTTAAGGGCATATGACCCAGCAAAAGCACTTAAACACGTAAAAACGTCTCTCTTATAACCCAAATCTAATCTGCGACTAATGAATAAGAGAGTAATCATAGTTTAGTTTACCTTGTGCGATGTGTGGCTCAGCACGGCGCTTCAAGCCTCGCCAGAACAGACATCTCAGCAGGGCCTCAAGCGAGACCCTTAACCTCTTACCCCAAAAAGCTCAAGGGGCGGCCTGACCTTGCACTCGCACCCAAGCATCATTCTCACCTGTGTGAGGATCATTTCAGACTGCAGAAACCAATAAAACGATGACTTCATCATATTTCAGCAGACACGTTCATGTGTTTATGAAAAACAGATGAGAATAAAGTGACAAACAGGTGTCATTTATTGACCTGTAGTTAATGGGGCGAAATGGGGCTTCTGGGTAATGTTGTTCTTCATGCTTTTGTTTGGTGGCTGCGCCATGATACTGTCCACAGCAGGAATTGCAAACAGAGAAACATTGCACTGGAAATCCAGCAGTGCCTTGAACTGCTTGCACTCTCAACATTATATTGTAATAAAATGGTATCCACTTGTAATGGGACACGTTTAAACATTCAGAAATGAATTTAATAATGTATAAAATAGTCTAGGGACCGAAACGTAGACTCCATCACCAGCTACTGTGCAGCCGGTTGAGAGGAAATATGGGAGATGCCTGTTGATTTGTGCCTTTGATTTCTGGGAGGAAAATCTGTTCTGCCGTCGCACTGCTGCATGAAAAACTGCGTCTGGCAAGCTAATATTTTTCCCAGTGGCCATCAATTCAGGTTGCTGCACATGGCTACATCCCTGCGGTGCTATGAGACTGGAAAAGCCGCTGGTACAGGAACTGCTGGCAGGCTAATGACATTAAGCACCATTAGGTGGCCCCTGTCCTTAAGGACCGTCATAACCCTGTTACCTGGCACTCCCTGGAAATCAGGTGAGCACATTCCCTCCAGTCCGCAGTGAGATATTCCTCACACATAACAAGTTTATGCTAGAGTTTGGGGCAGTGCATTCTGGGAATTATATAAACATCCTTTTCTGGACTTCAGACTGGACACGGTTGGAATATGAGTTCGACGGGCATCATGGAGCCTGACTGTCCCTATAGATTCAGGCTGGGTGGCATCGTCGAGGAGTCAACAGACTCCCTATATCTTCCATGTCATATGTCACTGGTGGGGCTATGTCACTGGTGGGGCTATGTCACTGGAGAGCAAGCCATATTTCCAGTGCTCCTCACTGGGTGCATTTTTACCTCTCAGGTCTTTTTACAGCATTAATAAAATGAATGAAAATAACATCTTACAGATTATATCCATTCATGGTAGGAAATTCATGGTGGACTGAGTCTCATCTCGCCTGATACATTTTCCAGGTTTGTTTTTTGTGTTTTCTTTTGTTTCTACACGTTAATTTCATGCCACCATACCGATAACAAAATGAAAATTGACGCATGAGTGAATATATTGTTGAACACAAAAGAATGCGTTTGACACATGTATATTTTAATGTGATTTTACAAATGTAACCAAAGTCAGTTCCCAGCATCATCATCAGCAAGCAGAGCTGGAAGGCATTTAAATTTAATCTGTAGCTGTAGAGAGATTCAGCAGTTTTTTTTTTTTGTTTGTTTTTTTACAGAATTTTCTCCATCTTAAGATATTTTCTCCCGGGCAAATGAGAATGGAGAATAAGGGCACTTGGCTGTCAGGAAAGAAAGAAATACCCTAAAATTATCTTGCGCACACTTCAATTTGAAAATCTGGTAATATATAAATATGCAGATTGGTACAACAGCATAAGTGTTTAGAGAATATATATTAGAAAACAAATGAAGAGATCGATTGCTGGTACAAACAGACCCGACCAAGACAAAGGACGATCACACAGAATGGAGTCTGTATCCCTTCAAGGCCATTTCCCTTCCCACTTTCAGACGTGACAGGGTGAGTCTCACCTTGGGCCAGATGAATATCCTCCATCTTTTTCCTCATTAATGAGCAGCATTAAGACTACAGGACACAGATTGGCTTCCATTAATAAAACAGTCGCACCACATATTAACGCACAGGTCACAGTCTGAGACGAGTTGATTCCATCGTGCGAAACCAATTAACCAAAACAAATACTTATAAATACACCAGCGTCCCGGTGCCTGGGCATCGTCACTAAGGGGACGCCTCACGGGGACAGAGACAAAACAAATACATCCAGACAGATGTGCCCACAGGTCAGAAAGTCAGGGTTCATTTAAAATTTGTCACATTTCACTCAATACAAATACGTCCCCGAAGGAAGTCCCCGCGTTGTTACCTGGCAATGAGC
This sequence comes from Gnathonemus echidnorhynchus, assembly GCA_026776725.1. Classification (NCBI taxonomy): domain Eukaryota; kingdom Metazoa; phylum Chordata; class Actinopteri; order Osteoglossiformes; family Mormyridae; genus Gnathonemus; species Gnathonemus echidnorhynchus. The sequence goes on from JAODJU010000048.1 coordinate 1,797,629, forward strand.
TTCTCTATTAGCAAGGCCAAATAAAATTCACTGAGAGTAGATTTATTTTTTTTGTTCAAGTTTTAACGTGTCAGTAGCTCCCCGTCTAACTCCCAACATCTCTCACCCTGTCGACTGACTTTATCTTTTCTTCCGTTGACTTTCTATTAAGTCTCTTATCAGTCTAGCTATAGATAAATAGATGGCTTAGGTAATGGACACAGCTGTCAGGAAGAAGTACAAATTAACATCGGGGGGAGAAAAACTGAGGGGGGGGGGCGTATTGTAATCAATTCCATAAAGAATATCGATCTGCCAGTACATTGGAACCTCCTGACAAGCATAATGAAATGGATTACTTTGTCAGTTGGGTTAGCACCTCTATCACCCTCTCGCCTTTGACAGTCTCCTTTAAATCTGTTGATCTCTGTTTTTTTTTTTTTGTCTCGTTTTTTTCCCCCCAGAGTTATTTCAATGCCGGGCTCACCTTTAAGTATTTCCACCACCTTAATGGAATTTCGCCCCCCTGACCCAAGGAACCTTGAGGCACTCGGTGCTGACATCACCTAATAATTCCTCAGCCATTTACCATACGAGGCAGTAAAAGAAGCCGGAATGGATGGTTTGTTTACCGGGGACTTCCTTTTTGACGTGTACCTCTTCATCATATTTGAGGAGACTCTTTCAGCAAAGCAAAGCTGAGATGTCTTCTGGAGACACAAAGTGATACAAGCAGCCAGCGTCCTGAGTCGAACATCAAACAACCTTAAGATGACAAACATTCAAAGGACTTTATCAGACAGGTACTTTAAACGATGGACTTCCTCACGGCCAAACCATAAATCTGAGCAGCTACATGTACTAAATCTTTAAGGCTTAAAGAACAGAAATCTTTGACTAAAGGAAAAAGCAAGCAAGTGTGAAGAGAGGCAGCAGAACGTCCAGTTGGGACAGGGCAGGGCGACGCAGTATTTCCAGGGAAGTTTGGCTGCTCCTGCCCCGAGAAAGACAAGGGACCCAGAAGACAGACACAGCACTGTCTGTCCAGCTAGGACAGATTCCACACAACACTGTCTGTCCAGCTAGGACCGATTCCACACAACACTGTCTGTCCAGCTAGGACAGATTCCACACAGCACTGTCTGTCCAGCTAGGACCGATTCCACACAACACTGTCTGTCCAGCTAGGACAGATTCCACACAGCACTGTCTGTCCAGCTAGGACCGATTCCACACAACACTGTCTGTCCAGCTAGGACAGATTCCACACAGCACTGTCTG
>JAODJU010000048.1:1798988-1815564 GCA_026776725.1 Gnathonemus echidnorhynchus
AGCTAGGACAGATTCCACACAGCACTGTCTGTCCAGCTAGGACAGATTCCACACAGCACTGTCTGTCCAGCTAGGACCGATTCCACACAGCACTGTCTGTCCAGCTAGGACAGATTCCACACAGCACTGTCTGTCCAGCTAGAACGATTCCACACAGCACTGTCTGTCCAGCTAGGACAGATTCCACCGAGCCGCTTCCCGGAGCCTCACCCTGTCCAGTGTGTCCCAGTCCTCATGTCCTACGTTCCCTGAGATAGGGTAATGGCGAGCTGGGTCTCTATCTAAGATAAGTAGCTATGGAAGACGGATGGATGGATCTCTTCTAGCCTGAGGTGTGTATTGATAACCAATAAGCCTCTATGGAATTCCAGAGGGTTATTGCAATTAACGGATCAACAATCACCTTTCATTAAAAGAAGCTTAACTGCAGGGAAGTGTCCAGCACAACGTGTATTTATTACTTGCCGTTTGTTGAGAGCTAATATTGCTAATTAGTTTACTCATTCGAGTACTTGTTCCACCTTCAGGGTCTTCCATCAATCATCAACCTACTTATCTTGGTGGGGGTCAGAGGGGGGCCTGGAGCCATTCCCAGACAGCACGGGGCACAGTGAATGGGGGGCACCCTGGAAGTACACACATAGGACACACACTCTTTTTGGTTGCTGTTTTAAGAGCTGACCAGGGACAACAGATGAAAATTAGCCTATAGTGCTAATTCTGGCTCATTCACAGCGTTTTTTTTATTGTTGACCAGTGAGCACTGTCCCTGTTCAATAAATAAAGAATGAAATGTTCAGTGATACACCACAAGCAGTTTATAAAGACCATTGTCTTTGCACTGTGGCAGGACTCCAAAGTAACCAGAAGGAAGTCAACCAGTGTAGGTTGAATATGAAAGCCCACCCCCCAAACAGAAATGGGACTGAAACTCAATCGTGCGAATAGAAGAACCGGAGCACTGCCTACTCAGCCAATGCACCATCCTTCCGCCTTCCTATTGAAGGGCAGTAGATATTGATGCTGACACCTCCAGTTTGCTGTCACTGGTCTCTCTCGCTGTCCCCATGCAAAAGGCCACTCTGATTCTGACACCTCCAGTTTGCTGTCACTGGTCTCTCTTACTGTCCCCATGCAAAAGGCCACTCTGATTCTGACGCCTCCAGTTTGCTGTCACTGGTCTCTCTCGCTGTCCCCATGCAAAAAGGCCACTCTGATGCTGACGCCTCCAGTTTGCTGTCACTGGTCTCTCTCGCTGTCCCCATGCAAAAGGCCACTCTGATTCTGACACCTCCAGTTTGCTGTCACTGGTCTCTCTTACTGTCCCCATGCAAAAGGCCACTCTGATTCTGACGCCTCCAGTTTGCTGTCACTGGTCTCTCTCGCTGTCCCCATGCAAAAAGGCCACTCTGATGCTGACGCCTCCAGTTTGCTGTCACTGGTCTCTCTCGCTGTCCCCATGCAAAAAGGCCACTCTGATGCTGACACCTCCAGAAACATGCTGCAGCCTTTCAGTGACAGCCCCAGACACCAAGCCTTGAGAGGAGACTTCTGGGTAAATCATTACAGTTGCAGCAATATTTGAAGAACTTGCTGTCATCTCTGGGTTTTCATGTCTGGTATCTAAACCTAAGGCCTGCATGCCTTCAGAATTCAATGAAAAGTGCTGTTACTTAATCACACGTCGCTCGGCTGGAAAACCAGTGCATTCGGGCTCAAAATGAGGGCGAGGGTGGGTAACGACGCAGTGCTTCTTTGTTCCGCAAAGCATTTCAGGAAAAGCACGGCCATCATCTGCCATTATTTGCAGTGACACAGAGACAAATGCATTATTCTTGATATATGTGTGTTTTTTTTCCTCCGTAAACAATGAATCATGAGTCACACGGAATTCTGACAATAAACGATGACGATGGTGACACTGTGAGCAGAAGTAGTGATTATTTTGATAATTCCGGAATAGAGAAACACGGTCAGGCTGACCTCATAGCCACGGGCTTGTTTATCTACACCGTACTAACATGCGAAGACAAAAACAGTCGGTGCAGCCAAACAACAGAAATTGCTCAACTATATTCACATACGGTCCTTCAGCGCTGATGTGTTACGATGTAGGATTTTGTCACAGATGCCCCAGAAATTATTTACGTCTGTCGTGTTCACGGTTCCTGGGAGCCTGGGCTGCCTCGGTACAAGGACGTCGGTCACATGCTCTGTGAACCGACAGGAGCAGAGCAGAGCCAACTGAGCTGTAACTGAGCAGATCTCATATGTAGGTAAGAGTCACGATTCGTTCTTTGCCTTTTTTGTACATCACTGCATAGGAATTCGTACTCGTGCCATCCAGTCAGCAGCATGTAACATATAACAGGATTAGACAGTGCAAAAGGAATGCATTCACAAAACATCAAAGTAGGCATATAACTAGGAACTTGACGAGAAATAAATGGAAGAAATGGCTGAAACAGAAAATATGGCTAAATAAAGTATAAATATATTAAATAAATATGAGATGAATTAAAGAAATGGCTGAAGTAGGAAATATGGCAGAGTACATTGTGCAAAGTATTGCTCTGTCCAGTAAAGTGTACTGAGATTGGGGAATTACCACTTCAGTAGAGTACTGTGCTTTTATTTGGTTGGCGTATTGTCACTCTGCCTAATAAAGTGTACTTTGCTTTCATGTGGTTGGAGAATGATTGCTCTGCTCAGTACAGAATACCGTGGTTTCATGTAGTTAGAGTATTATCGCTCTGCCAGTAAAGTGTACTGCTCTTTCATGTGGTTGGAGTATTATCGTTCTGTCCACTGCTTTTTCATGTGGTTGGAGTATTATTGTTCCGTCCAGTAAATTGTACTGTGCTTTCATGTGGTTGGAGTATTATCGCTCTGTCCAGTAAAGTGTACTGTGCTTTCATGTGGTTGGAGTATTATCGCTCTGTCCAGTAAAGTGTACTGTGTTTTTATGTGGCTGGAGTATTATTGCTCTGTTCAGTAAAGTGTACTGTGCTTTCATGGGGTTGGAGTATTATCGCTCTGTCCAGTAAAGTGTACTGTGTTTTTATGTGGCTGGAGTATTATTGCTCTGTTCAGTAAAGTGTACTGTTCTTTCATGTGGTTGCAGTATTATCGCTCTGTCCAGTAAAGTGTACTGTGTTTTTATGTGGTTGGAGTATTATTAGGGGCAAACTAAAAGGATGGCCGACATGCTAATTGTCACCAGCCAATGAGCAATAGCAGCACGCGTCCTCACAGCGGATGTTCTGCACATCAGCAAACGCAGCCCTCAGGAACCCCACCGTGGCGAGATGATGGGCATGATGGAGCGGAACCAGGGGCCCGTGCAGCACCACCACGAGCCGCCCCGCAGGACTGCAGCGTGTGGCGGCCAGCAGAAGTCACGTGATCACTCTTAGCCAGGCCGCCTGGGGAGGACAAAGACAGCACAGCGTCTGCGAGAGAAACAGCAGCAGTGATGGATTAGGGGACTTCCATTCATATCACCATATTTCCTTTAAGGACACAGGATCTTTACACTGGGCATGTAGCCACGTAGTACAACAACGGGTTTTAACTCCCTCCCCCACAAATTTGTTTGCTACCGGACAGGCATGTAGCCCAGTAGTGAAATGACTAATTTGCTTCCAGCCCCTGGTCAGCAAAATCAATGGAGGGGTACCGCTATAGGCCCCCAGGTGATGAAATCCCCGCCCTCAGTGGGTGAGATCTACTAAGAGGGTCCTAAAAGTAGGGTTGCTGGACCCCCCCTCAAATGCATTTCTGTCTATGGATGACCATCGTATAGAAAGGCTGTAAACCAAAAATGTCCGACAAAGATGGAATTCAAATCCATGCATGCAGATCACAATAAAATAGCAGCCTTTTACCTTGACCACATGGCCACCCTGTCAGGTGGCAGCATGGCAGAGGATCTGATATATAAAATATGCACTGGTTAGGGCCAGCAGGGTACCTCAGTGGGGAGCACTGATAAATGGCACCTCCCCAGTTGGAGGTGAGAACCCGCCCCCTCTGTGTGGAGGAGGAATTTCTCCTACCTTGATTGCTGGCTTTTTCCTGCAGTTCACGTGAGCCTGGATTCTATCCCAGAGAAGGCTGGGGCACACCCTGCACTGGATGCCACTGGATGCACTGGATCTCAGGACACACACACACACACACGATGGGCACATCACCAGGTAACCAGTTAGCCTAACCACATGTCTTAGCAGGAGGAAACTGGAGTAGCCAGACAGAAACCCGTACAAGACAGGGAAGAGAGACTCCTCCACACAAACAGAGCAGGATTTAAACCCCCAATCCTGGAGATGTGAGGCCACAGAATGCCCCCCCCCCCCCCCCCCCCCCCCCCCCACCTGATACATAGAGGGCCTCTCACTTCAGGCCCGGCTTTGTAATTTAGGAAGCAGCGGGCGATGAGGTACGGCGATGCCGTGGCCCGGCGGTCTATGAAACTCAAGCCTTCGATGGCAGCGGAGATGCAGAGCCGTGTGGTGCCCGGGTGCCGCCTTCCCGGGGGCGTCCTGCACCTGAGAGGAGGCCCGCCCTGGGGTGAAGCTGCAATTTTAATGAAAGGCAAGCAGAAGCACCCAACTCACTATCCGGTTTCAGCGTCAGCCTCATGACAGGGGGGTCAGACACGGCCGCGCGGTGATATTCGCCAAGGCGGCGGTGCGGAGTCGACCACGGCGCCCATGAGCCCTGCCAGTTTTTGGTCAGTCTCTGCTCCTAATTGCTTTACTGGAGTAATTATTTGAAAAGTAAGTCACATGACCCACCGCTAATTAAAACGTTCCCTGAAGCCTGTTGCACTTCTGCCCTCGGGGCTAGAGTTGTGCCCCTCCCTATGTAAAAGTATTTAATTACTCCCCCCAATAAGCTATTCACAGCCACCGAGAAAGAAGCGCTTTGTGTGAAATGTCTCGAAAGGGGTGATGATTGCCAAACCTTTTGTGTTAAAAATAAACACCAGATCTTTGATATGCCATTAAGGAAAAGAAGGATGGTACTTTTACAGTGGATCTCTGCTTTTATTTTGCCAGCATTTTTGAAGGATCACACACAGGGTTGGTTTATTCATAAGTCTACCGGATCTTTCCATCAGGTCAATGACCTGCCGGGACCTGAAAATCTTATGTGTGCTCTGCTCCCAGACAAGAATATCTGGGGCTCCTAAAGACTAAGGATGCATTCATTGGACATAACTGCTTTTCCAGTGCATAACTGCTTATCCAGTGCATAACTGCTTATCCAGTGCAGGGCTCTGCTGAAGTTGGCACTTATCCCAGGGACTGGAGGGTGAGAGGTAGAGGCACACACAGCATGGGGTGCCAATCTTTCACAGGACACACACACACACACACATACACACACCACTGCACACTGAGGGAAATTTAAAGTCACCAGTCCACACATTTTCGGATGGTGGCGTAAACTGGAATACCAGCTGAAAACCCACACAAGCACAAGGGGAACGTGCAGGCCACCCACACACATCGCCGGGGGTAGGTACAGAAACGTCCATTCTGGAGGCGTGAGGTCACACTCCACCAATTATGGAACTTCCTAGAATAAATCAGTATATTGCTGGCATATAATAACTATTATACCTTAAATTAGTTTCCTAACAAGAGGAAGATAAGACGGTGGAAAAAGCACAGCGGGCAGTGTTGTTTCTGGACCGGTGTGACTCCAGCGAGTCAGGTGACATCATTAGGGGAGCAGTGAGCAGCCCGGCCGTGTGAGCATGTAGGTGTGAGGTCCTGTGGACTGGCCAGGAGCTACAGCCAAATGAAGTCCCAATGAAAAGCTGGTACGAGCGAGGGACATGTTTATTTTGTTAGGTTCACAGCTTGCTCCGGCAGAAACCCTCAGCTCTCCATGAAATGAAGACAATGCATCTTTATTTAAGCCAAAAACCTCAACATGAGTGCACTCGACTGAAAGTCAGTCACTTAAAAGCCAAGCGAAGCTTTCACGAGAGTTGAAGGACAGGCCTTGCTCTGGAAAACTAGTTAGAATAGCTAGAACTGTTTGTGTAACATGATACGATTTAGCAGCAAATAAAATACGACATAATGATACGAACATGTAAGTCAGGCTGGAAATTTATACCTGCATTTTTAATGCTGCTAATATAGTCTTTAGAGCAAATTTAATTAATGTGATGGCTGCTCACTTCTCATAAGAGAAAAAACAGAGCTGCTGTTTTACTGGCGCTCATTAAGCCCGGCTGAGCCTGGGAAGGAGCCGTGTCGCCCCCTGGGGTCCAGGCAGGTCGGTGCTCTTTCATGTGGGTGTCAGGCGTTCATCTCCGTAAGCTGACTTTGTTGCCAGGAACCTGTGGCCGTAGGAGTACATGGATTTAATCCCTTTGTCGGGTGATACTTTGTTAGACAAAGTCTTCCTGCAACTGAAGAGTAAACGGAATGGAGTCTGAGCCAATAATGGAGGCTGAGCCTGAAGGGACAGACGCACAATACGGGCTGCAGCTTTCAGCAAATGAAACAGATATTATGGGGGAACAAGACGGAGAGCAGCGTGAGGGAACATCTAGGCGGGACCTTCTGTTCTCTGCTCTGCTGACAGTGTACCCGGGCTGGAGCTCGTCTGCACAAACAGCGTAGCGCATAACTTAAATTCAAAAATGGTAAGTGTGTCAGCTGTATTGTTGAAAGAAAAGACAGGGCAATAGAAGAAGACAAAGACAAGATAGGAAAGATAAGACAAGACAATGTGACATTAAACATAACATGATATGAAATATAAAATAAAACATAACATATCATAACATAAGAGGGGTGACTTTACTGATCCCAGGTGGGAACTCTAACATAGAAAATCGAAGGTATGAAAAGAACAGGCAAATAAACATATAGTGCAAAACAAGACTGCACACATAGTACAGAACAGAACATCCTGAAAAAGAATATTAAGGAAATATAGATAAAAATGCAATGTTTATGTAATGCAAGTTTATGGAGAAGAACACTTATCAACTTTTTCTTTGACTGTTGAATCGACATACCTGTATCTCGTGATTCATCATGTTTCACTTGCTGGGTTATTGTGGACAGACTCTTACCCCCCCTCTAAAATCCAGCATGCTGCCACCGCCAGCCAGTCACTCTTACTTCTCTGCTCTGCCAGCAACTCCAAAACTAACCTGTGGTCCCGTGGATGACTTTGCTTGCAGCCACCATATCTGCACCAGACATTTCTGCGGCATATAGTGCAATATAGTGTTCTGTGTTTGATAATACACCTTTCCTCTTTCACTCAAAACCATTTCACAGGTGAACGGCAAATACGCACAGGGTGTGACAAACAGAGATGCTGCATGAGCAGGAACTTTGAAGCAACTAAATCACAATTTAGCAACCAAGGTGAGTCATATTAGGCTGGATGCCAATTAGCAGCATGCCTCACCTACAAAGGAGACCTGACAGTTAGCACTTTGATATGCAAATTCTCAGTGCAACATGAGGCAACCAGGAGAATCCCAAAGATGCCAAATAACCATGGTGATTATTAAGTCCTGGGTATCCATATATTATTAGCTGTTTCCATTATTGTGTCCACCCCACGCACCCATCAAGGACATATTCAGGGGCAGGGCCAGAGGGGCAACTGAAGGCTGATTGACTCCCCCAACTGGCCCGACCCATCACTCACCGATTCAAAACATATCATTGGCTGTATGAATCATGGCCCCTGTTAGGGCCTCCACCTTAAAAATTCCTAGAATCTCCTCCCATAAGGACAAGTGATGGGGGGCTTTTTAGTCGGAACACTTATAGGAAAATACTCATAGCTGTCAAATGACATGAAAGGTTAATCAAAAGCGGTTTTACCTCTGACTGAAAACTGAGATTACGTCAGCTTTATGGACCTTGTGATAATGGACTAATCCTTTTAATATTCCATCCATCTTCCAACAGCTTGTTACGGTGAGGAGAGGGCAGCAGGCTGGGGGACACCCTGGACGAGACGCCAGCTGACCGCAGGGCATCCACCAACATGCACAATGGGCAATTCAGAGATGCCAATCAACCAAAATGCATGCCTTTGTGCGCCTGGAGGAAACCCACATGACACGGGTAAAACAGGCTATATCGCTATGAAACATGCAACATGCAATATGAAAACATGCAGTTTCCTAATCCAATATGCAAAATGCATTATGAAAACATGCAATATCAGTATGCAATATGCAACATGAAAACATGCAAGATCCATATGCAATATGAAAACATGCTATATCCATATGCAATGTGCAATATGCAACATGAAAACGTGCAATATCCATATGCAATGTGCAATATGTAACATGAAAACATGCAATATCCATATGCAATGTGCGATATGTAACATGAAAACATGCAATATCCATATGCAATATGAAAACGTGCAATATCCATATGCAATGTGCAATATGTAACATGAAAACATGCAATATCCATATGCAATATGAAAACATGCCATATCCATATGCAATGTGCAATATGAAAACATGCTATATCCATATGCAATGTGCAATATGTAACATGAAAACATGCAATATCCATATGCAATGTGCAGTATGCAACATGAAAACGTACAATATCCATATGCAATGTGCAGTATGCAACATGAAAACGTACAATATCCATATGCAATGTGCAATATGTAACATGAAAACATGCAATATCCATATGCAATATGAAAACATGCTATATCAGTATGCAACGTTCAATATGCAACATTAAAGCGTGCAATATCCATATGCAATATGAAAACATGCCATATCCATATGCAATGTGCAATATGTAACATGAAAACATGCAATATCCATATGCAATGTGCAGTATGCAACATGAAAGTTTAACACGCAGCGCAGCACCCTGGAGGTTTGAGGCAGCAGCTTTTCCCACTGAGGCACTGTGATCATAACAATGACACATTTTTACTTCAATATTACAACCAAATAATATTAAATACAAGTCAGATACATACAAAAGAAATCAGTTATATGAAAGAGATGTAAAAGATTAACGTAATTACATAATTTTGTTATCAACCCTTGTCTTTCATCAAGTTTTTACAATACACTTATAAACTGAAATGAATACGGAAATGCTTTTGGTGTCCATTCATTCATTCATTCATTCATCCTCTATACCTCTTTTCTTGTGCAGGGTTGCAGAGGTCTGGAGCCTATTCCGGAAGCAACGGGTGCAAGGCTGGGCATATCCCCGGAAGGGGCGCCGATCCAACACAGGCTGTCTGTGTTTATTGAAATGCTAAACATTTTTTCTTCTCTTGCCTGTTGGTTTGGCGGGGGGGTTGTGCCGCTGTTGGGGGGTCTGTGCCGCTGTTGGGGGGTCTGCGCCACTATTGGGGTGTCCCACCCTCTCTGCGTTTGGCTCGGCACTCGCCGGCTGTCTTTCAGGCGCCTTTAAATAATTGTGCAATCATAGCTCACACCGCTGTTGCCAGCTCCGATCAATCTCATTACAGCTTCCACTCGCGCTCATTTGTGAAGCTCCCTCTGCAGGCCCGGTAAGCGGAGCACCGGCAATTACACAGGAACGGGGGTGGCTGATGGGGGTGTTTTTTTAAAAAAAGGCGACTTTTTAAAAATGACATTTAACCCAGGCAATGATGTGTGTTTAGCCAATGTGCTCATACATCCTCACCCAGCCTTAGGCAGAATTAATCTGTTACTAAGGAAATACATGCAATGCTTTCTCTTTTGCACTGTTATTGTTTATTGTCATTTATTATTTATTGTTACTGTCAATTAATGTCTAAATGTGTTTTTACTGTATAAATGTGTGTACTGTAAACTTGCAGTTCCCTCAGGATTAATAATCTATCCATCCATCCATCCATCATGCATCTGTCTATTATCCATCATCCATCCATCTATCCTTCCATCCATCCATCCATCCGTCTATCCACACTCCTATGGCTTGTTCGGCCAGTGTCTCCAAACTGAATAAGCCCGTATTGGCGCCCCCTGGGGGTGAAGCCCCATGCCTTTGGCATGCATGCCGCAGCTGTCCTGACGCAGGGACTCCCCTCGACAGCACAGGACGCTCCGCGGACCTTGCAATTAATGCACCGCATGGAACAAGAGAGATCGATTTCTCCTGCGCTTGCATTTGCATATTGTTTGCATATCATTTGCATGCCATCCGTTCCTGCTGCGATCCACACGTGACAATAGCTGCTGTTACCTTCTGGATCTGAGTTGCCCTGCGACCGCATGCGCACATGCACAAGTGCATCGCCGCCCATTTGGGCACTCATCATGGGGATACAGTACAGTGGGGTGAATGGGGCCCCCTTGCCCCCCCCAATGGCCCCCCAGGGCCTTGGCACTTTAGTTGACACGCATTAGCCGCAGGCGGCAGGAACAGCGGGGCGCCCCCAACACTCCCTCCCCAGCCTCCTGGCCGCCCAACTCACCTCTCTGCCCCCCTCCCCCACACCCCCCGGCTGTCTGACTGCATCGCAGACGTGCAGCTCTGCGGCTCCGACTCTCCCGTGTGCCTTCGTGGCGCGAGACATCGCCTCACTTCAGATGCGTCCACATGCTCATTCCTCAAGTCGGCCATCTTTAAGTCACACTCACTCTCTCTCTCTCTCTCTCACTCACACTCACACACACTTTCCAGGAAGGTCAGCCACCGTTTCCACTAACTCATAGTAATGAATAATACAATAACGAATAATACTTGATTTCTGATATTGGACAAATAGCAGCACGTACAGCTAGCAGAGCATCAGTGCGGCGTTCAGATACCGGGGTGCTGTTTGACCTGGAGAACCTGCAGAAGATCCCTCTAAAATAATGACCTGATTTGCATAAACATCCAGGGCTGGGGAGAGTCCAGCATGTCCACCGCACACACCTCCCAGAATCTCTGCATTCATTTGCAAACTCATTGAAGGCACTGGGAAAATGGGGTCATGGGAACAATGTATCATGACCGCAAAATATAATCCGGTCCCCGGAATGACAGTGTCCTCTTTCGAAGCCTCGCTCCCTCTGTCTTCATCGAGCCATTTTTTTCAATTAGTCATTAATTTGATGACGCTCCCTTAACCCAGCTCTCGTCGCCATGGGAATAAGACCTCACACACGGTCACCCACGTCCATCCTGCACCTTCTTTGCAGGTCCAGTATCAAGAAGCAGAACAGAGGAGTCAAGGGCAACTGATACAATAATTGTATCATTGTGTTATTCAGGGGAGTCAGATAGATTAGGGCTTCATCTCTTCTCCAGTGATCAAATTATCTGACAGTGCACTGTTATCCTGCCCGGAGTCTCTCGATCCGAAGCTCTCCTCGACTTGCCGTCTTCCATTAGAGAACTTAAAACTTTTAATGGGGGGGGGGGGGGGTCGCCCTGCATCTTGCTTCTCTGAACAGTCCCTTATAATTACCGTATTCGCCGTTAATTAACAGAGAGCCCAAGATAAGTGAGGAAAACACTCTCGGCCACGTCCGGATAAATTCTTTTATTAAGGGATGGTCTCGAGATAAAGCCGAGGAATAATGGAGTCGTGCAGAAGTCGATGGCAAAACAAGAAGCGAATGTAAGTACTTGCCGGTATTTAGCATGGCCGGGACCAGCGAGGCAATAATCAGAGATCGTTTACATTTTAGCCGGAGATGAAACTGAAATGCTTCTAAATGTGGAAGACATGGACAGTCACTGGAGTGAGGAGTCAGCCAGTAGGACCCCGTCGCTTGATCTGCCCGACCGTAGCCCTCCTTAATGTATCACAGGGGCTTAATAATGGTTTAATCCTGCCTCCCCCCCCCACGTCCCCATATTTTAATCAGAACTTTAATGGGTACAAACTGAGGGTGAATGAGAATTTATCAAGGAGAGGACAATTTCAACAGGGCCGCGGTAATTTTTGTGACATATAGGTTACAGGCTTGTAAATTCTTACAGTCTCACCCCAAGCTACTCAGCAGGTAGATTTAAGACTGAACATAAAACGTCTTGAAAGAAACTGTCAGACTTTTTTTGCAGTTTCGGTGCATCACTTGTAAGAAGTCTAGAAGGTTACCATATATTTGTGCTTCAGTATTCCGCACACAGACACAGACAAACACACATATACATGCACACACATACAGAAAGAGGAAGACTAAAGCAGTAACACAGTTGCTAACCCTACCCACAAATGTTGCATCACAACCAAAATCCTATTAAAATCCATCCAAAATCCAACTAAATCTACATGACAAACCACAGCGAAATGCCCCATGGAATCACCACAGACACACACACACTCTGCGACCTTCTGGACCCGCTCTATACCACAAAGACGCTGCAAAGAGCGAATGCCGTCTATCATCAGAAAGACACAGACTTTAATTTTATGTTAATACTGCAGAAAGTGGCTTTATCTTATCTGCGAAAATTCTCTCACTGAGCCAAGTGTTCAGAAGTACCTGCAGGCAGGGGGGCGGCGACGGGCTGATTAATGTATTGTGATTAATGTAGATTTTTAATCACTTTAATTATTCATTTCATTAATCATTAATCTTCTCCTCCCTTCATCAAAAGATACATAACCAAACTATGATTAAGGAAAAAAAAATATATTAGCTTCCATACACTGGATATTATAATACACCTGGAGATTTTGTTCCAACACTTTTCATATTTGTAGCATAACAAAACTGCTTTTCATAAACAAATATTTCATTACCAAAAATATGAGTATACATTTCCGTATATGTCGCCATTCGTAAATCTGACCTGATTCACCATCGAGGTTCCCAGCATATTTTTTTTGCCAAGCACCAATGGTGCCAGAATCAGTTCTTACAAGGTGGAGTCGGGGAATAGCAGATTTATTGAGTGTTTGGATGAGGCAGGCGTGCTGTTGGGTCTGCATTACCAATATCATACTCCATACCTTTTCAAAACTGGATGACAGAACGTTCTTAAGGAATAAAAATTCAATTACATCGGTAGCCTGTCAGGTAGGAATGTAATACTTCACAGGAAGAACATTTGAAACAAAAACAAGAGCAGTGAATGTGGCGACTTTGCAGCGACTTTGCGGCGACTTTGTCGGCCATGCATCTCAAGCAGGAAATATTGTACATTATTAGTATATGGCTGGATGTGGCAGGGAGATGACCCAGGTACCCCGGGTTCCACACACAAGCCAGGACTGAGCATCTGCTCAGCGAAAATTACAGGCAGCAGGTATCCAATGCAAAACATCCCAGGAACCAGCATCCAAGAAGTTACAGCTTATGTAACACTGGATGAAACGATCGATGTGATTAGTCTGAGCAAAGCGCTTGGACCTTTGAACAAAACGCTGTGAGCCACAATAGTTCCCCCCCCAGGCTGAAAGGCATAATTAGAGAGCTTGGTCATCTTCTGGTGCCTGAGGAGAAAAAGGGCTGTCCCTCGCGCGTTTCCTGCAGCACCCACTGTGAGACGGCTCTCTTCAATGGGTCAGAACTGCAGAGGTGTATAGCGTAAATAAGGCTGGAATTACCTTCCTGTCTGTGTCTGGTTCTTACTGGCAGGAATCCGTTACATAACTGGCCAAAGCGACCTGAGAAAGAGTTCTTAGCATAAAGAGGGCTGTCAGGCCACTCGGGTAGCTTTTAATGACAAGCCATTTCGCTCATTATCGGGCGAAAATTAATGGAATTGACTTAGCGGCTAAGATGTCCCTGTCGGATCTTCTCAAAACTCCCATGCGGACGTCAGCGCGTGAAGATTACAGCTATGAAACACCTCCTGAATGGATTTAATCCTGCACAGAGGCGTGATCCCTTCATGGAAACAGCGACGGACATATCTACCAAAAATTTGAAAGTCTTCTTTTGTTCTTTCTTATATTAGTTGCATTTTGCGTATGATTAATTTTTTTTTTTTTTTAGAAATTCCCCAGTAATGGAAGTAATCTCATAATCTCAAGCTGAAAAATTATACTCATTGTTTTGTATTAAGGATCAAAGAAAAGTTAATAAATCCACCAAAATAATGTGCATGCAAGTGATGTGAAATGAAATTTAATATATGCTGTTCATATGAGTAATATCTACGTAATAGAATGCAACATAAAAATCGGTAAAATCTGTAATCAGTTTCAACAGAAAATGCGTAATTTCGTCAATAAATCCAAAACAACAGAGCATCGTTGCACGGAACGCGGCCAGGAATTGATTTCATGAGGAAGTTCGCATTAATTATGCATTAAATGTTTGCTTAACAGAAAGAGGGCATCGTATGGGCCAGGCCGCCTTTATAAATCAGGAGGACTGGCGGAGAAAGCAGCTATGACGGCGGCATGATGTGTACATTGGGCTGAGGGATGGATGTAATAAAAAGGAGGGCACATACCCTGACATGCAGACGGCGAGCTGCTCCGGGCTCCCGGCAAGGAGAGTTATGTCAGCGGCGCGCTGACGATGATCACGGCGGCGTTTATTTATAGGAGACCGCAGGGTGAACAGAGTCAAAGGCAACTGAGCTGGGTCGCGTTGCACAATTTGCACGAGCGGCTGCACGTTCTCGTGCAAACCGCGCAAAACTGACCCTGCTCCATCGCCGGTGTTATGCCGAAAAAGGCGTCCCTGCCGTAGAATGCATGCCTGTCTCTAAATGACCGATAGGTCGCTGATCTGAAACGAGTTCAGCTACTTTGTCGAGTTAGGCTACCGTAGTGCTAATCAATAGCAAAAACCCGTAAAACTCTAACCCTAACCCCCAAAAAACCTCTAAAACCCTAACCCCCAAAACCCCCCTAAAACCCTAACCCCCAAAACACCCCTAAAACCCTAACCCTAACCCATAAAAAACCCCTGACCCCCAAAAAACCCTTAAAAGCTCAAGTCGTCAGAACACCGGCATGCATTCTAAGGCAGGGATGCCTTTTTTGGCAGGGATGCGTTTTTCGGCAGGGATGCGTTTTTCGGCATAACGCCTGGATTGTTAATTATAGCGCGAAGGGGCAGCTCGAGAAGCGCTTTCACGCGACGAGAACGCGGGCTGTCATTGGTCAAAGAGTGGTTCATACTAAGACCTCGGATTACAGAAACAAATATAAATTGTCATATGCTGAAATGTGATTATTCACTCATTGGATTTTATTTGTGTAATCTTTTGAGTATATTTCTTCTGATATCAGGTCGGTCTCTGAGGAGGGGCAGGCTGGCGCGAGTCAACCTATTCGTGGCTCCAGGCTAGCATAGCCATGCAGCTGACCTTAGCCCAGGCTATGTGATCACATGTCCAAGATAGGATTTAGTGTATTTCCAGTGTATTTGTAGCCAAACTGAGGTATTCGGATGAAACGTGTCGGTATACAATCAATGAAAAGAAAAATAATAACTTTCATCCATTTTCTGTAACTGGTTGTCCTATTCAGGGTTGCAGAGGGTCTGGAGCCTACGGGCACAAGACAGGGAACAACCCAGGATGGGACGCCAACCCAGATTCACACACTAACAGGCAATTTTGTGATTCTAATTAATCTTAGCATGTTTTTTGACTGCAGGGGGAAAGGGGAATTCCCCAGGGAAACCCCACAATGACATGGGAAGAGCATGCTAATTCCACACACACATGGAACCATGCTGGTGACTCTGGAGGTGTGAGGCAACAGTGCTAACCACTGCGTCACCCCAAACTAATAACGTATTACTTATTACACCCCAAACTAATAACGTATTACTTATTACACCCCAAACTAATAACATCAATTGCATTTCTCGAATTATGTGTCCATAATGACGTAATCAATGATTTGTCCATAACGACGACACCAGTTATGTAATCACAACAGCGTCTCCAGTGAGGCATCCTTATGATGTCACCAGAACGTGTCCACAATGATGTCACCAGTCCCATGTCTATAGTGATATCATCAACGATGCAACTATTACTAATTTGCCAGGGCAGATAAGTAGTCTGGAAAGTGCTGGCATCGTGTTTTTCCCCTTGCAGAGTCAGTGCTTACGATTGATGCAGTAAACAATAAATCACTCATGCTGCTGCTTCTTATACTCAAAATGCATCAACAAAGATCAGACAACAGTAGTGCATGTATCAGACACCTTTTATTAGGTATTAATAATTCATGTCCGAATAATAGAGCTTCATTGTCGTCTGTAACCCTGAGGATATCATTCCGGGTGTCATGGCTGGAAGGCAGCCAGGAATCAGCCTCTGTAGCTTTTGTTTGCTAATAGCAAAGCGCTGGTTTTAAGGCTAATGAAT
Source organism: Gnathonemus echidnorhynchus (assembly GCA_026776725.1). Lineage (NCBI taxonomy): Eukaryota > Metazoa > Chordata > Actinopteri > Osteoglossiformes > Mormyridae > Gnathonemus > Gnathonemus echidnorhynchus. The sequence continues at coordinate 1,815,266 of JAODJU010000048.1, forward strand.
GCGACCAAAGAGAGAGGAGTCAGATCTGATACACTGCATGTTTATTTCCTCCCTGTTTCTTACAAAAAACAAAAAAAAAAAGAAATAATGAGGAAAGCGATTTGCTGTGGGGAGCCTGGAGCCTACGGCAGGGAGCACAGGGATGGAGGGAGGGACGCCAGGGAGCACAGGGATGGAGGGAGGGATGCCAGGGAGCACAGGGATGGAAAGAGGGACGCCAGCCTTCTATTTTTGCCTGCAGTGTTTTATACCTCACGGAATTGTGGGTGTAGCTCGGGGCTGCTCTTCCTGGATGATGT
>JAODJU010000048.1:1842277-1852961 GCA_026776725.1 Gnathonemus echidnorhynchus
TAATGCATTTACACTCATTTACACTCCCTCCCTAATCATATTTCAACCAGGCTTTGTCTGTTTTTGATTATTACAACCCCCCCCCCACCACCACCACCACCACCCTGTAATTGATGCCCATGTTTAAGGATAATTGTAGTCATTCAGTTTTGAATGTATTTTTGACAGTTTTGATAACAGCGTGTAAGCATGTGCAAAATGGCCCCAGAAAGTGTCAAGTTGGGATGTCGGTAGAGATAGGAATCCGTGAATTTTGAAATATTTAGTCACTGAATGCATTTGGTATGAAAGCAATGAGAAATGATTCACAGTATAGCCCACATAAGCTGATGTTATGGCGACTATGCGAAGAGTTCTCAGAAAGTGACTTCAGTACAGGAGAATGTATCTTAGCGATTAAAATCCGTAAACTGGGGACAATGGGTGACCCGCGGGGAAGTCAAATCACAACGCGTGTTTCCGAAATGCGGAGACGGGCCGATTATTTTACACTTCAGCGGCATTTTCATACAGTTCTGCGGTATCGATCTTCAAAACGATCGATGTTTTCAGTTATTTCATTTGGCCGCGGCATTAAACAAACCGCGGGAGCCGACGCACAGACAACAGCAGCGCAAGTGGAACCGCGAAAAGCAGGCCACTTTCTCAAAAGAATCTTGGTTTAGCTAAAAACCCTTTAATAAAGACTCATGTTAGTAGTCTGTCATAAATTTTAATGTCTATTTAATGAGTCGCAGCTTTACATTTTTAATTTATATATACAATAATTAATAATTAATAACATTTAATAATGAGCTTTTAAAAATAGTGTATATGTTGTATTTACTGCACACATTTAACCCCATTGCTGCTGTTATTAATAATGCAGAACTAATTTCCAGACATTTAAGGGTACCTTTTTTTCTACCATTTCTTTCAGGAAAAGATCTGCACTTTAAAAATGCGTATTAGCTTTGGTTTCCTTTGGTTTGGGGTTGTGGTTGCGATTCGTTTGTTTTTCCTCGGTCCATTTCACCTCTGATTTCACTGCAGCAGTGAGTCACTTAGCGCCATGCCGGTCTTTATTGAGGGGCTATTCCTCAACGGATCCCTTTTAGATCTACCTTCACCAGCTCTCGCGGGGGAGGGGGTGAACCAGCCGGTCATTAACTGGATGCCGAAAGCAGCTTGGCTCAGATGCTCCCAGCCACGTCCCCTGCTCTCCATGCCATCCCACCTTCGGGAGTCTCCGCCTCCCCTGGTCACCGTTCCGGGCTTCCCAATCGGGAAATGCCAGGGGTGTCAATCAGCCGGCGGGGGCAGAAGAGAGAATCAGAGTGAGACTGATGGGGTTACGGAGGGTGACCCCCCCTTACGCTCACCTGACAGTCTGTTTCAGCGGAAAGGAGTGCAGGCTCCTCAAACTGACAGCCCCCCACCGCCCGGCCGCCGCGGGACATATGCAAAAGGAAAATATATACGATGAGGTGCATTGTTATGGGAGACGATAGGCATGCGGCGCTGAGAATAGGGTGCGGGTGCACGCGGGTCAAAGTACGCTCTTACGGCGCTCTCGATCGCACAGCTCGGGGTCAGCAATCCGCCCGCCAGCGCGAACGCTGAGCCCCGGTTCCCAGGGTGCGGATAAAACCGCAGTCGGCTACCGTTTAAACGTCCCGGGCATGACAGCGCCGCCTTCTTTCTGGAAAATCACTATATCTTATTTATTAATTCGCCGGGCGCGCTAATGAAGAGGGTGTGAGCACCGGTGTCGGCGGGACGTGAAGGATCGGTGGCCTGTCTCAAGGCCGTAAGGCTTCCAGACATTTCCGTAACAGTGCGCCTTTGAAGAAGGCGAAGCTCACGGACGCCAGACAGACGTCAGACTCGCCAAATCTACCCCACCCCCCATTTCCCCAAAGGAGCAGCCGTCCGAAGTAATTATTGTTTATGAAATTGCTCTCTGTGCACACCCGCGGGCAGCGCCGCGATTTCCCTCGTCCTCCTCGTACTCGTGAAGGTGAAATTGCATTTGGATTTGTCTTTTAACCACGTGGTGTCAAAAGCACCTCCCTATAACACCTGCACGCGCACCCCAGGCCCCGCCCCCGCACTCGCGCGCACGTGTGTGTCGGCACACCTTAGAGACAGACAGTGCCCTGGAAACCGGGCTTAAAGATTTCAGGTTATGCACCCTATAAACCACACGTCATTGGCATGTATTTTATTTATTTGGCAGGACGCTTTTATCCAAAGCGGTGTACATTTCAGAGAGCAGGGCCAGACTGTCCCTGGAGCCATTGTGGGGTTAAGGGCCTCGCTCAAGGGTCCAATAGTGAAATCACTCTGCCAACCACGGGATTTGAACCAGTGACCTTCTGATTACATCTTGTCCCCAGAAGCTGCCTTTCCTTTGAAGGAACATCCCACTGAGAGTTGCATCACACATAAACCCAGACATGCCCCCACGAGGTCGTATAGCACAGCTAGGTGGCAGCAGTGAGCAAGGCAGCGGTGAATCACCGGTGATGTAAAACCCTCCAATTCCATCACTCTGTACGTCTCCTTTAGTCACTCCACATGACTTACCTTCAAAGGAAGAGAAAGAGTGACCTGTGAACTACAGTGCCATTAAAACACTATAAAACGGCCAGTTAACTAACAAAAGGTTCTTCCTGCTTTAATTAGGTCACAGATGTACCTTCTTATCAAAATATAAATATAAAAAATAAAGTATCAAATAATGAATTCATTTCTTAGCAAGTCTAGTATACATGCTTCAAAACTGCGGCTTATTTTAACAATGATGCCTATGCTCTTCTTACATTTCTATATTAATTAGATTTTTTTTTACTAATGCACACATAATATTTCATATAGAATAGTAATATTTTCTGTCACAGTGAGCACTGCAGACATTTTTCTATAATTAAAACATTATATTTTGAAAGCATACAATATAGTCATTTATACAGACATTATTATACACATCATTTGTTTGATTTGCAGACTGTAGTGCTTCCATTTCAGCCGTGTAGACAGCTTGACATTTGTTTAACGTTTACTGACAGATTTGCATTTATTATCCCTGGTCAGTTTAAGGTAAGGTCTTCCAGCTCAGGATTCCTGCTCCTTCACGGCGACCCTTCGCAGGACGCTGACTGTCATAGATACTCCAAGCTTAAGTCAATTTGCCGGCATCCATTGAATAAACGCTACACTCCTGCATACGCTGACAGAAATAATGCTGTTAAATATCTCACCCCGAGAGCCCCCCCCCCTCGCTTTTTACCAGGCGTCCCATAATTTCTGTGACACAGTAAACGGAAAGCGGTTCAGCTCACCTAATACGCTTTTCATTATTTTGATATGACATAGCATAAGTGTAGCCTTTTACTGAGATTCAGGTCTGCTGTAATGGAGTTATTTATAATAAATGCGGCTTCCCACTGGGAGTCATCAGACAAAAACAGAGCATAGATGCAAATTTGACTAAATTGCAAGAGCGTGTCACAGCACCAGGGTAGAGGTAAACAAGCCCAGTGCCTAACAAGCCTCGCTGACTGGAGGTCACAGCCCAAACGCTCCACACTCACGTGGGCCGAGCACCTGTCTGTCAGACCTTCGGTCTCCGGCAGGTGAACCTGCCGGCAGGCCCGGCGCCGCTGGCTGCGAGCGATGGGGTTCGAGCTTCGGGCTTGCGGGGGCCAACGCCGGAGGTGAGGCCACAGGCCTAGACAGGGTCAACTGGTCAGCAACCAGCAACCAGCGGAGTAGGCCAGGAGCAGCAAGCAGAACCCAAATAGCAGAACCAAGGAACCAGAAAGGAGAACCAAAGCACCCAACCATCAAGACCAAGCCAGACACCCCAAATCAGACAGACAGCTATTTACCAGTGTGAGCTTAAATAGACCGATGGACTGACTGCTAATCTGTGATCTTAGACTGAAACCTGCCTAGGGCGCAATCTTCTGAGGGGGCGCCGACTTCACTTTGTGTCGTGCAGGGAGCCTAAGCCCTCACCTGTGCTTTTAGCGACACTGACACGTTATGCGGCTAATTTTATATACAGTGTTACACAGTATATGCTGCCCTCTCCGTAGGAATATACATATAAGGAATCGCTAATGAGGCTACACAGATTTTACATTATGTAAATGACGCTACTGCAGTCGCATACTGAGCGCTTTGCTTCTAGACTGTCCATATTGCTTTCTGCTAAAGCTTTATGCTATTTCCGGTTTGTAAATAGGCCTAATACAATCCGTACTGAGGAGAACAGCTCGGAACGCACCGCAAACGCAAAAAAAAAAGTCAGAACGTGGTCAAAATAGGATTATGGAGTGAGTTTAAATTAGCATTATGGACTACGATTATGTGTTTACCTTGTAATCCCTCAGAGTGCCCTGTAATACACTTAAAACGTGCGACACGTGTATTTGTAGTGACAGTTTTATAATTCCTAGATAATTATCGAAATCCCAGACAGAGGACAGGCAAGGGGTAGAGAGCGGCGTTTCATCGAAGCGAAAAGCAATGAGGCAGCGAGTGTTTAACTTCAGCTAAATCTATACCTACATTACAGTTCCGGTCATTTATCTACGCGCAGCTTTTGAGTCTGGAGCTTCTGTTGTGCCTTATAATGATTCTCAGGATGCTGGTTGCCAGGTTGTAGCTGCAGTAAATTAAGATGCCGGAGCCTCCCAGGTAAACTGAAGGTTAAACACCCTTTATTCAGATTTTTTTCTAATCCTGCCAGACAGAAATGGAATCAGCAGGCTGTGACTCCATTAGCGGAGTGGAGCGCCGCGGAACTTCAATTTGGGGGACTTGACCATTTGCCGTCGGGCACGGGGGGGTGGTGGAGAGCTCTGTTTACGGCCTGTACCTCCGCGGAGCTTACAAGCGGCCAGCTTCAGGTGCTGCTATGCGATGCACCGTTCTAACATGGACCTCCAGAAAAGGCATCAGCTAGATCCTCAGTTTAGTCAATAAAAGCGCTGCAGGGCATCGTAAAAAAGAATAAAAATATCGCAGTCGTGGCGCTCCTGTAACACTATCAGCCACAGGCGATTCTAGACCCCATTTTTTTTTTCGCAACCTCCCTGAAAAATTATTATTTCAAACCCGTTTAGCAATTTTTAGCAATATATCTCGGGGGCTGAGTCCCCCCCCACCCATAAGGGCCAAATCCTAGAATCGCCGCTACTGTTGGGGGTGCGGACTTATATCATAGAACAGCTATGGACTCGTGAGTAAAATGAAAGTCATATAACTAAAAAGTGAAACGTGATTAATACGTAGCCCGACAACTGGTAATAGAAATATTGACTGACCAATTCGGCCATTTTCGAGTATGCTACGTAGTATTTTAATACCATAAAAAACAACATAATGCTATACAATATATAACATTAAAAACCATGAATAATACTATTCAATATAATACCATTATTTGAAATGGCATATAGTATAGTATTATGACGTCAAAGAGCATAGATAGCACACAACAGCATAATATTCTATATATCATTATTTGAAATAGCGTATAGTACAGTATTATGACATCAGAGAGCATAGATAGCACACAACAGCATATTCTATATATCATTATTTGAAATAGCGTATAGTACAGTATTATGATGTCAGAGAGCATAGATATCACACATCAGCAGAATAAATGTAGCTAATACTGACAGCCAGCATACATCTCCGTTGTCAGGTTTAATTTGTGGACTGAGGATGTGCCACGAATCACTTGCATTTCCCCATAAAGGCTCCATCTCATCTCTATCTTATATGTACTGTTATCAGCGAGACGCTATCTAAAATTCCCATGCACCCCCCCCCCCCCCCCCCACCCCCCCACACCCCCCCCCCCCCCCCCCCCCCCCCCGCCAGCCTGTTAAGACTATGGCAGGTGTAAGTAATGTCTTTGTCTCACTATCACAGCAGATAATCCCACCCGCACTGGCTCACCATCTCTCCAGAACCCCCCAGGGCCCCCCCGGCGCCAACCGCATCAGCAGAGGTGACCCGTCACTCCGGCCGTGGGAATTAAAAGGAGCCAGTCATGACGTCACCAGTCCTCCCAGTGACAGGTATAACACTTAGGCAACAATACACGGGGCAACTTTTGGAGCAATGATGCCGGGCAATGTTGCTTGGACACTCTGCCATTGATTTTGGGCAACAAATTTATAACTGAAAACCAATTTAATCATTAGTGGGCAAATTTTTGCAATCATCTGGATCTAGATGAGACGCTCTTTGTCTCACCTGGTTGGCACCTTTAGTCTTTACAGCACTATAAAATGTGAGGAAAAATAAATTATTGACTTTGTGGTATTTTGCAGGGATAAGACATAATAGTTAAAGGAGCAGCATCTATTAAGGGCTATCACTCACCAAGAGGAATATGGGGAGCAGGATCTATTACGGGCTATCACTCACCAAGAGGAATATGGGGAGCAGGATCTATTACGGGCTATCACTCACCAAGAGGAACATGGGGAGCAGGATCTATTAAGGGCTATCACTCACCAAGAGGAACATGGGGAGCAGGATCTATCATGGGCTATCACTCACCAAGAGGAACATGAGGAGCAGGATCAATTACGGGCTATCACTCACCAAGAGGAACATGGGGAGCAGGATCTATTACGGGCTATCACTCACGAATGGGAACTAACTACTGGCAATTTATGAGAACTTGGCTAAATGAAATGCCACTTACCATAGTTTTGTGTATAAATACAGGGGCGTCATAGACCTTTTTTTAGAGCGCATGCAATTTTATATGCAACACACAGCTGACAATGAAAAAAAGTGGCAAACTGCTCATAGAAACCGACGTTACACATAATGTATTTAAACACCATAAATACAGAAAAAAAAAATCAATTGCTAGCGGTGATAATTCAATGCAGTGTCACTCGCGAAACAGTGTAAAATAAGCTGGAAAAAAACCACAGAACCTAGATCTAGAAAAAAATCTGAAGTGGCACAGCCTACGCCCCCCCCCCCGTTTCTATGAGCATGACACCTCTGCATATATACACACAGGGTGCCCCCCTGAATTTTTTTTTCAGTTGGGCCCCCCCACTTGGGTTGGTACATTTATTACAAAGAAACACGGCTGCCACAATAGATAGAGTTGGATGGGGGGGGGGGGGGGTCTGCTAAATAAGTCCTGCTGAGCTGGGGGCCAAAACGATACATTTTGGGGTCCGTATAAAGTGCTGGCCCCCCTAAATCTGCCAGGGTATCCAAGCCCTGACACCCCGGTATAGAAATCTCCATTCTCACGAAGGTTGGTTATCGAAAATGACCAGAGTTAGATACAATGGATGCTTATATATAAAGGTTGTTCCTAAATTTGAACCCCAAATTTAAGTGTCAGTTCTAAACATTAGCATGTGCCGCATAGGATATCGCTAATGTGCTCGGAACCCTGACTTGGTGATTAACGACACAACATAATTTTGATAGTTCAGGGAATTCACTTCTGGAAATGCTTGTGCAACTAATTGCCATCAGTTTGCTGTGTCCCCACTGATCCAGGACCAGGTAATTACTCATCCAGCACCGCTTAATTACTCATCCAAGACCAGGTAAATCCAGCTATTAAGCGGAACAGAAGCCAGGGTCAGCTTGTGGTTTTTTTTTCCAAGCCCCCAGCTGGGGACTTTGCGCTTCACACACAGCTAAAATAGTCTGTTCCTTCTCTGCCAGGCTGATTGAGAGCTGGAGAGCAGGCTGGCTTTAAATTGTATGTTTGTTCTCTCGTCATGCCTTAAAATGACAGCCGATATTTAGCCGTTTTCTATTCCTGGTCTGAAACAGAACGACTCGCTAGCTGACATGTTTTTATGTTTTACATTTCTATACTGCTATTATTCATGTCATCGGGATTTGGAACAAGACGGAACATCATGTATAAGGTGATACACAGACAATGCCTGGTCCTCGATGACGTCGGCCATCAATTCCATTCAATTTATTTTTATGTAGCGCTTTCAAAACAGAGTCGCCCGAAAGTCGCTCGCCGAGACTGTGTGCCAATCCATTATTACGTCATTTGTACAAAACGGTGCATAAAAGACAAAAAATCCTAAGCTTATATAACTCAGTCATGTCTACCTTCCACATTACTCTGTAATGAGCCTGGTGTTCAGATACTGATGTTAATTAACTGCAATTAATTAATGCCTCCACAGACAAGCACGTCGAGGACGGGTTGAGCAGCCGTGAGCTGTTGCGGCTGGTCTGCCTTGTCTCCATTTTCCTCTTGTCGCCTATCGATTCCCAGGTTCTGTCGCAGGCAGATTTTAATGTAAGGGTCTCATATGGCGATATAAAATTGAGTGGGGATGTCGCGCAAGAGCATGTGAAAACTCGATAAGGCTCCACTTAGCGTGTATGACTTCAACTCGGCCTTCCGATCAGGTTGCGTAAGCTTTGATTCCTTCAAGAAAGCGCCGGGTGATCGTTGGGGATCGATGCGCAAACGCGGGCCGCGCACGTAAAGGGCGGTGAAGGGCGCGGTTAGCGTAACCCCCTAAACAAACAGCGGCACGACTGCGCTCGCGCTGGGTATCCCATTGCCACGGCAACGCTGCCGTCTCGCCGCCCCCGGAGAACGATTCTCCATTTTCTCTCTCGTCTCTCATAAGCGATGTGGCACGTCGCTGAATATCTGAGGGGAGGAGTCACGCCTGGAACTGTGCGTGTCTGAGCTGTATCTATGCACATCGATGACTTCAATGCACTTGTAAGGCTCTCCCATCTATCTCTGACCTCTAGCAGTGTCTCCTGGGTAATCAGCACGGCGCAGCCTCCCTTTTGTTAAGCGAGAGCCCTGTCTTTGTTCCCCCATGTGCCCTTACTCATCCAGAATGGTGTTTCTAAACCCGGGAGCAAAAAATGTGGACAGTCTGGGGCTCCCCGAGGACTGGGGTTAGAAGCATCGATCTAGAAGACACATGGATGACACACGCCCACACCTGACAGTGTTACTTGGGGGGGCGGGGGGTGGGGAATATTCCAGATTCTTGCCGTCTGATGATTCTGACAGAGGTGCTTCCTAGTGCTTTTCCTTCTATCTGGGTGTCGAATTAACAAATAAGATCCATCCATCCATCATCTAAACACTGATCCTGGTGGGGACCAAAGAGGGCCCGGGACCCTATCCCAGGTGACATCGGGCACAAGGCTGGGGTCCAGCCCTGGATGTCAGTTATTAATAAAATACTAAAGTAAATTCCAGTAACGGTTCTATAAATGAGAAATCTTTCCTTTTTCCCCAATTTATCATTCTGAAACCATTTTTCACATTTTTATGATGAGTGACACTGGTGAATTGGTAATTATGGGCCGTAAACAATTATGATGTTAACTCCAAAAGTGTTACAAAGACTTAACGAGGGAGCTTTCTCATCATTCTAATTAAAATGCACATCGTTTCAGCAGGATTATCTTATTTGGGATTTTCCACAGGAAGAGGAATAAAATCTATGCATGTAAATATTGGCCTTTCTGTTCATTAAATAATTCAAACACAAAGGTTAATCCCAAAGATTTTTGTTAAAGTCTATACCAGGCTGTCATTACTGTTCAACCATTTTACAAATACATAAACAAATATCAAAAGATAACATTATTTGGTTTAAAGCTTGTTAGCTTCTGCAAATTCGTTCTGTTTTAAAATCTCGCGACTTAAATCACAGGTTACGGCATTTATTGAGCAGAGTTAGCGGGCATCTAGCTGCCCTGCAGAAGCTGGGGATGAACGCCCTCCTTCTGGGCCCAGTGGTGATATGTTACTCTCCCGGCCTTGAGAATTGACCCAACAACCTTCCGGACAGGGACACAGACGTAGGGCCCGTTGAGATACACACAGCGTTCTACCCCTGGCATCCACTCCAGTTTGCCTGCGTGGCATTTTAATTGCAAAATGTCATTGCTTCATTGGCAAGATGTTCCCGAACAGTGGAGTGAGGTGACAGTCGGGGCGAGTGAATTCCTGCAGATCAGCAGGACTCAGATCAGACCGAAAGAGTGCAAAGTGACAGGAGCCTCGCACGGAGCCTGCCACAGCGCCGGGATCCTCACTGCAGCTCGGCAGAGACACTTTGCGCGGCTCATTTTAAAATCCCCAAACCTAAGGGTAGTAACAAGCAGGGTTATTGCTGTCAGGCAGCAGTCAGGGTGTGGCTCCAGCCTGCCGACAGGCGTACAGTCAGTGGTGCGACAGGCGCTTCAGAAATCTGACATTTTTGCTGGTCCTTCCTTATGTAAATTGACAGTTTTTTAAAATGTTGATTATTTATCTGTCTGAGATGGACCCATATTGCTAGGAAAACAGACTCAACAATCCAAAAAAAACAATGCCACAAGCTCGCTGAATTTATAGACACTCAAGGTACTCTTCCTGATATCTCCCACCTGCTGCAATCCAACCATTCAGGACTCTAAGTAATGAATAACAAACTAGAGATTAACACACTTAACGCATATGTCACAAAACACAGCAGAATATAAAACTTCTAAATTCAACTACAAAGGGTTAGGGTTAGGGTTAACCAGGGGCGGACTGGGCATCTGTGGATTCTGGAGAATCACAGAATGGCCGGTACTCCAGGAAGGCCGGCGGGCCGGCCCACCACTCTCCACGCATGCTTTCAACACCTGTTTTTTTCCCCCC
>JAODJU010000048.1:1874173-1889072 GCA_026776725.1 Gnathonemus echidnorhynchus
ATCTGCATAGAAAATGTATATTTCCTCAGAAAAAAAGGCATTTTAACATTTTGATATTCACAAACAAAGAGTAACACTATTCTTCTGTTCTCAAAAAAAGTTACTGATGCCTTGCTGGACGTCTAGATGAACACCGCCTCAGCTCCCAAACCTCTGCTCAGGGCCACCTCAGCCATTCCATGTGTTTGTTACCAACCTCTACCAGCTGAGTTCATTCATTAATTTAACTAGTTAAATAACTCAATGGGGTATTCATTAGGCAAACGTGACTTGCTAGTGGATGAGTCAGCAGACATATGGGTATATTGGAGCGTTAGGAGACGTAAAGGTTTGAAGAGCTTTCGAAATGGCTAATTTAATACACTTTGACAGACATAAAATCATAGGTTTACATAAAGATAAAGATAATTGCCTTTGGCAGCCTGAGACTTGTGCAGTACTGCATGTTTTTTATATGACAAAAAAAAAATCTAACAACCCTTGGTGACTCCCAACATTTATAAGTGTGAAGACAACTAGGCACTTTCCAGGAGGCGAGGGACCTTGGAAAGAGGGGACAGTGTGATGAGGTATATATTCCTAGAGACCGTAAGGTGGGGCTGGGCAATACCACATCGTGATGCACAATAATCATCAGGGCTTTGGATGATGGGTGCAAACATTCGTCCGGACGTCAGCTTTTTGTTACTACACAGACGTTTACTTATGCCTGCAGTTTGGTAAGCAGATTAGTAGTACGCCTAAAAATTGAGAGGAGTATTGTGACGCCAAAGAGTTAGTAATCTATATAATTTCGCTGTATTCTTATGTTTATTCAATTTAATTAGCGGAGCGCGCTACATGCTACTGTTTTGGTAAATCATGGAAGCGGTAAGCACTGAAGTGGCGGTGAAGAAAGGGGCAGATCAGCAGGCACAAAATAAAAAATTAAAGAGAGGAGATATTGAGGATAAACAAGGCAAAAAGATGTCAGTGGTCTGTTGGTACTTTTTGTAGTTTAAAGTCAGACACGTTAATTAAACATAAGGATATGGCAAATTTATACAGATTACTAACTTCTGGGCATCACGATATGCTTCTCATTAATATGTTAAGTGCACTGCTAATCTGCTTGCCACATTGTGGGCGTAAGTAAACATCCGTATAGTACCGAAAAGCCAGCATCCGGTCAAATGTTCACCCCCATCATCTGAAGCCCTACTGGTTATTGCGAATGTACTGCATAATTGCGATGTGATATCATGCAGCACTGCAGCAAGGCTTCAGACGCTCTGCCCAACACTGTCGGTACTCACCAGTCCTGCACAGTGAACGCAGAAGGTGGGCTTTACGTAGTTGGACTCCACAAACGTGTGGATGAAACCCATCTTACAGTTGAGCAGGGAACTCGCTTTGGTGAAGTAATCGATCATCTCCTCCCTGCTGATTTGCCCGTCCCTATGGAGACGGCATTCAGTGACTGCGTATCATGGCCTGCCCTACACTGCAACCCTCATTTATATATCTATCAAGATCTCATTTTTAAACTAATGAATGACAAGGTCTTGAAGGCATTTTCAAACCTACTACTCTATGTGTATACCGATGAGCCAAAACATGATCACCACCCCAATGTGAAGCAAATAGTGTTGAAACCACAAGCCTTGCCATTCTGGAGATCTCTTTGGAGATGTTGGCTATGAGTACTGAATGTGAGCTTACCATCTAATATCTCCTAGATCTTGACAGACACCATTTTTCTGGGATATTCAACAATACTTGGCTCATGTGGGAGTGGCCGTAATGTTTTGGCTCATCGGCGTATCTGTATGTTTGTGTTGGTGCGTGCATGTGTCATGTGGCGCGTGCATGTGTCATGTGGCGCATGCATGTGTCATGTGGCGCGTGCATGTGTCATGTGGTGCGTGCATGTGTGTCAATGCAAATCAGACAGAGCTACAGGAAGCAGCTGGAGATAACAAGGTCGATGTGAGGAGGAAAAGGACTCACTCGTCTTTGTCTAATTCCGTGAATTTGCTGAGGTAGGGGAAATTGCTCCTTATGATCTCGAATTCTTGCTGGGAGATCTTTCCATCCCCGTCTGTGTCGAAGTTTTTGAAGACTGACTGGAAAACACAGATAGCTCGTCAACTGAAGCCCATGCCTCCCACAATTGGAGGGAGTCTAGATATGCGGCGGGCAGCTAACGCTCCCAGTGGAGAAAAACAAAGATGGCCGACTTAGCTGTGAGAAAAGAGATTTTAAAAATCGGAAAAATCATTTTCTGAAAAAAGAAAAAAAAAAAAAAAACACACATACACATTTAACAAGCTGGGGAGTCCACTGGGACACATAAGATTCACTGCTTCTGGGTATGTCTGCACAAACAGCAGACTTTCTTCAACAAAGGCTTAGGCATCAGAATCTATTGAGCAGCCTTTAAATAAGTAACAGATTGGTAAAAAAAGACCAGGTTAAAAAAAGCTGGTGGAAGCATCATCCTCATAGCTTAATGGTTGTAAATAAATGACAATAACTAGTTAAGCTAAACTATGAATATATTAGTGATAGATTAGAGGAACCGGCGAGTGTGGACTAGATATTTTTATCTTTTCATGTATTATCCATTTTTGTTGTAGGTTTCGATAAATCTACATATTAAACATATACATAAAGATGGTTAATGTTAGAGGTTAGTGACCCGTTTTTTAAATTTTCTATTTTATTTTAATCGACGTTTAATTGGTCTGCACCTGGCTTCCCCAAATATCTGCCCCAACTCTAAGCCGTAAGGAGCAAACCCTTCTCAGACAGCGGGTGGCATCCCGCTCATATTCACGTCCCTCAAAGTGGGCAAACGTAACCATGGCGACGTTACCTCCACCATCTTCTCAATATGCTTGCTGATGATGGCTGGGTCGGCCTTGGGCTTCACAGAAGATGCCCATTCTTCAATCACCGAGGGCTCTGTCTCGGGCCCGGAGGCAGGGCTTGGGACCTGGCCAATCAGTGAACACTATAAGGTCAGCGCTGAAGACAAGAACTCTTTGTTTTCAGTGACTCATTACCTACTGATCAGCTCTGGAATCGCTCCACCTTTGCTTATCTCACGCGACTGGTAATTAGCGCTGAAAAAAGGCCAAAGAAACGCACAAAGACATAGAAGATAAAGCATGGCAGTGCTGGGGGACGTCCTGCATCGGGGCCGGTAGGATGAACCATGTGACTCACAGATGGGGGAGAGCAGAATGGGGACTTTAGATTTAACCCAGTGTTTCCCAGTCTGGTTCTTGGGGACCCAGAGACTGTCCACCAGGAGCTGGGAGGGAGCAAAAACATGGATTGTCTGTGGGTCCCTGAGGACCGGATTGGGGAACAATGGTTTAACCAATCGGTGGAGAGGAAACAAAAGGTAAAAGCCCCCCACGACCATATAAACATCAGCGCAGAACGTTTCAGGTTGGTAGAAGATCTTCCTCCTGTCTGTGAACTAGGCCAGAGGCAGCACTTGAAACTCCAGTCAATTCAGCACCATGCATATGCATCACCTACTGACTTTTAATCACAGATGCCAACCAGCAGGTTACAGCTGGGGGGGGGGTCATTTTCTGTGCTCTCTGGTGGATATGATGAAAGCCAAGTTACTCAAGCATGGAAATCTGTTCTTTTATCAGAGTTCCCATTACAATGGGGATCGGAGCTCAATTCAATTCAATTCATTTGTATATAGCGCCTTTAGCAATCCCAAAGGCACTTTTCAAGAGTGAGTGGCAATCCATGATTACACCACGTATACAGAATGGTGCTTGAAAAAAGGAAGAGCGAAATACAGAACGAACGCCAGAAGACAACAGAGGGGAGGAACCAGAAACTCGCAAGTGGGGAGAAAAAAAACCTCTAGGGGTCCAACGTCAACTGGCTGGCCAGCTCCTCCCCCAGAGGACTGTACGGATCGCAGTGCGTACTCACGAGGGCCTTGCTGTTACGGGGCTCTCTCTGCAAGGACAACTGGTAGATCTCCTCTTCGGTGTGGTACTGATCCAGTGACACCTGGGGAGGCGAACGTGCGGCAGATGTAAGGATTCCCCCCTCATCTACACCTCAGTGCCCACTCCGCCCCCCCATCTGGCCCACCACATGCGTACGGACCGTAAGGAGGTTCACGAGGTCTGGGTTGGCGTCGATGCTGGGAGGCGTGCTCTGGATCAGCGCCAGCTCCTGCAAGATGACGTAAAGCTGTCGGGTCTTGACAAGGTTGACTTGCGTCTTGGCCTTGTCGGCCCAGTCGGGCAAAGCCACATGGACGGCTATGAGGTCCTTCAGGTGCACACCCAGGATGGGGAAGCGGAAGCCCGTGCATTCTGAAAACCTACGCCGGTACTGGCTGTAGTTCCCACAGGACGTCACCAGCTCTGTGAGGTTCTGAAAGGTCTGCAAGAGATTGGGACCACGAGTCAGGATTCTCGGTCACCATAGCGATGAGTAAGGTTAGGGTTAGGGTTTGGGTTAGGATTCTAGGTTGTCATAAAGATGAGTAAGGCTAGGGTTAGGATTCCACATTGCCATAAACATGAGTAAGGTTAGGGCTTGGATTGTAGGTCACCATAGCGATGAGTAAGGCTAGGGTTAGGATTGCACCTCACCATAGCTTTTGTGTTACACTTCCTACTCTCCCGGCCTGTGGAGCAGCTTCTGCTTTATCAGTAAACACTGAAACTTTTACTCAAAATACACAAAAAAGGGAAGGGGCACTGTGCCTGTGATCAGGTGGTTGCCAGGTCAAATTTGAGTCGGCCGAGTGATTTCACCATCGAGCCCCTGAGCAAGGCCGGTAACCCCCAACTGCTCAGGGACTGAAAAATACATCGGCTAAATAAATGTCATGTGAAAGGTTTTTATGTTTTAACACTTCTCTTTGTCCTACCCATTTTAACAGCAAAAGCACACCAACCCACACCGCATTTCAGGCTACATTTAACTGACGGTTCAGTCTGAGCCTCGCAGCTGCAATTTAAACACGCATGAGTCTCTAATTTAGGTAGGCGAGGGGCGTCTTTTGGGTCGGGGCAGGCGGGCGGACGACCTTGTTGGCCTCGTTGCCGACGTGCGCCTGTGTGTCTTTGAGCCGCGACACGGAGCTGTTACTGAGGCCTCCCACCACAGCCATCAGCGTGTTGAAGTTCTGCAGCTGCAGCAGTTTCTGCGTGAGAGAGAGGGGGGGGGGGGAGAGAGAGAGAGAGACGCGTGAAGTGAAGAAGTGGCTGAGTCCGAGGTGGAAGAGATGAAGGTAGAGATACGTCAACAGGGAGAAGTAAAAAGCAAAAAAAGTAAAAAATAAAAGGAGACTAGGGGAATGTCAAAAGGGTGGGTGAGTAACTGTCAAGAAGAACCAGAGATAAGGAAATGATGGACTGGAGTAAAGGGATTTCAGAATTTATTGGCGAGATCCTGGTGTTCTTACTGGAACTGTAGCTGGGATGCAGAATTTACCGACAGCCCCCAGTATCAATCAATCGGCACTCACCATGATTAGGGTGCTATCGGATCACGAATCAGAACCAACAGCAAGCGCCCATGCTGCCTACTGAGCAGCGGTAACAATACCCAGAATGCTGTGCAGAGGAGCTGCTTACAGCAGACAGAGACGGGCCTTGTGCATCCTGGGCTTTCCCCCGTGTTTGCCCTCCATTTCAGCTCCACATGTTGTTTGACTGCATCTCTTCTTCCATCTTTCAGATATACAGTACTTCAGTACTTAGTAATGATGAGTATAAATCCACCTCCGAAGCACACAGGGGGGCCTGGGACCGATCCCAGGCAGCACAGCGCACGGGCATCCAATCATACACTACAGGCATGTCTTTGGACTGGAAACTCACATGACACAAGGAGAACATGCAAACTCGACAGCCCCAACTCTGGAGGAGTGAGGAAACGGTGCTACCATGCCAGCCAATCAGAATAAACACTACAGATTTCTGATCACTGATAGGACCAATAGGAATGAGTCTGAATAAAGGCCATCAAGCCCAGATCTTACAGGAAGTTTCACAGCCCAGCTTCACACTGTCAACCAGGTAACAGACATGCTGTTATTGAGGCACCATTCCGTAGGGCTGGACCCCCACCTCCGCCCCCTATCACTGACCTGAGCCACCGTGATGAAGTGGGTGATGACCGCAGCCCTCTGCAGAGCTGTGGGCTTACTGAGCACCATGAGCTGGATCCACTGGGAGACGCTGTTGAAGAGGGTGATGAAGCGCTCCAGGATGGGGTTGTCTACGGTGCAGCCGTGCATCACAAAGCTGTGGTAGTCCTGGAACTGGAGGCCCGCCGACCAGGTCAGGGGACACAAGGACAGGTGACGCAGCCAGCCACACCCACCAATGGCTGGCCCCTCCCACCACACAGCCAGCCACACCCACCAATGGCCGGCCCCTCCCACCACACAGCCAGCCACACCCACCACACAGCCAGCCCCCCCCACCACAGCCAACCCCTCCCACCACAGCCAGCCCCTCCCACCCCACAGCTAGCCCTACCTACCAGCATCTTGCAGAAGGACTTGTACTCCAGGTAGGTCAGATGCTCAGCCAGCTCGCTAGCATCCAGGTGATCGAAAAGCAGAGACATCTTCCTTTTCTTGGAGGTGGGGGCGAGCTTGGTGACCTGTCGCTTCCACTCATACGACGGCCTGAAGGACACAGTGGTGCCCAACCACATATTTGAACGTTTGTGCGCTTGCACGTCTGTGTGTGACAGAGACTGTGTTTGGAGTAACGTTTATATATGTAGGTCTGGGCTTAGCTGTGACATATCGCAAATTGAGAAGATCATCACAAATGTGCAGTCCCGACGGTTATGTTTGTCTTAGGTATCTTTGCTAAATAATCAAAGGTCACAAATCCAAATCCGTCTCCATTCTGAGCCCAGAAGCAGCCTTGGGGGATGTTCCAAAGTCTGCTCTGCATGGCTGTCACGCAGCGCATCTACCTGAACCTCAGAAAACACCAGTATGTCGTGGGCCCTTCCGATGACAGCCGAGGGACACCTACACACTCTCGATGTCTATCAGCCGGCTCTGATGCTCATCTCCCTCCTGGGCAAGCAGATCCTTCAGACCTCTGATCTGCTCAGAAAGTTCTGGATTTAAGCCGAACTCGGCGGGAAACTCCGAGATCCAGTACCTGCAGGGCGGGGCGGTACGCGGCGGGTTAAGTGGGCCCACGGCGTCACACGCAGACGATGCTGACAACACACAGGTTACGATACGCCTTTATGGTTTACACGGCTGTCTGGTTATTCAGTTGGTATGTAATACACATAACAGAGGTGACGGGTGAAACGAATTATCAACACTAACAAAAATTATTATTATGGCTAAACAAATGTACATTAAGCAGATAAATTTGTAAGACGCCATGGGCATTGGGGGGAATTTATTGGATGGTTTGATCTTACTTGACTAGGTGACAAATTTTTGTCCTGTAACTGGCGGAGCAGTTTCTCTCCCTGGACCTGTGATGATCATTAAGGAAGGTGGGGGCTCCATATGGGTGGTGGGGGGGGGGGTTTATGAGGAGGTGAGGGGTGCTCTGAAGGATACTTCTGGAGGAGCTTCTTGGCCAGCTCGGCAGAGGGGAGGTACCAGGGGTGCATGGTGAGGAACATGCGGACGTGGGACTCCCCACTCAAGGCGCCGTCGTCATCTGAGAGAGGACTTGCATTACTGTCCACCATCACAACCCTGCGTCACCGTCCTGCATCGCTGCCGCCCCGCATCACCACACCCTCCTGTCAGCGTATCGCCGTCCTACACCGTCCTCTCCGCTCCACCCCCCCCCCACCCCCAGCACAGTGTGGAATGACAGGCCTCATTGTTACAGCCTCCTACTAAACGATCGTTAAAGCTTCTTAAAGTTAAAACTGCGGCTATGTAAAATATTACGAAATCCCGCACATGAGCCGCTATGGGCGGAGATGAATAGGCCAGGCTTCATTCTAAGGCAGGATAAGCTGTGAACTCTGTGTTCTTCCGAACCAGCTTGCTTTGCATACCCTGTCCATTCCACACCTTCAGCTCCTTCTGCAGCTCGAAATTCCAAAGCAGAAATTGATGGTGCTCTCTCTCCCTGAAGAACCCTGTCTCAGGTATGCTCTCAGTGAGGTACCCCATCTCTAAGGACATACCCTGCTTATCATGTACCCTCCCTCTGATGTACCCTCCCTGGGATGTACCCTCTCTCTGATGTACCATCAGTGGTACCCTCCCTCTGATGTACCCTCCCTGGGATATACCCTCCCTGGGATGTACCCTCTCTCTGATGTACCATCTGAGGTACCCTCCCTGGGATGTACCCTCTCTCTGATGTACCATCTGAGGTACCCTGCCTAAACGCTGTGTGACCACTGACCAAAGGCCTGGATACAGGCTTCCAGCAGCTCCTCCACCGTCGCCGACTGTTCCAGCGCCATGGGATCTGGGTCCTTCTCCGCTCGCTGCCCCGACTCCCCTCTCTTCTGGTTCTTCATTCGCCCGCGTTCTCCACCTCACTCCACTGTTAAGCGCCTAATCCCTTCTGCCGATTAAGAGATCAGAAAAACACATTTACGGTCGAGAGGGGATTTGAAGCCTGTAAGCTTGGAGTGGAATGGCGTTTTGTGGCACCCTAACCAGCCTCGGACTTTCAGAGGAACGGCAGCTGCATCTCCTGTGTGACCGTGAGGACGCCGTGTGTCGCTACTGGGCCCGCAGAATATTGTGCAACTACAGTCACTTTAACATCACTCCAGTTGCCCTGGGATGCCTGACACAGCTCTGCCTTCAACCATACTGGGTCAGGCCCTGGGGGTCACTGCAGCAGAGCCAGTGAATACACACACCTCCCAGCCCATTCCACTGAAATTTTGATGTCTTTGTACACTAGCAAAACTCCACTCGTTTGCAGCCGCTAACTCACTCTTGTGCGTTTAGTAACAAAACCTCACGTCTGACACAATTTGCACCGGATGCCGGTCGTGTAAAAATGATTCTTTTGGACAAGGTTACTTCCATAAGCTACAGTTAATAGGGAAACATATACACACACATATGGGGATTTTCTGCTTTCTACATTCTTGCTTCCTTCAATTTTGACAGGAGAACCAGCCAGTTGCAGCTGTCTGTAAGGCTAAATTTAAGCGCGTATTAAACTGCTCGTAATGATTTTTAAGAAGTTTATTGCCAGCCATAATGAAACGTAGAGCCGATTATAAACATGGTGATGAATTTACACAAGGGGTCAACAGCAGGCACCCTCTGGTAGTGAAGTTTCTGCAAATGTCTCCATTGAGCTTTTCCTCATCACTCATATCTGGTTCCTTATTTCTCTAACAGCAAGAACACGTCTAGCTTAAGGAGCCGTCACATCTCGTCCTTCCTGTTTTTCGCAGTGTCACGATTGTGGCTCGCGAAATTTCAGAAGAGCTGGAGCCGCAGAAGTTCACACCAGTTTGCGGGTGGGAACGTGATTATGATCTCTCGACGCAAACCGTTGGACATGTGGTACCCACCCCACCCAGCCACCCCACCCAACTTATTTAAGGCATCGTATGAAAACAACGGCTCTGGATGTTGTGGTTAGCAGAAGCAAGAGGGGAATCAGGGCAAATCAGCCACTAGGCTTTTAGACAAACCGGAGGATGGTGTCACATGACCCATTAGAGCAGAGTCAACAGGAAGCTGGAGGAATGCTGCCAATGTATTTCACTACCGTTCAAAATAATGGATACAACAATGTACATACTGCAGTTATCTGTTTACTACAAAAATAAGCATTTCCAGACCAGTCCTACCCATTTTATACTATCCATGGAAAAAGTAAGAATATCTAGTACTGTGCAAATTTTTTTAAGCAGTCAAAGGGAATGTTTAAGTCTATTTATTTAGGTAGTAACTGCATATTTGCTCAAAACAAAAAACACAAGTTAGCATTAGAACATCAGAGTAACTTCAGAGTAACAGAATAAAAGCTAGCAAGAATTTCTTCTGTTAAAATAGTTGCTGATGTCTTGCTGAATGGTTACAGGAACTGCTTCACTTCCCAAACCCCCCCTCAGGGACACCCCAGTCATGTATTTCATTTTCACCATAAGCTCACTTAATTAATTAAATAGTTTAAAAAGTCAATGAGGTTGCGCTTAGCCATACAAGGTGTACTAGTGGTCGAATAGAAGAAAAAATACGTGGGTAAATTGGACGGTTTCTGCAAATATTGGGGTGACTTTAGGAGAGGTTTTGAAAAGGCTAAAGCTCACACAGTGTGACAGGCATAACAACATGAACGTCATTTAAACTTCATTTTCTTTGGCTGCCTAAGACTTTTGCATAGTACCGTACATTATGGCAACAGCAGAAGAACCTCGGGCTTGTAGTCCGCATGTAAACGTCAGAAAGCGGCAGCACAGATCCAAGAAACAGAAAGAGATCCATGTGCATGAGATAAGCATCAGCAGGCAGAGCCGAAACCAGCCCCGTACCGGCCAGGAAGCACAGAGTAGCCGCCCTGCCCCTCGCGGCATGGCGAACCGCCTTCCCTGTACTCGTGTGATACTGACCGAATTAACTAATTCTCCGGATTCAGACGAAGCATTTACGTGAGATTATCGAATTTCCAGTCAAAGCCATCACCCGTTCTCAGTCAAAGCCATCACCCGTGCCCGCGAATGTCATTCTGATATCTCACGTAGATTAGACGCCCTGGGAGGGTACAGCAAAGTCCCCTTTTCTTTGAATCTCAGCGGCGTTTCGGGGCCTAAAGGCCCGACCTCCCACTCGCTACCAGAAAAAGCTGCGTCTGTTGTACAGAGATGCCGGAATAAAAATAACCGCGTAAAAATGAGGCGTGAGACGGCGCTTCACGCTGGACACGCGCACGGGACGGCGCACGGAGAGCGCCTGTGTGACCGTCGTCATGGTAACCCGACACTAGTGCTGAAACGATAACAACATCCTGACCTCGATACCGACACCAAGTTATCAGGATGCCGGTACTGCAACGATACCAATGCAGAAAAAAACAGCTAAGTGTTGTTCATCGTAAATTATGCACTTTATGCAATTATGTCTCTAAATCATATTACTGAAATTAAAACACAATAGAAATCAGAAAGGCTTTTAATGATTAAGGAACATTAAGGAATATGTATAGGAATCACAAGATCATAATCACAAGACTGAAACATTAAACAAACACAAAATACATAAGAGCCGATCGTAACAATCATAATTTCAAATTTTGGCCATCTTACCATCGTGACCATCTAATTGTCAGATCTGGACAATGACCGTATCCATATTTTTTATATATTTAGTGTTGACAACTCTGGTCAGCTGGCTGGCCTGAGATTTTTAATTCGAAACAAGTCTGCACACTCATTTATATGTAGAAGTGTGAGTCAGAAAGCGTGAGCGTCACGCTTGATGCGTGGGACTTGGCAACAATGTATGTTTATTGAGCACGGAAGAGATGCAGAAGAAAATGCAGTAACCTTTAAGCACGCTTATCTCATACCATCTGTTTGCTAGTTTTTTGTAACACTTTACTTGACGGGGCACAAGTACTTATAATAACTCCGTTACTATTTTAGTACCAATCATAAACATATATAGTTCCTACTTCAGATAAAAGACGCGTCACGATTCATTGATGAACAAACAGAGATCAGTATTTCACTTGTGTTATTCATGACTGGTTCCTTCAGTAGTTCACAAAGGTTTACAGAATTAACAGATATAGTAACAAATACAGTAACTGCTTCAGATAAAAGATACATCACGGTTCATTAATGATGTATTAACATGACATTAGTATGGAACTATGACTTGGGTTTGCGGTTAATTGCTACTTAGGTAATAGCGTAATACTATATTTGTGCCCCGCCAAGTAAAGTGAGCGATTACGAATCATACAGTAATGGTGAGTAATTGTGATGAGTGTGATTACGGCAGAAATACATTTCATAGTTTTGCGTGTTTAAAGCAGAATCTGCCCTGGGAGTTTTGGCATGGACCAGCTGAGACACCGTACAGAACGTTTCAGAGAGCGCTTGTGCAAAACTAGTCTGATAATTCAATTACTTGAATACATCGATCATCTTAGGACCCCAGCAATTCCATAGCACTTATCCAGAACACGTTCACGGTAAGCCTGGAACCTGTCCCTATACTGAATACACGGTGTGGAACCCAGGCGGATAGATTTTTAGGAATATACTGCATTTTTTTTTTTATTTAGTCAACAAAGTTTTGATCTTTCCAGTAATATTTGCCTTTGTAGTTCTGTGGTTATTGCCATTTTTGTTATTGATGTCATTGCTGTCACTTTGGCTGCTGTCGTTTTTAAAACTCTGTGATCCTGATGAGGACAAGCGATTAGAAGATGGATGATGGATGGATGAATGGATGAAAGAACAGATAATGAGAAAAAATATACACCTTCTTTGTCCTGCTTATGACTACTGCTTATGGTACTTTGTGCCCAAGTCAGGAGGCCTTAAGGGGCCTTAAGTAAACCCGCCCCTCACTGCAGCTTTCTGAAGGCTTCTGTTTAACACCTTGGTGGTGGGGGGGATTATAGCAGCTGGGACGTCACATGCTGGTGGTACGTACTAACAGCCACATGGTGTCAGATACCGATTAGAGAAGCAGAAGCAGGAAGCCAGAGGAGGGGGCATCAGACTTAGCAGGGAAAACGCACTTAGAACACCCACGACACAAACGCACTTGGAACACCCACGACACAAACGCACTTAGAACACCCACGACACAAACGCACTTAGAACACCCACGACACAAACGCACGTAGAACATTCAAACACATTCACATTCAACACCTAGAGACAAATCTGAGTGTTAGTGCCATATTCAGCTTTGGTAAACAGCGACAAACCTTCTGCTGGATGAAAATCCATTACATGGGCCTGATTCGTACGTTTTTCTAGCCGAGTAAGAGCGTCGCGCCATCAGTTTACATGCAAAAAGCAGCACACAGCGATGCGCCGAATACTTTCAGCCGGTAGCTGAAAGCGCGCGGGCGACGGGGCGACACACCAAATCGCACTGGCATAAAGAACAGCGGGCACCCCTGCATCCGCCTCTCATAATAAACAGCAGAACGGCAGGTGTCTCTATTGCAGCAAACACCTACTCGCAAATTCGGCTTCTTGCCAAATTTCACTTCCCATTTTACTCGGAGTCCTACTTTGTTTTGGGGTCACAGCTGGGTCAGCTCCCTCTAACAGTCAGATTTCCTGGTTTGCTACATAACAGCACATATATGCGTGAGATGCTGCTTAGCTACCATCCGCCTATTTGCTTATCTGACCATGCACCTGTTTTAAATGCCGGCCTGCGCGGCACAGGGTCAGACTGGGTGCAGTGCCTCTCCCTGGAAGCACAGGGCACAAGGCTTGGGAAATCCAAACACAGTTAATGACTGAGCACAGCATACATGAGGATGATCCTCACAAACACAGGAAGAATACCTGTGTTCTATACAAGGCAGAGCCTGGAATAATAATAATAATAATAATAATAATAATAATAATTCTGCCCCCATGAAGGCTCTTCAACATTTACTATTGGCATCTTTCCTCCAGGCGCGTATCTAAGGAGTGTCCGTGACCCCCACCCCCCCAGTAGCCACCCCTCACCAAAAAATAAAATCAAGACATGGAGCATTAAATTCTGTAACCCAGTCTCCCACTTGATCACAAGAAAATTAATGGATAATGCTCACGACTAACAAATGCCAAGGGGACCCCCCAGTAGGCAAAAATTACCGAAGGGGCCCCCGCCCCCTCCGGTCAGCAAAAAATAATAATAAATACAGGGGAAACCCATTGTACAAGGTCTGCCGACGCCTCTGCTTTCCACCCACATGAACCTGTACTGATTAGCACTTTGTATTGTTTAATTACTTTCATTTATAATGGTCATGCAAAACAAAACTTTACATTATATTTGAGATATTTATGTACAATAAAACAATAAACAGATTCAGGTTCAACAACACTCACAGTAACTGCTGTTTATTTTATGCAATAATTATTCCAATTGCAGTCAATAATCTTTATTATTAAATGACATTTAGGCATTGACTAAACAAGCCATGCAAAAATCCATTATGCTTATAAATGATTCAGTTACTCTAAATTAATAAATTGTCATTTTAAAATGCATTTTAAATATCGGCTGTTTGTTTCTATCATCTGTGTAAAATAAATTTTTAATATGTACACAGCAGTATGCAGTGCTAATCTGACACGGAGTGTTCATTAAACACAATTTCAGACACTTTTAGTTTTAAATTAAGTCTGGTTGTTTGGTTGTTTTGTGGTTAGTGGGGCACGGAAGTTCAAAGGCAGACCCTCCCTTCCCGATACTGAAAATTTGGGGAGGCGGGGGGGTCACACCCAACCCAGATCAGTTTCACACACCAGTGCTAAAAGGTCAGATGCACCGATGCAGAAACCCTGGCCCCCCCTAACCGTGCAAGACGCACAACACTGTCACGCCTCCGAGAGTCTGCAGCACCCACCCTACAGGGTGATGTACCTCCCAACAGCAATGGTAAACACTGATTTGCTTATCTTTTATAACGGTTCTGCATTTAATCACCTTCATCCCTTACGCTCTCATTTGTGGAGCTGCTTTGTCATAAATGAACCTAGATTGACTGAGTGCGGCTGCATCCAAAGTGTAAGCATTTTTAAATACAGACCCCAATCACTGCACATGGCCTGGACAAAAAAGGACTACTTTGTCACTGGGGCTGTAACCCCATCCACTGATCATCAACTGGTGGCCCGCTGAGCCGTTCAATCCGGCCCGCGACTGGATTCCAAAATTGTGAGGATCAAAAAGAAAATAGTGGTCCAC
>JAODJU010000048.1:1923233-1943029 GCA_026776725.1 Gnathonemus echidnorhynchus
GGGAAGCAGGCAAGTAAGTTAGCAGACAATAAGCAATGTACAGTTAGGAAGGTGGGGTTAACCCGCAATTAGGAGTTAAGGATCTTGTTCACGGGCCCAATGGTGAAATCACTCTGCTGACATTGGGATTTGAACTGGCGACCTTCCGATCACAGACACAGCACCCCCCTACAAGAGCAGTAATATGTCAGTATAACACTCAGCAACACCCTGACTCTATGCCCCTAAGCTCTGCCTTTTCCCACCCGCTTCCGTGTCATTATCCGAATGCTCCTGGCCACATTCCCCCCGTAACCCCCTGAATAATGCACCGCTGCAGTCCGCCTGTCTGCCGTTTTCCATGGGTGTTTTCACTCATGAGTGATGCCCTGTGGGAGACTCGGGTGGCAGCTTTCTCTTATGTCTTCCTGTGACCCCATTTCCTGTGGTTCTCTTCGCTTTTCCTCTGTTCACTGGGTGTTTTGGTGCCATTCAGGCTCTGGGTGCCTGTTTCTCTCTACCTGCATGTATCTTATGTGTGTGTCTCTCTCCTCACTCACTGGATATTGTGTCTGACATGATTTTAGTCTGACTGCACAGAGAAAGTCGATTGTTTTCTCACTGGACAGTGAATGATGTGTGTGTTTCCTCTGACTGTATCTTTTGTCTTCTCACAGGACAGTGGATGGTGTCAGTGTGTGTTTCCTCTGTCTGACTGTATCGTTTGTCCTCTCTCAGGACAGTAGATGATGTGTGTGTTTCCTCTGACTGTATCGTTTGTCTTCTCAGAACAGTGGATAGTATGAGTGTGTGTTTCCCCTGTCTGACTGTATTGTTTGTCCTCTCACTGGACAGTGGATGATGTCAGTGTGTGTTTCCTCTATTGTTTGTCTTCTCAGAACAGTGGATGGTATGTGTGTGTGTGTGTGTGTTTCCTCTGTCTGACTGTATGGTTTGTCCTCACAGGACAGTGGATGGTGGCAGTGTGTGTTTCCTCTGTTGGGCTGTATTCGTTTGTCTTCTCAGGACAGTGGATGGTGGCAGTGTGTGTTTCCTCTGTCTGACTGTATCCTTTGTCCTCTCACTGGACAGTGGATGGTGTCAATGTGTTTCCTCTGTCTGACTGTATCCTTTGTCCTCTCACTGGACAGTGGATGGTGTCAATGTGTTTCCTCTGTCTGACTGTATCGTTTGTCCTCTCACTGGACAGTGGATGGTGTCAATGTGTTTCCTCTGTCTGACTGTATTGTTTGTCCTCTCACTGGACAGTGGATGGTGTCAGTGTGTGTTTTCCCTGTCTGACTATCGTTTGTCTTCTCAGAACAGTGGATGGTGTGAGTGTGTGTTTCCTCTGTCTGACTGTATCGTTTGTCCTCTCACAGGACAGTGTACCCATGGCCTCTCCTGCCTTTCTTCTCTCTCTCTTTGTAAGTATCCAGTGTTTAGCTCACAGAATATACAGCACGTATCTGTGACCTCAGCATCTCAGAAACACATGCGTGTTAAAGCCCCATGTTTATTTGATTAACACACAGCTCTGCCCGGTTCTTAAGTATGTTTGTTGTCACAAGCCATTAAAAAAATAAACAAAGTGGCGCCCCCTTGTGGTACACGCTGACTTAGCCTGACCGTCATGTAAAATGATCCTTTGACACAATCGGTTCACTTTGCCCTTGGCTCTTGTTCACATTTTTGTTCATATTTATTCACATTTTCCATTTCTCAGTTCATTTTTAGATTCTGCTTTTCTACAAAAAAATTGCAAAATGGCCACAGCTCCCACTTAATTCCTTACATCTCACAAAATATTTTCAAGCAAATTACACTGCAAATGGAATTAAAATTTTAACTACAAGTCAGTTTGTGCTGAATGCACAGTGTCATCTTAGGAGTGTGGTAACTGGGTGAGGTGTATATGGTCTGTACCACTTTATTGATGCATAATGTGTGTGTGTTACATATATATTACATTGTGGGGACCAAATGTTCCCACAATGTGATAAAACCTTTTTTTGACCTTGCGGACACCATTGTTTTGGTCCCCACAAGGAAATTCTGTTTTATAAAAATGTGACTGTAATCAAAATACTAAAAATGCCGAAAGACTTGCATTTTGTTTGGTTAATTGTGGTTAAAGTTAAGGCTGGTTAGGGGTTTGCCCATAGAAATGAATGGATGGTCCCCACAACGATATGAGTACAGGTGTGTGTGTGTGTGTGTGTTTGCGTTTGCGTGAAGACAAAGGTGAAGCTGAAATTCCACCCTTACATTGCTCCAGTAGTCTCTCATAGTGTATCCCTGCTGTCTGTGTTGATCGGACCGCATCACGGCGCTGACTCAGCTCTCTGCTGTTCTGCAGGACGGTGGCACCAGGGGGCGCCGCTGTGCCATCGAGGCGGACATGAAGATGAAGAAATGACCCCTGACAGAGGGAGGAGTGTCGCACCGATCGCATCCTGTTTCAGTTACCAAAAAAAGGCTCGCTAACGTGACGGCTCTTTCTGGAATTCACACAGGAATCTCACCCGGGGGATACAGATCGGTATTCCTGTTTTTACGTTGATAGAACAAGGATGTCACAAAAAAATCCAAGTGAACTTAGAGAAAGTGTTTGTTTTTCTGTTGTCTGACTTCGGGGGGGGTGGGGGTCAGACAGGCTCATGTCTATCTCTTTTACAACCAATTTTAAAAATACGTTGTAATTATGTATCTGTCTTGTGCTGTTGTAAGTGCAGTGTGTAGTTTTGTACAGTCTTGTTGTCTTGTGTACAGATTATACTTTTTTAAAACATAACGTGTGTCATAAACAATAAATCTGATTAAAAAGCTCCTCGATTTCTGCCCGCGGCTGTTCGATGATAATCCGTCCACCGTTTCGGCAGGAATATGCAAAACAAGGAAAATATCGAGTGCCATCTAACAGGAAGTCAGGGGGACTACAGCACAGACGACATCCCACAGCTGTCCAAGCCACTGGGGGTCTTGGTGGTACTAAGTCCCCCCCCCCCCAAAAGATGCACAATGGCAGGAGCGGCTGCTGAGATTCATTAGTCGCTTAGACTATGGCTGTGCAACCACCTTCCTTTAAAAAGGAAGGGGAGCCCAGGTATGTAGCATGATCTGCTAGCAGATTAATTAGACAAATTCCCCACTATGTAAGATTAATTACCTGGCCAGAGACTAGAGAGTTTGTCTAGACTGGAAGTGGGTGATTCCAGCCTGCGTACGCTGGCTTTCAGCTGAGCTCCTAATTAATCAGCCTTAATTAAGCTGTTGGCTGAATGAACCGTCAGACTCAAGTCTAAAAAAACGGTGGGTATTAGTCAGGCGTGACAGTTTTGATTTATGGTAAATCAGGCTCATGGCTGAGAAACGAGAACAGGCGCGATGAAAAATGTGAGTCTGAGGAGATCTTCCCTTCGGGAATAATGTTTACCTGTTGGTTGATTATTGTTAGTGCGTAAAGACAGAAGAGGCCTTGAAAAAATATATATGAATGTTTTAAATTGTACTGATTTATAATTTAGAAATATTTTATAGGACAGTAGCATGTATGTTTTTTTTTATTTCTTAAAGGTATTTCTTAACCCTTAAGAGCCGACGGATGATGCAGTGATGGCCAAACGAAGCTTTATGAACCATTTGTTGTATTTTTTTACCCCACTAGATGGTGCCCTTGGTTTACGTTGGTGTATGCTTTGAGGCCTTAACAGAGAGCACCATCTAGTGGGGTAAAAAGATACAACAAATGGTTCATGAAACTTCACGCCGTCTGCTCCGACAAGCCTGCATCTGCCCACCGCCGCTGGAAAGACTCCGCCAGACACACGCAACTTCGGGTCTCCAGATTTATTAAAACGGCACAAAGTCAATCGACTGACGAGCGTGTCCCCGAGAAACACAGCGATCGGGGCACACACCCAGGGATCCAAGTCCACTTCAAATCCAAAAGCACAACTTCAACTCAATGTAACAATCCGACGGATGCTGACAGGCTGTCCACAGGCCACACTGCGATGCTGTGAGCTTGGGGGTACAGGGGATGGGCTAGAGATCGGAGCATCCCACATGCATCTGGGACGGACGGAAGGGGGGGAGGGTGTGTATGAGGGGAGCAACAGGGATCATCCTCCTTCTCAAAGAGATCAGTGAACTCAGGATTTTATCATAAATCATATATTATCATAAATGCAAGTAAGAGTATGGAATCTTAATTCCTGACCACACAGCTACAAGACGTCTGTTATATACAGTATAGTGTACTAGAATGGCATTTTAACCCCCCTAAATGTGCAAATTTATATTATGTGAAAGCATTCATTGACCTTAATGCGAAGGTTCCCTAATATTCCCTTAAAGTACCCATCCCCTCACATTACTGAAAGTTTAGGACCAGCATACAGGTTTCTGGGTTGTTAGCTAAAGGCATGTTGTCCTGAAGTTAAAACTCCCCCAGAAAGCTCGTACTGCACCGGCCTGGATCCTTCGCGTCTCTGCGTCGTATTCCTGCCAGGATACACGCTGTCACTCGGTCCATAAATAGAATAAAATACCTAGCTTGCACAACAAACCAGTCTCACGCACGACTCGGAGAAATAAAACGGATTCTGGAAACGCTACAATAAGTTACGAAGAGAAGACGCTGCGGGTAGGGGAGGGGTTTATGATGTGAACTTGCCCCTGTTTAGTGACACTACTCCTTAATGTAAGGAAATGGACAAGCTTCTAGGAGCCCTAAATGAAGGTACTGTTTGTCTCCTCCAGTCATGCTCTGGAGATAAAACTAGCAAATCTCAGGGCTGAGAAAGAGTTGCGCCCGTATTTCACATGCTGTTGTTTTTCCGCTCAGTGAGAAGATAAATTCGGACTGCTTGGAAAGTCCGCAGCCGTCCTAGCGTAACGTGAGCGGTTAACGATAAATAAGAAGAAACTGAAATAAGGATCAGAGATCACGGCTGTCGCTAGCCGGACGCCCAGGGGAGATTCAGGGTGTGGGGGCCGTCTCTCATTCGCCTCTCTGTCGCTCGATTATGCGGGACAGCTTCTCACAGTTGTCCATCTTCATCATCTCGGCCTTCTGCTTCAGCCTCTCGTCCCGGTACAGCTGGGCCAGGTTGGCCAAGTCCGACTCTGCAGAAGAGGAGGGAGAACACAAACCGATGCATCACCACGTGAGACAGCTCCGAAACCCCGCTCCAAATGCCAATCTTTCATTTGAGGACCAGTCTCCATGCTGTAGGCTTGGCCTCCACATTTTGCTACAAAGTCAGATTTCTTGCTAAATGACACCCGCTCTTCCCAAAGGTCAGATGGGTGACACCATATGTCATAAGGTTCTGGACCTATAAAAGGAGCCTTCCCACCTACTCAGGAAAGGGGGGATTCAAATGGATAGAGAACTGAAGACCTACTCTGCTGTTTCTCCTTCCAGCAGCTGCTCTGCAGATGCTCCATGTAATCATTCTCCACGGACTTCTCAAGCTCCAGCAGAGAAGCCCCTTTGTACTCCTTCTGGAAGCCCTTGTCCACATAGTACGTGACACCCATGTGTTGCGTCTCCCGGGAAACTACCAGGCCCATGGACCTATTCAGTGGAGAGAGACTAATGCAGAACAGACCATAGAACATAGATACACACCCACAGAGCATAGAACATAGAGACACACCTACAGAGCATGGAACATAGATACACACCCACAGAGCATGGAACATAGATACACACCCACACACCAAAAACAACAGCGGCTTCCAGTACTGGCAGCAGGAATAATGCCTCAAAACACATGGTTGGTAGGGTTAACAATCATTTTCCATCTCACTGGTTTTATCTAGTGCACCATTTGGTTCCACAATAACAGACAAGGGTCCCCTGTGTGAGGTCACTCTGATAAAACAGACATTTACGCTACAAGCGTTTAGCAGTCCTGCAGAGAGGGCAGCAGACAGACTGGATCCATGCATTTTGGAATAAAAAAGAAAACTACTGAGTGATCCACCAATATTCTGCTTCAGATCATCTGCAACAATTTACTGCTTAAACAAAACTCAGGTTTTGTAAAGAATCAGATGAGGCTGGAAGGAGTGACGCTATCCACATTTTATATTTACATGCACTTATCTGATTTTATTCAAAGCTACTTACAATAGATGGGTTACAATTTTATGCGTGCTCCGTGGGATCAGATCCCACAACCTTTGCGTGCGTTAGTGCAATACTGTACTTGCTGAGCTGCATCAAAATATATAGATTACTGGTTATCTGAAATCGTTACATGGATAAGAACCACCATTTTTCAGTGCTCTAGTCAAAGACTGTTAGAAAACACCATAGTTAGTGGAGAAATGCTGAAAAAGGAGAACGATAGCAAGCGACGAACTTAACAGGAACGAATAAGAATCTTTTTTTGAGTTAACCGATCTGAGGGCCTCCTCTCTCATGTAGTTTTATTGTGTCGTGCTCCGGGGAACGCAGTGAAAAATTCTTATACCATAATTGCAAGGAATACAGACGTTTATGAGGGAGGGAGGGAAGGAAGGAAGGAAGGCATCTTACTGCTACGATTTCAGGTTCTTGATCTCTCCCAAACCGGACCCCCAGCCTCAGCCTGAGGTACAGTGCCGTGGTTCTGCAGGCCGAGCTCCGCGCAGAACCCGGACCCTGCTGCGGCCGAGCGGCGACTTACGGTTTGTAGAAGAGGCTGTAGGGGGGGTTGGTGGCCATGAGCTGGGTGAAGACGGAGATGAGGATCAGCACGAGTACGGGGAGCAGCTGCAGGAAGGCCGTGAAGGTGTTCTGCAAAGACACCAGCACTCTGCCTTGGACACCATCCAACTTAACGGCGCAACAGAACTGCCTTTAGGCAACTCACATGCATTTAAATGGCCCTGCACTCTGTCAACACGGTGCTTAGCGGGAACAATACTGGGATAAAACCGAGGTCTGGACCTTGCCGTCGCCGTGGGAAACAAAGCGATGTCACAAGAGTCACGGGCTTGATACTGATTTTGCCCCCCGAGTTCATATATAACATATAACCAGGCGCACGCACACACCCCCCCCCCCCCACACACACACACTAGGGGTCATGCAGGGCCGAAAGTCTCCTTAATGACCAAACAAATACATCCAGCTGGCCTCACACTGCTCCTGCAGAACCCCCCCTCCCCCCCCACTGACAGCACACGGAACGAGAGACTGAAGCCTTCAGTAAAGAGAGAGGCACCACAGCACTTAGGACCTTGGGTACAGGGACCTACTGACCTATCTCAATCAGCAGATGGCTTTGTAACAGCCCACTAGTAAATTATCATCATCCTTCAGTAGAAAATAACACATCAGCAAATATTATATACCTGCAACTGCCAGGTGGGGCTATTTCTGAACACAACAGTAGGTTTAATTAATCAGTCTAGCATTTGGGGCACAAGTCAAGCCACCGACCTGCCAGCAACCCATTTCCAAGAGGGCCCAGTATAAATTCAACCGCGTAAACCAGTAAGGGCTTCAGCTGCAAATATCCGGTATGGCCACTAAGCTACGCTAACGAAGCACCTTCCGCTTACCTGGCTGCGGTTGTCTTCCGCTTCCTCCTCGCGTCTCTCCTGGGCACGCCGGCGACGCGGCTGGTAGTAGTGCGTGTAGGTGGCGCCCCTGTTTGTGTACACGTGGACGTTTCCTGTGGAAAGTGCAGAGCGCGTGGACCAGGGGACTGTAGACGCGGCACAGCAGCTGATAGCATTTTGGCTAACTACACAGCACCATTACCAGAATAATAATAATAAGATTTTACTTGTAACGCACTTTACATTTAAAA
Source organism: Gnathonemus echidnorhynchus (assembly GCA_026776725.1). Lineage (NCBI taxonomy): Eukaryota > Metazoa > Chordata > Actinopteri > Osteoglossiformes > Mormyridae > Gnathonemus > Gnathonemus echidnorhynchus. The sequence goes on from JAODJU010000048.1 coordinate 1,931,027, forward strand.
TAAATCTCAAAGTGCCACAAAATAAGTCATCCTAAAAAAGTGAAAAAACACATATTAAAACAACAATTAAAACAAGCAAGTCGATCAATAATTAAGAAAACTGTAGCCTACAAAATTTATTAAAATCCATAAGTTAATGAGGCCGGGTCAGAGACCTCGATTACATTTCAATCATTTAAGTTGCAATGGACACAAGTGCTGGAAAAGCACCTAAATAACAATAATTCAATGTGCAAAAATTAGGTGTTACAGTAAACTGTAAAAAAAAAAAGCTTTAAAATGCTAATGTGTTCTTTGTGTTGCTGTGTTACTAGGGTATTGGGCTAATTCTGGGCGAGATGGATACTGGGCCTCTTTTCAGGCCAAACAGGAGGCGCATAAAACCAAAGATGCCGCTACTTGAGAGCTGAATGAGGCAGACTGCTAACCTGTGGGAAACCGGCCTGCAAAGAAAGCGTTGAAGAGCTCCTCGGGGGAGATGTCTGCCTTGAAGTCTCGGGCGAAGTTGCGGTGGGGTCCGGGGGCGGGGTGGGCCGTCTGGTGCCGGGGGCTCTCGGCCGATGGCGCCTCGTTGCACAGATCGTACTGCTTCCGCTTGTCTGGGTTGCTCAGGACCGCGTACGCATTCCCTATGGCTGCGGTCACCATGGCGACCGGGTCACAATCATTTCGATGGTTCCTGGTTCTCGAGCATGCTAGTCTTCAACTCAACTTCTCTCGTTTCAAAAAGTATATTCACCAAAGCCTTTGCAAGTCTGCCTCACATGAACAAGGATTAAACAGCCCTTTGCCTAAGTTACAGAGAGCAAGCTAGACTGTGTTTCTTAGTAAAGTCGCATATCAGAAGCTACACTGGTAAAGTTCTACAGCTGATTTATTTTGGTATATTTTACAATTTACAAAAGTCGCAATAAATACTGACTGATGACACGACAGTAATACATTCATACAACAACATTTCAGAACACACATTTTAAAAACTATGTCGCTCAGTGATTTGTCCGAGTGGTGCATTGTGGGATACCTGGTTCTGCTGGGGTTACCTTTGAAAGCATCTGTGGCTCCAGGAGCACAGTTTTTGTCAGGGTGGAACTTGAGTGCCAGCTTCCTGTAGGCCTTCTTCAGGTCCTCGTCACTGGCGTCCTTGGCCACGCCGAGGATCTCGTAGAAGTCCTTGCATTTCTTTATCCTGAAAGTTTGAAGTAGACAAACATTTGAGAAGAACCTTAACCCAAATTCTGAGCTACAACTGTTTGTCTACACTTTACCAAATGTAATAAGTAGACCTGGTGTGTTTCTCGATCGGCGTACTTGACCGTACTCGTGTTCGTGTGTACCTGTTTTACGTCATCTTCCACTGCTGAAGACCAGCTCCAACACTAACAAGTACAGAGGACGGTGAAAATCCTCACCTGAGGACCCCCTGACGCTGGTCCTCGCTGAACTTCTCCTCGCTTCCCCTGCTGCTATCCTCCTCCCTCGAGCTCCACCCACGAGCATCGTGAGCGTGGACCTCCTCAGTGGGGCCACCCTCATCCCTCAGGACCGCGTCAATTAAAACTGGGGGAAAAGGCAGGCACACGGTGAAGATTCAGGCAAGGACGAGCATTCCTTCTCCAGCACAGGCTGAGTGCCACCTGCCATATTTGAAACACTGACCTTTGATGGTTACAAGAAGATCGTAAGAATAATAATAATAACTTAAGTGCTAGAGCTGGCATCCATCTGATCCAGAGATACTTATAGAAAATGAAAATGTGAACTATTTAAATGAATCACACCCTGCTTTGTCCATGAAGAGACTGTATGTCTCACTGTGCCACCTGGGTTTTTTCTGGCGTAGTCCAGATTCCTCCCGCAGTCCAAAGACAGGCAGTTACGTGTGATGTACCCTGCGATGGGGGTGGGGCCCCCGTTTGTGCCGTCCGGGGTGTACCCCAGCCTTAGGACCTTTGCTACCCAGGATAGGTTCCACCCCCCCCCCCCCAAAAGCCACTTTATTCTGACGTCAGACGTCAGGTGTCTGAATCACACAGCCTGTGACTTTTATTCTGCACAGACAGGAAAATCACAACAGAGACTTATTTAGCTCTAAAAATTAAGAATTGTTAATAATAATTAATTCGGCAGGTTCCCAGCTCTAAGATGACTGGACGGTTCTTACAGTATGACATTCTGATCACTGGGAATGAGACCGACGGACTTCCTACACTGTGCCATAAAACGGTTTTGTTTAATACAATGGCTCAGATTTCTCCATTGTTGTCGCGCCCGGATTGGTCGCCAACACGTCCATCCTCTCCTGATTTACTTCCTGGTATATATTGCAGGAAACACTCCGGAGGTGAGGAGCAAAAGGAAGAAAGAATCCGGCATTTCTGCAGGTCCCAAAGGGAGCTCCAACCCGCGACCAAAATATCCAGCTGTTAAAACGTCAACCTGTAAGATGTATCAAATGTGGGTGGTCTCTCTGAAGGGGTCAGTTTAATATGTTCACTTTCTGACATACTGATAAATTATAATTCCATTGTACTGGATAAGGGAGTTGAGGATGGAGACACGCATGAAAAAATCTTGTAAATGATGCAAAGTGTATATATATATATATATATATATATATATATATATATAAACCTGATCAATTTATTGAAGTTCCAAATGACAACATACAATTTATATTTAAAAGTTACCATTTAAAAAAATCCATGCATCTTCCATAACTGATTTTCCAGTATGTGGTAACAGGGAGTCTGGACCAGAAGGGTACCAGGGCGGGGTACCAGTCCATCACCCTCATACAGAGACAACAGTTCACCTAACTGCATGTCTTAGGATTGCAGGACGAATCTCCCATGATGTGTGGAATATAATACCTCAGAGTGGAGTTATAAACCACTGCAAAGTTAGAGTTAATGTCCTCGTGAACCTGGTGAATTAGCTTAATTCCCATTGGTTTACATATCCACTAGTTTGGTCAGTGGCTGGCAAGTTCTCCCTCAACTAATCACCAGCGTACCTACCAATAAGTTACAGTCATAGTGGAGTGATGAGAGATCTACTGAAGGATAATTCCTCTGTGCTTACAATTCCAGGCACATAAGATTCCACAGTGACCCCAGGGCAAGTACCAATATTATTGTAGTATCTGTCTGTCAATTCATACCTGGCACATTTTCACCAGTAAACATCACCCCTTTATCTGTATTACACAATGACTCGTGACGGCACTTCCATGACACTTCGCAGGAGGCAGATTATATGGATTAGGTAGGAGGTGTGCATCCAGACGGGATGTCACAGAGTAAAACAGGCACAGACGCAGACAGGGCGCACTCAGCGTCCCCATAAGCATTACCTCTCGCCCGTGTGCTGGGGTAGACCCTCTGCGCTTCATAGAGCAGCTGAAGCGCCCGGTCCCTGCGCCCGAAGCGGAGACACTGCTTCGCCTTCTCTATCAGCCGCTCCGATTCCTCTTTATCCATTTCTAATGCGAATCTTTCAAACCGCGATCACCCCCCTTTATATCGGCAGAAAGGAAGCAGCTGGCAGTGGAAGGAGCAGGGGCTTGATTTTCCGCTAACAGACCCGATCGGCTATTTAATGTTTAAATGCACGTCCAGAGTCATAACCTTGTTTGTGGATCGCCGATCGTGCCGCTTTTTTCCCAGTGTTGGTTGCTTGAGCCGTGTTTTGCACGACGCATAATTACACGCTCGCACTTAAAGCCCGTCCGCTACCCAAGTGCCGAAAGCAGGCGAAATAATTGCATGGCGAAGGGAAATCTAACACCGCCGCCGAGCGGAGCTGACATTTTCCTCCATGTTGAGCAGGAAGCGGAAGCTGGTCCCGTTCATCTCTCCTCGGCGACGGTGGCGTCCCAGCGCCGGGCGGGGGACGTGGATCCAGCGCTGTCCATACATGGGCAGGTGGACTGGGACCCCCCCTCTGCGATTACCGATGCCAGCTGGAAATAGCTTAACCTGACCACTGTCCATGCGCGTGCGTGTACGTGTGTATGAATAGAATGAAAAAATAAAGGCGATCAAGTATGCAGGCAGTACACCTACTGCGAGATGACAGGCTTATTAAAAACCAATAATTGAAATGCATCTAAAAAAAAAAAAAGGATTGCCATTCAAGAAGGCCCAGTTTGTAAACATTAAGCCATTAGAAGATAAAACCATAAATTCAGCGTCAGCGTTTTCAGGCACGTGTCAAGTGGGCTAAATGAAATCATATGAAATTCGGACACGTCAGTTGTGCATATATCAATTGTTTATTGCTCACAGTGACTATGAGGGTCTCTTGTTCAGCAAGACTGGTCACACTGGGCTCACACCTAAAAGTAAAATACAATGACGTGGTCAAAAATCAGTCATACGTCATCACAATGCAACTCTCCCCAACTCAATATATTTTGTCTGTAACACAATAGGCCTCTTTTCATCACTCCCCCCACACAGGAGGAAAAACAGATAAAAGCATATGATGGATAATGTTGTACAATGTTGACTTTGCAGTCCCCTACAGGAATATACATTCAGTAAGGGATCTATACTGGGAAATACTGGAATATTGAAGTTTGTTATGTTGTGTAAGGTGGTTTGCGAGGACCCACCTTGCTGTTCAACAGGTCCTTAAGTATTTCCTGGTCCTCGCTGTCCTGAAGGATGCTGTTACCTGATGGGATCAGTGGAGTGTCTATATCTGGAGGGACGTAGATAAGATGAGACACTCGTACTGCATGTGCACACGCACGCACACACACACACGCTCATTCCATGTCTCCCGCGGATAACATAAGGGGGGGCAGCAAAAGAGGGGGCATAATTCATATAGAGGGCTCAAGCTTATCATTAGCCAATGATATGTTTTGAATCAGTGAGTGACAGGGGAGCAGGCACTGTAGGAGCCAATCAGCCTTCAGCTGGGGACAGTGTCTCCATGACCCCACCCCTGTATACACCCCTGGATACCGTTTACCGCCCCGCGCATGGGGATGTGCTTACCTGTTTCTGCGTTTATCATCTTCACAGACACCAAAGTTATGCTCTCTTTCCTGCTGGTGATTGGGATGTTGCTGGGAGTGGGGGGGGGTTAAAGATACTGTCATCCATTCAGCAGACAGGCAACAAAATGCTAATGGGCGTAACTTTGCGTTGAATGTTGCAGGCATATCTTAGCATGCTATGCTATGCTATCAGGAGTACATACCCTTCTGACATCACAGAATCACAGATCTTTTTACCTGTAAAAGAGAAGGAGAGCTCACTCATTCTACTCTGAGATCCCTCGACATTGTAGTTAATTTGCTAGGACCCTGATCCCCAACTCCAAAGGCTGTGATAGTGACCAGCAAGTTAACTCCTCCTAGAAGAGGCTTCTAAGGTCACCATAATATTAATATATATTTTTGTTGCACTGCAGACGTAGCTGTAGACACTGAAGCTGAAGCAGTTTGGGTTAAGTACTTTGATCAAAACTGCAAACAGACATCAGCTGACAAAGTTCTTCATTTTGTGTATAGCTTTTCACTACAAGATATCCGCCAAACAGTTCTGAAAATTCCAGAGCTTTCTGGATTATGGCGAGCACAAACACCTGCCTTCACCCTTGTTTTTTTGGCACCGTCCTCTCATATTCACAGCGGTCACCAAAATCACCATGACGATGATCAGGACAAGAATGAAACTCATCACTCCTGGAAGAGAATAAATAGCGACACAAGAACGACGAAACAGCTGGATGCGAAGCCCGACCTCGTTTTCGTTTTCGATAATGTGCCTTGCGGGTAAAATGATATCTCTTTGAATCATTAATGATAAAGTGAGGCTGAGTTGTGCGTAGCTGTTGGGCGTGATGAAAAGTTTGCGCTTTGGTGTGTACCGAAGGCGATCATGGCCAGGCTGTTTTCCGGAGCCGGGGTGGGAACGATCCCTGTGGTGTTGCTGAGCGAGGCTGGCACTACTGCGGATTTCCTTGCAGCTGTTGTCAGCACTAGGGCGACAAAAACCGGTGGCAGCCACCTCAGCATAACTGGCCCTTCCCATTACATTCATCCAGATGCTCAGCCCATCATCGCACAAGTGCGTGTCCTCATCAAAGTTGCATCACTGAACGGAAAAATGTTGTCATAGCCACTACAGTCCATTTCCCCTATACTGCCTGTTCTGGCTTCAGCCCACGAAAAGCACAGGATTCCAGGGCTCCGTGTCCCGGAATAACAGGATACATATGCCAGAATCCATTCTGCTTAATATTTTATTGTGTACATGCCCCCCCCAACCCCCTCCCCCCAATTTTTTTGTAGGGGTTATTACTGAAACAATAGTGGAAGTGACCTGATCTAGTGGAATGGGAGGGTGTCACGGCCTGGGGGCGGGTCCTGCCTGTAGTGGGCGTTGCCCGCGCCGACGTACGATTGGCTGTGCTGGAGTGTCCTGTAACATTAGCCAATCGTTAGCATGGATTATCCACACTGGCTTCCTCACATACCGCATGTTCGAATTACCTTACAGGGGAAACCAGACAAGAGCTCAAGATAAATGGACAATAATATATTTATTCATAAAATGGGGGGGGGATGGCTGGAGGTACCCAGGACCCCTGTTACACCCCCATTTCTGAAAAGAACAGCTTCAGCATGACAGAGCTAATTCCCCCCATTTTAGCTGATTCATCCCTGCCCCCGTGAAAAAATATTACCTGGTGGGGTGCCCGTCCAGCTGCTGTTCCTGATAGTGTTCCTTAACGTTGTGGCAGCTGTACTTGTACAGAGATGAATATGTAACATATTCATAGTAGAAACAAGAGAAAAGTCAAGCAGATGTTATCAGCTAGGGTGAGATTTAGCGACAAAATCCAAAAGACAGGCTTGCCTGAAACACTCGATCTGCTTCTTCTCTATTATAGTAACAAAGGTTCTGATTGTTTACATCACTTACCATCAATCTGCTAAACCAAACATATAAACCGAACATAAAGGTATAGATGTCTACGACTGGAAAGAATTGTTTAGTATCGGGACAGTGACCCAAGCAGGGCACAATGGGAAAAGATTTATATTCAGATTTTGTTTGTCAGATACCAATGATACACAGTATGACTTGCGGTAAAATGTTATTTTATGATACTCAGTAACATGAAACACAACAGTGGGATAGCAGGTTTAGAGAGGGTCAAATAAAATAAACTAAAGGATTAAACTATGAAATTAAAAAATAAGGAGTTACATATACGATGAAATGTCACCTGGCGTTTCTGACGTTGTGCGATGCGTCGGGTCAGATTTTACAGTCACAGACAGTGTCTTGTCTTCACTCTTTGATTCCGTCACATTTTTTTGGCTAAACGGGGAGAGAATTGGTGGGGTCTCTGCAAGGAGGATGACACAGTCTGTCATAACCTCCCAAGTTCAGGTACTGACACTGTCCATTGCATCCGTTTGAAATATCAGGTTCTAGAGCACATCGACTCAAAGGTGACAGGCTGTAAGTTAGCACCCATGATAAAACAGGCCTTAATGGGAAATGCACCAATGCTTCAAAATGAAACCAATGCTGGAACATCTTTAGGGTTTAAAAGCCGCTGAATGTTGCGCAATGAAATAAAGGTGTTGAATTTTGTAGGACGCACAAGGAATACCTGGGGTGAAGTGCGTACGCCCTGAGGACGCAGTGACATGAGCGCCTATCGTTGTCCTGCCAACTGGTACCAGGGGAGTTTGAGCTGGAATTAAAGCATGTAAACATTTTATTCAAGGCGTTCGTTCAAGTTCACTCAACCCTGTCACTCCTCAGCTTTCGAAGATGCAGCTTAACGGCACTCCAGTATCCAAAATGTGAAAGATTTTAGTAAAATTCACACACTCCCCAGAGAGAACGTCACCCCAAAGTCTGAACAAGGCTCTAAGCTGAGAAATAGGGGGAACAGGAAAACAGGGCCCTTACACGGACTCTTCTGCTTGACTAACCTGTCGAGATGTGGCATAGATGTCCAGTCAGGAGCAGGGTGGAGCAGAAAAGATATGGGTACATTTCCGAATCCAGAGGGTCCTCTGTCTGGGTGACGGCGTTCGAGTGTCCTCCAGCACGTGTGTGCGTGTTTGAGCGCGTGCCGTGTCTCCGCGCCGCTACTGCGTGCGTCTGTGTCTTCCTCAAGGCTCCGGACCTTTGTGATTGTGGAGTGCCAGTCAGTACCCAGAACCAGACCCCGGAGTGCCTCCCATTGGGAGGGATGGGAGTGGCTGCTGTTCTATCGACTTCCTGTGGAAGAATGACAGGAAATATGCAGCAGACTTGCGGAAAAGACAAACAAATTGGTCCATGGCTGGTGACTCAGGTCGAGTGTGAGACAGCTGTGGCCCCAATGGCTCTGTGCCATTCCCACACATGGCCACACAGCCACAACTGACAGATTGTGTAAACTTCCTGCGCGTAACACTGTCCCTTTAAATGGAAAATATTGACAGTTTCATCAGAAATACATACTGAATTCGTTTAAAAGATGCTAAAATGTTGATTCGCCTGTTTTTGAAGACAATAAATGCTTTTCTATATCTCAGAGATTTTCACCTTTTTTTTTAAAAAAAAGAAGCTTTTTTTTAAAAAAGCTTTTTAAAATTTATAATCGCAACTGGAGAAATTAATGTAAAACATAAGGCAAATAAGATAATAGTCACATGAGAGATTTTGGGGTCAGACACAATGAAGTGAAGTTAGGAAAGGGAGCAGGTGAGATCTTGCAAGCGATGCAAGCGAGGTGATGAGGTGAAGCTTCTGCTGCATTGCTCAGCTCCATTTTTTAGATCCAAAAGTCTATTTTGTAAATTTTTACAGATGAAATCCAGGAGAAATGTGAGTTAAAACAGTGACTGTGTCTTACTTACATTACTTACATGATCATGTAGAGAAACGCACTACTGCTACACAACCGAGTGTCTACTTTAATCTTAGATGTTGCCACTGTATTGTGAACGTCATCCCTTAAAATTTACATCATAATGCTTTATGGAAATTATGACGTAAAAGTGTCTGGCTCTGTTTCCGAGTTTATAATTCGATGGAATTATGAGACAATTTTGGAACCAAAAACAATGGTAAACAGTACAAGCCCAAGGAAGAATGTATTCAAATGTCGACAAACTGTTCATTTAGCATCCATCAAGAGCGACCCGCTACCTACCAGTCTACCGACAAGCCTCTTCCGAATCCAAATGCAGGACCTGCCTCTTTGCAAACATGATGACTTTGAAGTACAGTGACTAATTATTTGTCTGATAATAATCAATTAAACAACCACGGTGAACTAGCGATGGCCAAATTCATCATCAGGAACCATTTACTGTATTTTCTGCCCCCACTAGATGGTGCTCTTGGTTTGCTTTGGGGCATGCTTTCAGCCCTTTTTTTTTTTTTTTAACAGAGAGCACCATCTAGTGGGGGGAGAAAATACAGCAAATGGTGCATGAAGCATCATTTTGGCCATCACTAAATATCTTTGTTGCAGATTTGATTTTATCTTCAAGTTATTATTGAAAACTGAATGAAATTCTTCATGTTCAACAATGTTTTTGATCATCACGGAAGAAATACTCGTAGAGAATAATTTCCACGACATCATGACAGCAGTTTGTGGCAAACACAGTAATATGCCTGTCATATTAATTTCGCTGCTACTTACAGTAAAAACGCAACGTAAGGTGAGCGAGTAACAATGAACAAGTAAAGAAGCGATATGTGTTTTCTGGTGTAAGGAAATATCATGAGACATGTCGGTACTTCATGCATATTTTATTCAAGAGTAAAAAAAGGCTTGTCCCATAGGGCATGCTTACAATGTGTGTATTGTTAGGGAGTCGTATGCGAAAACTTAAGTTCCAGAGAAAAATACAAGAAAAATTGTCACAAGTTAAATTCCATGAAATTCCTTTCTCAAAGTGTACCACATTGAGACCAAACAAAGTTCAGAAAACAGTGGAAGAATAAGGAACAGTAAGTTTAATTATAAGAATAATAATTATAAGAGGAATATTGTCAAGAATTATAATGTGAATATATTTGCCTTTTAAAAGTGAGACACGGGATTTGGGTCAGATTTGTTTATGTCGGAATAAACCATGCGATCATGCTTTGGCAGTCTGAATGTTGCTTGTCACTGAATAATATATTCATTCACACTATTGAACAACTTCTGTACATCAACAGAACAGAAAAAATAAACACGAGGCTTCACACCTTTAAGAGCGCCGGTGTCTGTACAGCAGAAAATAAACTCAAAGATAGCAAAATAATGAAAACGTGGAAACATACAAAAGGGGAAAAAAATTAAAAGCTATATAAATCAAAAATATAACCTTACAAATATAATTTGAAGTGAGAAATGATTAAAATCTACTAAATACCAAAACACAGCACAAATATAATCTCACATATCAATAAGGAACTTAATCGCATGCAACGATGCGTTCTGCGGATGCTGTACAAATTACTGTCTTTGTTCAGTCTATCTGCTGTTTTTACTGTGATGGCAAAAAAGGTCTGTGGGAAAAAAAGAAAGATAAACTGTGCATTTTTACTTCTTTGATCACAGGCGAGTGAGAGACAGTGGAGTTTGCCAGCACACTGAATGTGGCATGAACGCACTCAGGACAAGCGGGCGGAGAGCACTCCACAGCCAATTACCTCACGGCGTGTCATCCTACCCCCAAAACAAATTTTTAATAATAAATAACAAATTCTCAGGTAAGGCTGCATTGCACATAGTTTAAAATTTTACCGCTTTTAAACTTTTTTTTTTTTTTAATTTTATAAATATTTTATATTCATTAATACTAGTAGCAAAACATGTTGAACAGCAGTATCATTTTATATGATTATGATTTAAAAATGTCATTAAAATTGTTATATATAATATATATATATAACATAGCTATATAGTATTATATATAGTGCCAATGCAATGTAAATAATGAATCTCAAAGGAAACCCGAAAGACCCACACCTGACAGGAAAGGGAAGCGGCTTATGTACGGCTTATGTTCCGGGACCACTTCCTGAAAGCGGACTCACCCCAATCCAACCATGCACAGACCTGCCCCTCCCAGGCATCCGCTGCCAGCAACACAGCATCAGAAGCAAAGCACCTTTCAAATCTCATGGTTTCTCTAATTAAAATTCAAGCAAAAGAAAAAAAAAAAAGAAACACATATTTCAGTCGATGAAGTCCATTGTTGTCTTGTTGTTGTTGTTTAGTTGAGGCCTGAATTCGCAGCTTGCGATGTTCGGCCGCGTGTCGTCAGCAGTGTCGGTGCTGGCAGACGGCGGGTCGCACTCGCAGCGGACGGATCACTGTATATTGCTGTTATCGTCCGTGCCGTTGGATTCTGACATGTTCATTTTGCCCATAGAGTGTCCCACGTTGTTGACGGCGTCCTTGCGTGGTGGCATCCTCTCGTTGATGCGGTCCAGGCCCTTCGCTTCCTCGAAGCTGCTGATCTTGTGCTGGGGCGAAAACCCACGGACCGCTGTTGAGGAAGAGGGGAAGAGAGGTTCTTACTGTCCGGCCGGTCGCAGCTGATTTGAATGTATTACGGTCGGCTGATCGCGGCACCTGGGCTCCCCTAACGCCCCGATCCACGTGTCTCAGAACCAAATACCCTTGAGATGCAGGCTGCTTCCTTTACAGATCACGAGACCACTCACTCGTGTAAACATCGCGTGACATTTAAAACAGCCACCCCCTCCTTGGGCTACGCTTGAGCCCATTCAGGCAGGTCTGCACCTCCTTGGCATCCTGCTGAGAGACAGCGGTGTGGACCGGACCGTCTGTGAAGGCCATTCTGTAAGTGTACTGTGAAAGCCCGAAACCCGAGGTTAGCGACATGGTGACAGAGATGCTAAAACAAAGGCAAAAGCAGGACAGTAAGGAATCCCTGATCTGCGTTTAGTAGGACCTTTGCAATTGGTGAATCCCTGATCTGCGTTTAGTAGGACCTTTGTAATT
>JAODJU010000048.1:1965042-1976803 GCA_026776725.1 Gnathonemus echidnorhynchus
GGAGGGGGCGGGGGGGGGGGGGGGGGGGGGGGGGGGGGGGGCGGGATTATGCCATTGTCGTCCCTGGAAAGGTTGTCCCGCTGGGTGAATATGGACACCTCAGTGTGCAGAGAAAGACAGAGAACAGAGAGTGATGGAGAGTGACGGAGAGTGACGAAGAGCGGCAGAGAGAGAGACAGAGGGTGACAGAGAGTGACAGAAAGCGATATAGAGCGACGGAGAGCGACAGAGAGGCGGCTGTGCGCTGAACACAGACACACATGGAGACCAGAGTAGCTTCAGCACCAAGGACAGCAGCTCCTTCCTGCTAGCCTGTCCTTACGCAGCAGGATTACACAGCGCTGCCTGCAGGGGGCGCTACATCGAGGCAGGAAAATAGTACAGTGTGAATGAAGAATAATGGGAAAGAGGATGAATGAATGAAGCTGAGGCGCCCTGGAAAGAGGACGGGGTACAAAAGGGCAGCGGAATGGCCCTACAGACACAGGTGATGCGGGAAAGTTAAGTCTGAATATCCCACCTATCGTTCCTTCCATCTTGCATGCAGCTTTTCCAGCAAAAGGTCACCTGAAACTTAGGCTAAAATAATGACATTTAATATGATTTTATTTGTGATTAACCTGAGGTGGTCATTTTCCCCCACATCAAGGTTTCAAAAAAGGCCCCCTAGAGGTTAAAGGTGACTTCCCATCTTCCCATGTTGCTTGACTGCTTAAATTGCTTTTGCAAGTAAAATATGGCCTTCTGGATCTTTCCGGAGGAGGCCCGCTCCGTCTTCCGGGTTCACGGCACCCTTTCAGCGGCACCACTCTACGTTTCCCAGTGGTAACGGCTTTGTCACTATCTGTGATGTCTGCTGCTAAGTTCAGCTGCTCCAGACCTACTCGAAATGTCGCTAGATCCCACATCGTGCACGGCGAAGCAGCAGCACTGGGAGAGTTGGTATGATAATGGAGCGAGTCGAGCGTGAATCTGCATGCGAGAGACTTACGGGTTCAAACTCACTCACGTCTGCGCTGAATATCGACCGGCTCACTGCACACATAGTGTCTGATTGAAAGGGCACAAATTCCTTAAATGCGTGGAACTGAAGCTATCTGGTGAAATTAGCAGCACATGATCAAGCACAGTCAGTACAGTTTCTGTCAATATCCATGCATCTATTTTCCAAGCATTATCTGAATGAATGTCTTTATAAATTACAGTTTCCGACTGTCAGCTTTCCGAAAATGTTACCCAGCATCCCGTGCATTTACTGCTAACCACAGACTGGCATCGTTACCGTTACGGCAATAAAGCTTCATTTTGGTGATTAAATTTCAGGCGTTATCCAGGCTTACCTGTGACCGGGGCCTCGATGTCCAGCATGGTCTTCTCCTGCCGCAGGATGGCGGCGCCCTCGTTGATGATGCGCAGGGCCACGGCCTCCTCCACGCGGCCCTCCTTGGTCAGGTGGGCCTTCAGCAGGTCCACACGAGGCTTCCCCTCGCAGTCGAACACCTCCTTCATGGTGAGCCGATGGCTCAGGGGGAAGGGCACAGCTGGGGGGGCACAATAAATATAAGAGTAAGCCCCCGAGGAGAAAGGCAGATGTCGAGATCCTTCTCTATCATTTCTCCTACATGAAATCCCCATCGCTGCAACACTTCCTACTCTGACCCGTGACAAATCCCCAAAAAACTCACAGATGGCTCAGTCGGATCTAAAAAACAGATCTCAGCTGGGACCTCACTCCAAGTATCTCCTGACACGAAATGCCATCATTGAAGAGAGTGTCTCCCCTGACACCCATACATCACAAGTCTTATAAATCCTCGGTTGTCATGTAACTGGCTAATATCTCATCTTTGCATCTCCTTTTTTTATACTGTTTGTTTTTCCAGCAGCAAATGTGGGAGAAATTATTCTGACAGCAAAGACACTGTACCGTGATATAAATAACATCCAGAGCTTCTCCCAAGAAATAAAACAGACGGATCTGCGTGATAAAACCTCCTTTGGGATAGGAATATAGACGGGATTAGAGAAGTGTGGAACGAAATATACACAGCAGAAAGGGGCCAAATAACCGAGAGACGCGCCACTCGGGCAAGGATACGGAAAGACGTGCGTATGGAAGTACGACTGCACATGCACACCGACGGCCGCGTTACTGAAACACGCGGAAGAAGATGACGTCGCCGTACAAACAAGACACACATCGACACATGAATGTGTGACATGCACGCAGCATCGCCGAGACGGAGCAGCTGAAACCGTATGGGAATCGGGCGATCCGAAAAGACGGCTAAGTCGCCAGCGTCAGCAAATACTAAATAATAAATACGTGACTTGGGGGGAAGGAGCGAAGCCTTACGAGGGTAATGAGGCCAGGCGCCGAATGTGATTACAGCTCCGGAGGAAGGGGCCCCTGGTGAATCGAGAGCGGTGCATCTGTGTTTCGATGTACACCATCTACGTGAGCGACTTCCGTAGCTACACAACTATTAGTGTATTTATGCCATGACTTTTACATACAGTGTCTATAATAACGATTAACAAAAGATCAATCCATCTTACAATAATTCGTCAAGAACTGGATCCTGGCCTTCTCGGGTAGAGCACAGATTGGTCCACTTACCCAGTAAGAACACAATACCCAGCAGGGAGTGGCAGCAGGACTGAAACCTCCAACTCCAGAGAGCAGAAGCAACCTTGCTACACATAATCCCCCGTGCCGCCCCTATGACTAGCTATCCAATTAATCGATACATCAATCAATCATTTAACCAATAAACTGAAACAGAATCTTTCACTTAGAATTGCAATATTCAGCGGAATTCCGAGCTCAGGTTTTATTTATTTAGAAGACGGTTTTATCGAAAAACGTTGTGAAAGTGAGATAGCATATTGCAGGCGTAGTCTCAACTTTATATCACACCCCAGTATCTCATTTATACTTTATGTTTTGTATGACAGGAAACTGCATTCTGTTTTTGGAAGAAAGATTTAGACAAGCGAAACAGAGGCATTGCAGAGGCCTAGTGGAGGCCTAGCAGAGGCCAAACAGAGGCCTAGCAGAGGAGTAAAATTGGCCTAGCGGAGGCCAGGCGGAGGCCAAGCAGAGGCCAAACGGAGGCCTAGCGGAGGCCAGGCGGAGGCCTAGCAGAGGCCAAACAGAGGCCTGGTAGAGGCATAAAATCAGCCTAGCGGAGGCCAGGCGGAGGCCTAGCAGAGGCCAAACGGAGGCCTAGGGGATGGTTTTGAACCATTGTCCTCTAGGTTTCGGGCCTAGTGCCTTCTGCTGTGCCACTCTGCTCCATGGAAAATGAAGCTCTGCAAAAGAAAGTGGTCAAACTTCTGCTAATAGTTTGGGTTTGCCTAAGAGCAGTAATGTGGTGATGTGTTCCGAAAGGCTGAGAAAATAACAGAACAAAACGGGTGCTCTGAGCAGACCTGCCACAGGCCCAATGGTTAGGCTCCGCCCACGTGGCCTCATCACCAAGGCGACTGTTAAAACAGGGAACAGCTGGCTGGCTGCACGCCGGACGCATCGGAACACCGCTAATTAGCAGCAGCTCACTGACTCATCCTCCAAGAAGCTCGGGATCCATCAAACTTTTCAGCACCACTCGGTTAATTAGATACTTAGAAAAGTTTCTTTTGATGAGAGTAAAGGGTCAATCAGCTGCTGTGTGCAGCGCCGCGAGATTCATGTGCATCAGCAAATAAAGCCTGGCTATGGTGTGTGATGGGTGCAGTTCGCTCTTTTTTATCCATCCATCTACCCGTAAGATTTACATAGCTGCTTATCTAGCATTAGGAGGTGGTCTTTCCCAGCAAGAACATGCAGAACCCGAGGTGTGAGGCCCTAAAAACAGTGAGAACATGCAGAAACCAAGGTGTGAGGCTCTAAACACAGTGAGAACATGCAGAACCCGAGGTGTGAGGCCCTAAAGACAGTGAGAACATGCAGAAACCAAGGTGTGAGGCCCTAAACACAGTGAGAACATGCAGAACCTGAGGTGTGAGGCCCTAAACACAGTGAGGACATGCAGAACCCGAGTTGTGAGGCCCTAAACTCAGTGAGGACATGCAGAACCTGAGGTGTGAGGCCCTAAACACAGTGAGAACATGCAGAACCTGAGGTGTGAGGCCCTAAACACAGCCAGGACAGAACCCGAGGTTCAAAGCCCCAAACACAGCAAGAACAGAACAGATGCAAGACCAAAATGCTGAATAACCAGTAGCCCACCATTCCATGGCTAAGCCAGTACTTCCACACAATATTGTTTTTATCTCGGCTTTACTAAGTGCCTCATTGTAGGTTTATAGGCAGAATGCCTTGTGCTTTAATCTGCACTGTATGTTTCAGAGAATCGTACCTATATGGTGACACATTGACAGTGTATTCGCAAGATGAAAGCCTCTTACCACCAAGAAGACGATGTGCTTGCAATAATGGAAATAAACAAGTCAGGTTAAACCATCCAACCATCCATCCATCTTCTAGATAATCTCTCATCTAGTACTGGTTTGTCCATCCGGTTACATCACTGAAACCAGTACAACTACGGTGACCCAGTGAGACTCTTCTAGTGATAAACACGCAGCATCTATGGGCAATAAAACAAGGCAGCGATCCTGAATCCTCCCTGAGACGCCTTTTATGGGTACAGCGAGGACGCCCGCGGCTCCCTTTCCATCCTCGGTCTGAATCTCGCGTAGGTCCGAAAGTGCCCCGCGGAACACATTGAGTGAGGTCAGAGACAGCCGGCGGGGGGGCCACATCTCGCTGCTTGCGTGGGCGGTTCGCGAGGACGCGACGCAGCCGCCGGGCCAGAGCGAGGTTCGGAGCAGTCCGGGTCTCTCCCAGGAGGCCAGCGAGAACTTCCTGAGAGTGAGAAAGCTGAGCTAAAACCTGAGGCAGCTACGAAAGGTGGAGAACAGCCCCCCTTCACTTAGTGAAACTCACCAGGTTCTTCTAAGGCTCCAAAACAGCCGCCCAGTCGTGAGGCACTGGGATCCACGGGAACGCCTGGGGATCGTGTCCTTCCTTTTCCCTAGCAACCGCTTGACAACCACTGTTTACTTTTTTTTAGCTCACGGCACTAAATGGACCCAGGGGTATTAGAGCTGTTTTTTACGGTTCCCGGCAAGACGCCACTTTGAAACTGACGCTGTGAACCAAGCCAGTAATATTTGTTTGGCTAGACTGCCAACCAGTAACAGATAAAAAATAACTTTTAATTTTGGCTGCAGGAAATCTGTGGAGATGTTTTCTGTCATTAAAGAATACTCCAGATGAATGAATGCTGTCACTAATGTACATAATCTCATCCATCCTGGTGAGGAGGGAGTGAGGTGCCGGGTGTCACAGGCTGTCTGGCTGTCATGGTGAATCCTGACGATCCCTGTGTTTGGACTAAACATTCGTCCTAAGTAGACCTTCTGTTAGTCCCGCAGCAACTGGACCAAAGAGGGCATTGACCCTTAACCCGGTCCTGTAACTCAACAAGAATAGTAACTGTGTGTGTTTGTTTCAGCCGTAGCAAAAGGATTTGCTTTTGTTTTCGATCAATAAACAGGCAATTGAGGTGGTTTGCTGCCTGTTCCCCGGCAGGTGGACATCGCTGTCCCCAGCAGACATTCCTGTTAATCACAGGGACTTTTCAGGCCGGTAAGTAACTCGATCCGTCCCGCCTCAACATCAGCACTCCTAGAGCTTAAGCGTCGATTCCCTCCAAGCGTTACCGATTCGGGGTGTGCATTAGCCACAGGGAAGCGGACCATACACACCAGGAGCAAGAAGCAATATAATGCTCCCGTTTTGCTGCACTTTCTTTGTTTTGGATCCCGTGACGTTGCTAGAAATGAAGATGCAGAGAGTATAACAACACAGACACATTCGCTGCCCTCCGACGGCTTTCCATCAACGGGGCAGCACGCGCCCTGCACTGACTGTGGTTTTCCAGCTTACTGATACCGGAATATTGTAGACGACAGTAAAGTCACCTAAGATGTGTCTCGCACAGCCTAAGCACAGCCCTATTATAGCACATGACCACAGGGGGGCGACATAGAGCAAACCTCCAAACAGAGGTTATACCCAGACTGTGACAGATTTCCCAGAGTCCCTTTCTGCAATCTGTTGTTCCCTATAGATTGAGCTACATCACTGCGTGGGATGGCTGCTTTGCCCCCTCCTGAGAAGAACCACCATGCACCCTCTTGTCTCAGGCCAGGCTGTCAACAAATAAGGGTCTCATGCAGAGAGCCCTCAGTGGACTCGCCTCCCACACATAGGTTCTCATCCTACTTCTGACAGTCGCGGGCACTTCCTCCTGAGCGGCAGCTGGCCGCAAGGCCACCCTGCCCCCCAGGTTCCCGAGCGAGGATCCAAGAAGTCCAACACCATGTCTCGCTTTTGTTGGCCATGTTCCAGTCAGGTGACTAGCATCACACGCATGAATACACAGTTTCCACTTTGCGGAGCTTACCTGATAACCATAAATGTTAAACTCCTTCTTTCATGGAATACCGAACACATGAAGCCCACGTATCTGTCAGCCACACAGTAATCCGTCCCAGAATTTGTCACACAATTGATCAGAAAAGCTAACGCTAACTGCTAACCGCAGGAGGTCATGGCCATGATGCAACAAACTGAAATGCGAGGCGCATTAGCTAAAGCAGCAAGCCCGCACACCTGTGCAGATACATCGCACCCGGAGCTGACCGCAGACAAAATCGCAGACAGAAACGCAGACAAGACCGATGACTGCAAACAAAACCAATGTCATAGCATGTAAGTGTAGTTAGTTCAATGGCTATAACGCATAGAATGTATGACTATTTATAACTAAGTTACAAAATACATTTTTGTTCCGGGTAAATAACCTTTTCAGACTCCATACATCCATCATCCATCCACTTATCTTGGTCAGGTCAGAGGAGACTGGAGGCCTATCCTGGACTGAGGACCCCAGGCTGGGGAAGACCCCAGATAGGATGGCGGCAGGATTAGACCCCACAACCCTGCAGGCTCAGCCATCATGCCCCTCTTTTCCAGATTCTTCAGGATAAGTCGTATAATTTTCTGCTTCTCACTATGATTCTCCAAGGATCTGCTCTCAGCAATGTGTGAGGCTGGTGTTCAGGCATGTGGTCTCAGCAATGTGTGAGGCTGGTGTTCAGGCATGTGGTCTCAGCAATGTGTGAGGCTGGTGTTCAGGCTCTTCATTACTGTAGCAAGGGATTCCAGCTGCATGGAGAGCACTAACCCCGCCGGACCGCCCTGCGATACAAGGTGACGTCGCTCATTAGCTCACCGTGGAAACACAGGCTTACTGCAGCGGCCAGTGACGGTGACAATGCCCCTGTCATCGTCACTCCTTACGGAGCGGTTTACACACTGACCTCCATGCAGGGCTTTGGGGGATGCTGTTTTATCCTACTCTGCACTACTTTTCATTTTTTTGTTCAATTTTGGGCATGGGGGGGGGATCCAATTTGGCTTATTAATTTAACAGGACTGCTCCCACATGCCCCCCCCCCCCACCAGAACACCTTTTCTATAGAAATACACCACCTACACTAAGACAGGGAGGGAGGGAGGCAGAAAGAGGGAGAGGGAAGGAAAGCAAGGGGGGGAGCGATCGTCACGGAGACAGCACTGCCTCCTCTTGCTTCCGCAGAGCTATGTGGAGCCGTGGCGGACGTTGCCGTGGCAACCGCAGCCAGCCATTGGACGGCCGCCAAACTGTGAGGGCTGCGGTCCTGCGCTCACTGTACATGCGACTGCATGCACACAGATCACTGCACAGGCTGTACACAGCACAGGGCTCCTGTGCACTTACTGTTCATGTGGCCACACAATCATGGATCACAGCACAGGCTGCACCCAGCACAGGGCTGGCGCTCTCACTGTACATGCGACTGAATGCACGCAGATCACAGCACAGGCCGTACACAGCACAGGGCTGATGCTCTAACTGTACGTGTGACTGCACATTTTCTAAGCACAGCACAGGCCGTACGCAACACAGACCTAACACACACTCACTGTACATGTGACCACTAACACATGGATCACAGCACAGGCTGCGCTCACTGTACATGCAACCATATGCACAGCACAGGCTGTACACAGCACAAGGCTGACGCTCTCACTGTACATGCGACCACACATGCATGGATAACAGCTCACTGTTCATGTGACCATATGCACACAGATCACAGCACAGGGCTCAGGTGCGCTTACTGTACACACACTCAGGATGCTGCTCTTGCAATTAATCTCACTCAAAAAAAGCGATATTCAGTGTGCAGTCTCTTATCGCCCTTTTTTGGGAAATTTTTCAGCCATATTTTCCCATGGAAAGTCCCATCCCAGGAACACATTAAATCACCTCTTTTTCCGGCTCTACACTTTCCAAACCGCCCCCACTGCTTCTAAAACCAATGCATTCTGCATCCCTACTTCTCAGCAAAAACGACACACAGCCCCGGATCCTAAAGCTAAAACTCCACACTTCGCACCCACACACTAATTACTGCCTCCCCTCTGCTCAGCCGTTGCCGGGACCGCACTGCCCTCTGGGTGACGCTGGTCTCCCGTGCTTAATTTGGCAAAAGGCGGCCTTCCCTGCAGAAAACCATCGATCAGTCGGATTTAATTCGGGGAAATGCCCTCGACCGTGACAGCGACGCACAGAGCTTCCCCAGATCGCGGCACAGGGCTGAGGAATGAGCGGGTTCTGCGATACGGGCCGTGCGATCAGAATCCGCAAACACAGGATAACAGGTCCTGGTGCGGCCAGTGAGCTGAGTGTGGTGGGGTGACAGATTTCAGAGTGATGTCGATGGAAGCTCACTGCAGATTAAGCGGTGCAGACGGCACTCGTTGCTGCCAGCAGACCTCCGCTGTCTGCCACACGAGGGACACATTAAATGTACATCTAAATGCTCGTCTTCCTCAGCAGACTTGGCACCCCATGGAGGTGAATAACTATTATACAGGAAGTCACATGACGGAGGTGAATAACTGTATTACACAGGAAGTCACATGATGGAGGTAAATAACTATACTACACTATGACAGAATCCCTCCAGCACAGCCAAGCATGGTAAGGTACAATGGGCGGGATCTCCTAAACTTCCCAAAGCATAGTGGTGTCCCTTTTGGGACAAGCTGACGTGAAGTTCCCTACTACTAGACATGCGATTTTGAAACCCGGACGTGTTTTGCAGTGGAACAAAGCACTACCACTGGAAATAATGGCATTTCAGGCTCTGTGGTTTTTCAACCTGCCTCCATACACAGAAGCCATATGCAGGAGATTAAAGACCCCCGAGGTATCGGTCGGCTGCCGGTGTCCGAGTGAAACACATTTAATGCACGTTGTGGCTCTTAACACACTGTCCTGAATCACGACAAGCAACCGTTCAGCAATTACCATTTAGCAATTACCATTCAGCAACTACCATTCAGCAACTACCATTCAGCAACTACCATTCAGCAAGCTTTCCTCTGAGGACACCACAAGCAGCCATCTGTAACAGTCTACATGAGTAACACATCAGCACAGTGTTTTCCAATCCAGCCCTCAGGGACCTTCAGATGGTCCACATTTTTGCTTCCTCCCAGGTTTCACCAGGAGCTAGGAGAGAGCAAAGATGTGGACCGTCTGGGGGTCCCCAAGGACCAGATTGGGAAACACTGCAATAGCATGTTAGCCCTTGTTATAGAGTCGGATTGATAGCACTTAAGTACTGTGATACACATCCTCATAAAATCACTATAATATCAGAGCTAATAAAGTTTAATGCCCAAAAGTGGTTAGAAGTGGGCCAGGTTGGGCCAGCTCCTGTTTACAAAGGCAAGGGTGACAAGGTGGCCCAGTGGGTGACTTTGGGGCCTCGCACCTCCAGGGTCACGGGTTCGACTCCCGCCCGGCTTGGCATGACGTGCCTGGAGTCCGTCCCAGGACATACAGGGTAGCATATAAGCTGGAGAGAGTGCCAGCCCGTCACAGAGCCCAGGAACACACGGTCAACATCGAACGACCGTTTACAGACGCCCATTCAGTGGAGCTGCACGTATTTCGACCGCAGCAACTAAGATTACGCAGCCCATGGCCAATCTCTTTACGCTCTTTTATTTAACAGTCGCTTTTGTCTAAAATACAAGCAAGGTAGACGGTACATATCAGGCATACAGCTGTCAAAAAAATCAGCCGGGGATAAGTGTGACTGAGCTGAGCTTCCAGTCAGTAACCAGGAACAAGTTTAGCATGAGCTGTGCAATGTTACAAACGTAAGAACATAATGAGAGCTATCAAATCAAAGACAAGTGGAGAACAGCAATTAGGATACAAGAGAGACCAGTTAAGGGATGATGAGACAGCATATCTGACATTGGCCCCACCTAGTTGTGGGTGTGGCTTCATTTGACTCCGCCTTCGTGTGGGTGGGTCTAACTTTGGCCACACCCCCCAGGTGCAGGTCTAAGCTTTGTATCTCTGGGTCAGGTGTATGGTTGGATGCAGCTTTAAATTTACTACCCAGTACAAGTCACAGCTCCAGAAAGAGCCAACTGTAAATGAGTCAGAATACAAAAACGAAGGTCAAGAGCAGGTGAGCAGTGGTGCCTCCACATTAAGTATCTGTGGTTTGGATTGGCTGAGTGTTCACTAGCTTTGCACTAAGCATTTGCAGACCCAAGACCCCTTCATATAGGGTAATTCTAGGATTGGGGCTGGGAAATCTGATCGTGGATCAGCGTAGGAGCTTGCTGGCTTTAAAATGCTTACATTTCCAGCTCTGCCTTGCGAATCTTTCAGAACTTGCCGTGACCCAAATTCGGGTCACGACCTCTGGGTTGAGAATCGCTGCCCTACAGTGTGTGTGGCTTTGTGTAACACAGAAAACAGGTAACACATGCATGAAAACTCAAAATGCCCGGAAGGAAGAATAAAATGAGGTTCGGAGGTTAACTCCTTTCTACGAGAGAGGCTGCGTGGACGTGTCTGTGTAGGATGATCACAAAGCGTCTAGAGCGGACATCAGGTCACATGACCCGAGTCATTGCCCGGCGGGAAGTGCAGGAGTTTGTGTAGCGACAACCAAAACAGATGACATCATCGTCAGCTGATCTGCCGTTAAACCGTGGTATATAGAGGCGGAGAGTCAGCATACATTTTGCTACTCCCTCCCTTTCCCCTTCCACCCCTTCGCTCCACCGCACCCCCACACCTCGGGGACGAGGAGTTATGCAAGAGGCCTCCGCGTAGCGGAACAACCGCTGTAAACCGACGCTTCGATAATTCACCTGCAGAGCTAAATAAAGCTCTAGAGAGCGGGAGAGTGGAAAGAAAGCGAAAAACCCCGCGGATAGCCCGGTGAGCGGCTCGGCCCGGTGCTCCGAGGGCCCACCCACGCGTCATCGACCCGGTCCCGCTACGGCCGGCATCGCGGCCCGCGCTGCCCGAACGAGCGGGCATGGTGACGCAAACGCGGACCGACAGGCCCCCCGCTGCTCTAACCAGCTAACGGTCTGCCGCCGGGCATCTGGGGACTTTTCTCAGCAGCTGTGAGATGCATGCATGGAGATCCAGACAAACATACACCAGCCTGAGCACACGCAGCTGTGCAGCCTTCCACCATTTTCAGCTGGGAACCATAAATAGCTAAAAGTCAAGTGCTTAAGGAGATACCAAGCACTGTGGGGTCCTTAGATTTACTCCCCCCCCCCCCCCCCCCCCCCCCCCCCCCCCCCCCC
>JAODJU010000048.1:2106946-2117070 GCA_026776725.1 Gnathonemus echidnorhynchus
CACTGCCCCAGCTGAGCATTTCTGCCAGATCAGGAAGAAGCGGCTGTGACAATCTGTCATTTTGTTTTATCGAATTTCGCAAAAGCATTTTAGTTTCACCTCTATTTCTCTACCAATGTTTACGACACCAGTTTAAGCAGAAGAATGTTATTTAGTCGTCCTAATGTAATGTTACATTAAAACAATTAGGTTTGTATTTATTAAGTTATCCTAATGCCTTTTTCATATGGTTACTGTACTCTGTCATTGTAATCTTATTTATTTTTCCTTCATTTCTAATTTATTTTCCCTGCCACCTTGGACACCTTGTATTCTTTGGCTAAATTGCTTCATAAAAATTTTATTCGTTTATCTCGAAGTATTTCTTTTTTGGGGTAAATGAGGAAGAACGTCTTGTTTGTAATAGGAGGTCCGTAACCCTGCTGGCATTAGGACCCAGGGCAGAGGGGTCACAGCCGGCCTGGCTGCACGCCCTTGCAAACGATCGCGGCCCTGCACACTTCTCACAGTGATCCTCATGCAGACCGTGGTGCCCTACGGAACATCACACCTCCCGCCTGGCACAGGAATCTCACAGGCAGGGGTAGCCATTTTTAGAGCTGCTATGGATCAGCATCAGCTAAGCAAAGGTAGACATGAGTAACGATAGATCAGCAGCTTCCCTTGCTGGGAAAAGGCTGCAGCCTCCCTGCCTCCGTTTGTGCCTCCATGCCTCCATTTGTGCCTCCATGCCTCCGTTTGTGCCTCCCTGCCTCCTTTTGTGCCTCCGTTTGTGCCTCCCTGCTTCCTTTTGTGCCTCCGTTTGTGCCTCTCTGCCTCCGTTTGTGCCTCCCTGCCTCCTTTTGTGCCTCCGTTTGTGCCTCTCTGCCTCCATTCATGCCTCCCTGCCTCTGTTTGTGCCCCTTCTCTGTTTCCGATCAGGTCGCGCCAAGTCTCCACTTAATAACTGTACAGATAATAAGCGGCAGTTTTTAAAATGTCACAGGCTAAAATGCAAGGCCAACTCTCCTGAAACACTTTGGCTGAATTAAATTTTTTTTAACCATTTTTACTCTTTACGCGCATGAGCCGATGCTCTGATTCGTCAGAGTAAATAACGGCAGGTGATGTATCTGATGCGTCGAGTTGCCCTGCTTTTATGTGATTTAAAAGACGGCGCTGCTTTGGAGTCCTGGCAGACGAGAAGGAGCCAGAGTCCCGACCGAACCTTCAGCCGGAGCCCCAGGTCACCGTAAGGGTGTGAATTCCAGAGCGAGACAGTCTAGCAGCTGTCTGACGTTTCCTGTGAGGGCGCAGGTGCTGGAGCGGCATCCAATAATAAGCTGGAGGTGGACAGGGTGGTCGGTGGCTCGGGTCCGAGCTGATCCTAAGCTTGTAAAAGCTTCATATGTGGAGCAGTTCAGCTATAAGATGAGAGATACTGTGCCTTTTGTAAAGAAGAATAGGTTTTTGGATACCCCATCTTGTTCTCTGTGAGAAAAACAGGTTTTTGGGTCAGAGAACTGTCGGGCTTAAGGGCCTTGCTCGAGCACTTGGCAGTGATATGGTTACTCTGTTGTCCACGGGATTCGAACCCACAACCTTCCAAACACGGCCCGTGTTATGAACCAGCTGTTGTGAAGTGGAAACGCAGCTGGGCAGTTCCTGTACCTGGTTTCCCCGGAAACGCTGCAGTCATTCATAACGTTAGAGACGTACAGCTGGCCCGTCGGTATGGAGCTCGCCGGCTTGCCGAGGCCGTGTCGCCTCCGCGCCTTTGTGGCAGCTGAACAGCTCGCGTACCGATACCAAACACTGACACAGGGTCACCTCCACCTTCCGCGGCGCTGACTGCAAAGACCCGACTCCTGGCTGCTCAGTTCTGGATTCCTGTCCACTGTCTGCAGATTCATAACTGCAGGTTTTCAGAACCCTGGACAGCTCCACACATTATTTTTTTTTAAATTTAATTAATATAACTGAGTAATGAAAGGGTCATATGGCACCTCCATCTGCAGATTTTCTGTTGCTATTATGTTCTTAGTTTATTCAACAGCTATTCAAACCTAGGGGATGAAAGAAAACATCACAGTGGAGAGCTATTCCGTGTTGGATTTTTAAATTAGGTCAGCTAGCTGATTCCCCAAGTCTTCAGAAAAAACCTTAAAAATATCATAAAACTGACTCTTTAAATATAATAACAAAATTGCCATTGGAACAAATAATGCAATGGCAGAAGATAAGACTGGGATTACAGAAAGAGTTTTATGAATATTCAGATGATGATGAAATTGTATGTCAGCTATAAGATCTCCACGAAACGTAAAACATTTTTAATTTTTGCATACACACTAGAATTCTGAAAAACTGATGCATGAAGCATGATGACAAAAAAAAATTATTACATTCAGTTAGCTAAGCGTAAGTATGGGATCCAAACCAACATGCCTTTAGTGCAGACAGGGGCCATTTTTGCTGGCCCACGGGATTATTAAAATAAAATAAAAATAAAAAACAAGGAAAATTTTATCTTCAAGTCTATGAATTATAAATAAATATATATATTAAAATCTAACAAATCATAGGATATGAAAATAATGAATAAATAACGACCCCTGCTGACATGGTGAAGCTCCAATATCACCCACGACAGAAAAGAAAATCCCAGGCCTGGCCTACCAGCTGAAATGTTGCATTTTCGTGAGCTGGAACAACAGACGAATGTTTGAAACAACCAACGAATGTTTGGAACAACAGACGAATGTTTGAAACAACAGACGGATGTTTGAAACAACAGACGAATGTTTGAAACAACACTTGCTTGGTTAATAAACATTACACGACATTTCTGACCCTTTATAATCTGAGTTCCAGTGGCCTGGAATGCCTCCGTAAGTATGTGTTTCAATATTTTCAATTTTGGTATTATTTATTACCGGTAACTACTTACCGGACTTCACTGCTGCTGCAATCAGGTTAGTACAGTATTTGTCATGTGTGTGATCAATGTAACCCATGTCTAAACTAGTTTTTAAAAGTTTTAAGTCTTCATGGATTACATATTTTGTACACATGGAAAGCCAGGCAAATATTTATTTTTATTTTTTCCTTCTGGTTCCTCCCAAGGTTTCTTCCTTCTAGGGAGTTTTTCCTTGCCACTGTTGCCTCTGGCTTCCTCACTGGGGGGTTTGGGCCGGGATAATTTAAAGCACTTTGAGAAAATGTAATGCTATGAAAATGCACTACACAAATGAAATTCAGTTGGCCAGGTTCTCAGAAAGCCTTTTTGCTCAGAGTTACAGGGGGACTCACTCCGGAGACCTCACTGGACCACAAGATGAAAGCAAAGCACCTGGAAGAAGCTGACATGAACACAGGGGAGACATGGAAAGCTCACAAACATGGAGCTAGGGGGATTCAAACCCACAACCCTTGAGGTGGGAGCCAGCAGTACTACCTACTGAACTCAAGAAACATTAATGTTTCCCTATTAGACTTGAATGGTTTTAGACTGTCTTATTACTATTTAACATTATGTCTTGCCAGTGATTTGTTGCTTTGAGTGCTGTGATGGGCGCTACAGTGTCTCAGAGGGAAACATTGTGTTCTTTTACCTTCAAGCCTGTGGGTTTGGCTCCCATCCACCTTGCATGTCTGTGGAATCTGAACATTACAGCCATGTTTGAATGAATTCCCTCTAGATGCGGCTGTTTCCAGGTATAGTACAAAGGTGCGGGTCATGTGTATGCGTGTTGATGCGTGACCTGGGATGGACCAGCGTCCTGTACAGCATGTTCACTACCGTGTAACCTCTACATCATGAGGTCAGCTACATGCTCACACTAGTCTGTACCAGGTAAGTGCTTATCAAAGGTGGATGAATGGGGTTAATGATACTTTGGGCTTCTTGGTTTTGCTGTGGTGATTTAGATTAAACTAATTAATAAAATCAGACAAGAGATCAATACAATAAATGAATAAATCGAGGCGACTGTGAGGTTGGATTAGGAATAGCATCAAAGAAAGGTCTGCCTTTAATTGTCCGTCTGTTACAAAGTAATTTTTAATATTTACATATATATTTACAAATAGCTTCGAACATTTTATGAATTTTTTCAGATGTCAGCTGTATAGTACAACTAATAGTTTTATGATTTTTGCTTTTTTCAAGTTAATGTTTGTGAATTAAACTAATTGTTAAAGTTATATAGTCCCCAAAAACATACTGATTATTTTAATGGTTTGTAAGGACACAAGAGAAATTGTTAAATTATGTCTTTATTGCAATCATTGGTCATTTTCAGACTTAAGCTATTTACAAAAACACAAATTTGTACTATCAAAGGACATTTAAGGTAGGGGATGTACAGAAAATGGCGAGAAAGACACAGAAACGGCCAAATGACGATGACAATGATTGTGAAGATGATGTTAAAATAATAAGCCAATTTAAGCACCATATTTAGTTTTCGAAAGGCAACATATCTGATGAATTAGCAAAATAACACACTATAAAATGTGAACGGACTAAGGTGAAACTAAATTAATGCATGGAAATTAAACATTGCAGTTTCATTATGACCATTTTTATTTAAAAAATCATTCCAGTTGGTTCACTTCAACGTTTTCATGCAGTTCACTTTGATAAACTCTTTTTAACACTGACAAAATATACTTTGAAAAGAAAAAGTTGATATATCTTCTGTTAAACAGCAATGACACAAAGTATCTAGTTTTTTTTAATGCAACATCACCTATCAAAAATAATATGCAGAATTCTTCATATAAAGTGCAAATATCTTTTTTACAGTGAATATAAAGTATCAAGGAAACAATGTTAAAACAACGATAATATTAAATATCTTTGAAACGTACAACATAATCCATAATATCAGGGGGACGTTACACAAGAGTCGAAGATTTCAAAAATTTCCATCCGTCCTGCTTTTACTCTTCAGGGTTTCATCTAACAATAAAGAGCAGATCACCATTTTTACAGAATTTCATACCGTCACAAAGTTTTCAAAGCACTGATATTACTATTCGGGCTGAATTCGGACAGATCTCTGTACTTTTGGTCTTCAGCTGCACCTCTTGCACCACAGAGAGTGTAGCGATACACTGCCACCCAGTGGCAAACAAGGGAAGCACACTGTCACCGTTCCAATGTATAAGAAATTGAGGAGACTTTAACGGTGCAACCATGACTTTTCGAATATTAATACTACCCACCGTATTAGCATTAAAAGGATGTCCATACTGTAACGTTTAGATGATGAAAAGGAATAGTCTTGCCTCTTATTCAATGATGCATCAATCCTTTAAGGGTTAATGCAAAATTTTCGTTTAGCATAGTTATTATACAATCTTCATCGTCATCATCATTGTCATCATCATTACTTCGACAAAAATCAACAATAATAACAGCTGATTTTATAAACAAACAAAAACATAACGACAAGAAAAGGAAAGTGCTGTTATGGTTCGATATTGTTGTATTTTGTTATCGTTGAAAATCGTTAACTATTTCCTCCGACACTGTACCGTAAGGGCTGACTTTCCATGAAAGAAAAAAATCTATGCAGCATTTCATTATTTCACTTCCAGAAGACAAAATGGGGTGGGGGCGGCATTTGTTAAATTGTAGCCTATGTGTCTGGAGATTCAAGTAAAATAAAAAAACACTGTATTTACACAAAGATCTCCAGTTCTTCCGTTTGTTATTTCTTACTGACACAACGTTTTTTTTTTGTTACGGTAGGCAAGCTTATTCTCTGACGGTGTTAGTTGATATTGCACTAAAGCCTTCAAATGAATATTGTATTTAATTGTGGCTGTACAATATTGATACTAAGTGCTTAAGTTAGCGGTAGCTGCCGTCCTCGCGAGATTGTGCATTGAATGGTCTACGAAATCTAGCAGTACGGAATTCAGTTTTTACCGCTGAAACATTTATCACCGTTACAACATCCACCTCTAGAAAAAAAGAAAAGAAAAAAAATCGTGTATATAAGAATTGTACCGAAAATTGTCATAAGGACCCATTTTTTCCTATTTTAACAACCAACATCTTTT
This sequence comes from Gnathonemus echidnorhynchus, assembly GCA_026776725.1. Lineage (NCBI taxonomy): Eukaryota > Metazoa > Chordata > Actinopteri > Osteoglossiformes > Mormyridae > Gnathonemus > Gnathonemus echidnorhynchus. The sequence continues at coordinate 2,113,001 of JAODJU010000048.1, forward strand.
TCATAATGCTGGTGTGGACAGTGACAAAGAATTGCTTCGTTTGCCATTTGAAAATAAGTAACATAAGTATGTGTTCATTCTGAATTTCTTTGCGTATTTGTGCCCTCAAACATAAACGTCTACGTGCATTTCACATATTTAAGATTAGTTATTCTCAGAGACTTTACCATAGTTACGCTGAAAAATATTAGTTCTTAGGAAGGAGCGTACAGCCAACAGTGCGCATTTTCAGCGTCTGAGAAATTGGAAAACTTAAAATATATTTGAAAGGACTTTCAAAAATGAAACCTGATACGGAACAAAAACCAGGATATACCGTGAATCTCAGGACCCGGGTTGAAACCCACGACTCAAAAGTGCACAAAAATATCAGCTTCACTTCTTAAGATACTCAGAATTTACCATATATAAAAATCAGGCCTTTATTTAACAGAACTCAAATGTTCTCACGAAAGTGTCTCTATAAATAATAATAAGATACGAGTTACTATACTCATTTGTCAATGGTATTGTGTTTATATAAATATGTTTTACTCTGGGTGCTTCAAAGTTTAAAATTTCCAAATTCAAGAATTAGCGGGAAATAGATCTAAACACCTCCCGCGTTCGTTACGCGGAGGTTTGGATTCGCCTAGAGCTTCTAAAGCAATACCAGAGCTTAACTTCACCCAAAATGTGTTATACCTTAAGAACGCGAAAGCCAGACAAAATCAGTTAAATGCTGGATGGATCAACGACTTAATATATCTCTTAAAGTCTGAGCAATTTATTACTAGGCGAAATTTGAGCCGGTATCCTAAACTGCCCGAAATGTGTTTCCTGCAATGGACTGGCACCCCCGGGTCCACGGCCCCGTAGTGGACACGTAATATAGAAGACGGCTGGAATTCTTAAGCCTGAGCTGTTTATCAGACTCGTAATTAACTAACAGAGATTATAATTCGTCTTCTGTGTGTCGCACAGGTATCCTGGCGTCTGTAAACTGAATTATGCCACGCATAAGAATTAATGCAGATTGCATGGTGTTCGGCACGTACTACGTATTAGTTATGCAGGTGGCCCTCGAAAAAAAGAACAAAAAAAAAATCTAACTATAATATAACATAAAAGTAAAACATTTAATGCACGTGATCTAACTTTAACGTATAATAATAATAATAATAATAATGTCATCATTAACATAAAACAGTAGTACTGAAATCATTTCGGCAAAATAAGAATTTAGCTAGCGCACCAGTTGTTTACCAAAACTATACAAAATGTAACCAACAGGCCAGATGTTTACATAGAAGTCAATCTGCAATTTCATCTAAAAACCTCATAGGTCAAAAATAGGTTTCCTGCTATTAAAATTCTATATCATCTCAGAAACAGTCAATAAACTAAAAGCAACCAATTTGAACAACTTCACTTGAGTAGACGCCTTTGTAAAGTAAAGCTTTCTCTTTCGAAGTGACCTTGGTTTGGGGTCACGGGCCACAAAATCAGATAATATTAAAAATATGAAGAAACGTTACAATTTGTTACGGGAATAAAGGGTACCAAGGACGGTTACAAAGTCATGTGTAATATACGCTGATAATTCGTCATACCTATGCATTAAAATTCCAAACGCATTAGAAAAGATTTTACGAGTTAGGCTTTATCAGTAACATTTTATATTCTGTTGATGAAACGTTGCAGTGTATCAAGCAAACATCTCAGACTGACCGATTCCATTTTGGATCTATATATGCAGTATAAATATACCTTGCATCCGCTTTTGCATTTAATGGCGTTTTAAGAAAATCAAACATTAAGACAATAAAGTATTCTCGGAAATTCAACGTTACTGTAGTTTTTCAGTTTAACATGTGGGAGAGATGAGAGTACCTTTAGTAATATTTGTAAGGTCACCTGAGAAAATGCTTGTATTTTTATAATACTTATTGGTCTCTGATATCGTGTCTTTAATTTTGAAAACGAAGCAATTTTTTTTTCATTAAAATCGGACATTTAAAGTAAATTCGAATTTAGGGTAAAAACTTCTTGTCGCCTACTAACCATGACCGATTAACACATGGCAGTTCTCTGCTCTCTGTTGCAAAGCGCATTTTATCTTTTAGCTTGGCTTATCTTATTCAGTATAGCTCCATTACGCGTTCAATTTAATTCTGTCCAAAGTAAATATATTAGACGACATTGACGCCAATCAATGTTTTTTTTTCCTCCTACATTGGTGCCGCTAGCCTTTGTATTTAAGTCATGCAGACTGAGATCCATCTCGGGCATTAAGGGATTTAAAAACGCGGTTCCGATTAATTTATCTTCCGAACACGAGTCGCTGTCGGGTCTGGCAAAAAAAATGGCACAGAAAATAAATAATTGTCAAAATATCAACGAATGGCACAGCAGAGACAGGCTTACCAGTTAGTCTGTAAGGAGAATTCAAGGAATATGACAGATTTAAAAGGTTCCCATCGGCTCCCAGTAGCTCACGTTTGCTTCCGCTTTTGGTAAAATGTGGAATTGACCTATAGTACCTCTTTGTATACATTTCTGCCCTGCCGGTTGTTTTGAATTATTGCCCAAATTCAAGTTGATAAAATGTTTTAGTGGGCCACATTTTATGTTTTACTCAAAATTGGCGCAAAACGCGAGTACAGGACGAGCAGCAGAGAGGCTGGCGTGTGGGGGGGGGGGGGGGAGGACGGAGCGCTACAGCTGCACAGATTACAGTCAGGCTTTGGGAGTGGGACGAAGAACAACTACACCAAGAAACAGAGACGCATCGTTATGCATTCAAAATGAATACATGGTTACTTTAAAATTTCTCATTGCATTTACAAGCTAGACTACGCTGCGCTTGGAATGTGCCAAACTGTCTCACAAAACGTTAAAAGCCGTTACACGTTTTACAAATATCGTTACAATCATTTAGAAATTTTCTGTTTAATTATTGTAAAATAAACTTGCCTTTACTCAACTTGTAATTTGTCTATTGTAGTTGTAGTTACTCATATCCAACCATAAAATTGGCATTGATGAGAAATACAAGTTTTTACAAAAAAAAAAATAAATAAAAAAGACAAGGTTAATTTCAATGGCTGTCTTCTTTTTTAACGAGACCATTTTAATTAGAAAACTATCCGGTTTTGGCTCCATGACCGAATTTACAATGCACATATTTAAATTATGAACATGGACGTGTTTGCCAACACATTCTCACAAAGACATTTCTCAAATCTGGCATTTTATAAGTAAGACCACACTAATACAGGCCACGTTCCAGCACCAGAAAAATTAACAAATGAACTAATGAACGATGCATATACTTAACAGAAAGCCATCAACAGAGAGGTTACACAAACAGCTAGTTACTGCAGCAAACCATCAACCTAGATGACATTTACCAATCCGCACAACTCCTCCGATATGTGGTAGCATAACAGAGATGAGACGTATAGGGTCAGCACCAAAAAAAAAAAAAAAAGCATTTCTCCCAGAACACAACATTCCATAAACAGCCAGACAGACAAAACAGCAATGGGATGAACCTCCTGTGCTGGGCTTTAAGAACTCTTCTGTCGAATTACAATAAGGTGCACAAGAAAAACAAAACAAACAAAAAACAAAACAAAACAAACATAGGCCTAAACATGAAATTACCTTTTCTTCAATTGTGGGTAACTTATACATCCTTTTAAAAATCTGTAAAACATATACCAAGAGTACTTTATTCATTAGGAAATTAGTTGTTGTTTTTTAAAATAAATCTCACGTTCAACTGGGAATCAAGTTAGAGGAATAATATTGAACACATGATTTAGACAATCCTTTGAGATCCATTCCCAACGAACTGGCCAGACTTTCAGACGGAGAACACAGGGCCACTAACACTGACTTTTAATAAAGAATCTCAGGTAAAGAAATATATATCACTGTAAACAGAAGACAGTACACAACACACCTCCATAATTACCTCACCGGCTTTTTTTTTTTTTTTTTTACTTACAATATGTAAGAAAACACGATGGCTTGTCTCATGCCACCTACATCAGGATTCCTCCCCCTCTCCCCCACCCATGCCC
>JAODJU010000048.1:2117170-2137493 GCA_026776725.1 Gnathonemus echidnorhynchus
CCCCCCCCCCCCCCCCCCCCCCCCCCCCCCCCCCCCCCCTTCATAGCAACTCTGCTCCACCTGAACACCTGAACCCTCCAAGGCTGGACAGTGACTAATGCGCTTCACTGGAACTCACTCAGCTTGGTTGACGCACTGTCACTGCTGAATTAGTACCTTATCAAGTGCAGATAAAGGCTCTAAGCCTTGCAGAGAAATAAAAGTGGGATTCAGCCTCATGCTTTCAAATATTAATCATATATTTAATTGATATACATATATTGCCACCATTGGCACGTACAATATTGCACACAGTAAAGAAGTGTAGCATGGGAAACCCTTCGTGAGCCAAGTGTTCAAAATGACAATGTGGAATAATGCTGAAAAAAAAAGTAAAATATAAAACAAATTAGACATGCTAACTAATCCCTTAATAGAGGTCTTTAGCAACTTACAAATTACACGTGCTGCCCAAGTTGCAGATCTACACACAGAAAACATCACAAACGGCTGTCTAGGCATCTTTCATTCCCAACCCAGTCCAGCGTGTCTCCATCTGCCCTGCTCCCCCTCACACTGTGCACACAGAGCAGGCCTCCGGATTTTCTAGATGACAACATCCATGTTTACATTAAGGCTTATGCCTGGAAAGCTCGGGAATAACGGCGCGGTATTCCGAATTCCGCCCGGCTCTCTCCAGGCTCCTCGGAGACCTCCCGTCGGGCCGGGCGACGGCGACGGCCAGCTGGAAGCCCGGACGAAGCTGAGCATCAATCCAAAGCACTGGACCAACATGTAAACATGTGGAGTGTGTAAGGCACCAGGCTGTTTAAATGCTGAAGAGGAGGCCTCCAACAGCACTGTGGCTGGGTACAGTGAACATGCAGCCGTCACCTACTCAGTGCTACTTAGGTTTGCTGTTGGACCTTTGATTTCTCTTTAGAGTTCTTATTTATTTTTTTTTGTCTTTAAATATTACCCCACAAAAATGTGGGTTTTCCCCATTTAAGGCTGAATACATCTGATTCACAAAATCATATATATACTAAGTTAGCACTTTTGTTAAACAGATTTGTCAAAATTTCCACGTTCGGGACGGGGTCGAGTTTAACAGTTCAGCAGTAAATACCGTAATTAATAACCTGTTGGTAAGAAGTAGTCTCATCTGGACATTGCTGCATGTTGTCACTGCACTTGCCAATAAAATAAAAAGGTACTTTCATACACACTGCATGACAGGTCGACACAAAGGTTTAGCGCAACTCCTCGTCTGCATAACTACAATGTCAACCAGAAGAAAAAAAAAAAAAAAAAACGATGAGATTATAAGATGTTAACTCCTTTAAATGCCTGTTCACTTTGACAATGAGTGCACTAACCAGCTGAATATGGACAAGGCTCTGCCGCCACTCGCGTTACCTTCAACTCCACCTCAGCCTGCATGACATTAAAACAGAGCTCCGATAGCATGCTTTGCCCTCACCGAGTGCCATATGCATGTGTACACCATTCGTGTGTGTGTATATATATATATATATATTTATACACACGCACGTAATTTATATACGTATATATACACACACGCGCGCGCACACACACATACACACACACGCACACATACACATTCTACTCACAAGTAACTAGAGTGGCATTACTATATGACAACCTCTCTTAAAAAGGTTGAACGTTTTGGTTAAAAAAAAAAAATCTAAAATATCTGCTTTGTGCTGAAGTCAAATGTTAGCTCACATGAAAAGGACTTATTTCTCATAACTCGGCAATATCTCCATTTGAACATTGCAAACACGTTTATAATAGCTCGAACGTGTACAAAAGTTCTTGGTTAATTAGGGAAATAATCACTCAGTTCTTTATCATTTTAATCAAGTAGGAAACACAGTTCATATATAATGTTATTACTTTGTTTAGCAGCTGCTTACTGTTTTAATGGTGGATAAGTGGGTAACATCCAGCGATGGGTGACAAGTCGGAACTGTCAGTTTGTGTTCGTTCTGTGGGTGGTGCTCCCTTGGAGTTAAACAGTTACAGTTTAATCTTTATGTTTCTTTTTTACAGTAAAGTTCTTTTTTAATAATAATTTCTCTTTTGTTATTTTGATTACTCTGTACTCTTTTTTGCATGTTTTTGCCCCGTTTATCAATCCTCGTCACCGTCATCGGGGTGCAGCTCTTCTTGCTGCTGGAGCTCGCACGCTCTCTTCTCCCGCTGCTTCTCCTGGATCTTCTTCATCTCCTCCGCGTATTTACAGAAAGTGTTGCCGAATTTGGACCATACTTTGTAGGGCACCGTGATGGAGTTGCGGTACGTTGGCTTCACCTCGCTGACCCGCATGAAGACTCCGTACTTGTTGGAGCCCACGTCGAAGAAGAAGCGCTTGTTGTCCACAGTCAAGGAGGTCCCTTCGGGCAATTCGGCCGGCTCGTCCTCCACCCCGTAGTCGTCGATCAGCTTGGCCAGAGCGTCGCGAAACTCGATAAGTCCTTGCGCCGGGAGAGCGATGGTCTGGCCCTGCGTGGATCCTAGTCCCGGCCCCCGGTTCACGGTCTGTCGGATCCTTAGGAACCGGCCCCGCTGATTCTCTTTAAGATCCATGTAGTATTTCCGATTTTCCCGCACCAGGAACTCGCTCTTTAGCGCCCGCCGCGGCTCGTCTTGTGCTATGTCCGGATTGCTGGGTCCTAACTGGGCATAGTGCTCGATGAAGTCCCCCAGGTAGTCACGGAACTCGACAGCCACCGACATGGAGAGAGTGAGGCGGCTCTTGTTTCCTCCGGCCCCGACCTCGGCTATCTTCAAGAAACGGCCCTTGGCGTTCTGCTTTACGTCCAGGTAGAAGCGTTTGTTCTGAATGTCGACCCGCTTCGAGGCGAGCTCCTGCGTCTCATGCTGCAGCCCGGAAGCCGAGCCCGCCCCTCCTGTCACCGGGTGCAGGGAACCGACGCCCGGGCCCGTGGCCGCTCCTCCCTGCTCACTTCCACTGTCTCTGTCCGCCATGATGCCTGCCGCCTGCCTGCCTTCTCCCTCTGTCTGCTGCAGCCCTACTGCCAGCCACCACGCCACGCCGCCGCTCTCGCGAGATCTGCGCACGGAGACACAAGAGACACATTTCAGCTCGCGCGTCGCACCTGTCGCCGCCAGAGCTCCCGCTGACATTCGGCGAGCCCGCGGGGGGCCGGTGTGGGACGGCGGTGCGCCCCGGCCCCTGGCAATACTTAATAAATAGTAATGAAAATAGGAAGGAAAAAAAAACATTCGGTTTCGCTTCGGCAAAATCCGGCGTCCGAGCAGGGAAGCTCCGTTCACACCCCTTTCTGAAGAATCGTAGCATAAGAAACTGCAAATCCGAGAATGTCGCACTACTTTCTAAAACAGTCACCGTGGTTTCGCCTTATTGCCTTATTGGCGCTAATAAACTAATGGCGACACAACAAGGCAAAAGCATACTTCGGAGTATGAAAATAAAGACAAGTAAACAGACTGAGTTTAATAAGTCGTGTATCAGGCTCTATCAGCGACGACTTAGGTTACCACCCTAAGTCAAATAATTTATTTCGCAGGGAAAACTGCTACAGTGAAACTGCGTGTGTTAAACTGACAATATCCAGTCCTGCGATAGTTTGGCAATACAACATAAAAAACACACAAATACGCCACTTACCACGGCCACTTAATTATTAATTGTTTATATAATTTTCATACAACCGTACAACAATGTATCACGTCCTATACACAACTTTCGATTGCACATTCATTGTTATTATACGCTACCTAACGCGGGTCGAGGCTAACGCAGGTCTTCCGGACATACCTTAAAATAAGAAAACAAAATTATACATTTACAGCCTGTATATGTGTCTTTGGTTAAGCTTTAATATTTAAATTATATGCTAGATTTATGAATCCCAATTATATGAATGAAATCTGTAACTAAACACACCCAAACGTATTGATGACATTATAATTAGCTTTTCAGTGTAGTTTCCATTTTAAATACAACATAAGCATAAAACGTATTTTCAAAATTATGCAGGCACGTACATCATCGTAAACCCTTCATCAAAACAAACTTACAAATGAATGTATCTAAAAGCGTAGCGCGACAGGTTACGTACCATTAAAAGAATGAATTTGTCCCAAATGGTCTCATGAGAAATTTTCACTCAGAACTGGTTCTTTCTGTTATATTCTTGAAAAGGTTACTATATGTATATTACGTCATTAGGCAGCTGTTTGAGTAATATGAAACGAAGCAGCAGAAATGCCTAGCACGTCTTTTTGCAACTAAGTAACACAGTAATAATAATAATAATAATAATAATAATAATAAAGTTGCAATTTATTTAAAACATTACATTCTACTGACTTACCTCGGAATTATCAGACAACGTAGCCATTTAATCAGTTGTGCAAATATATCTGTTGAAACATGTACCAAAAATGGGAAACACGTTCAGGTACTGAAGAGAGACATAAAATCTAGTCATGTTTGAAGTCTAATATATTCTTACTTTACTCATAAAACAGACGTCTTTATTTTCATGGAGCGTCCTGACAGCGGTGCTAGAACAGCAGTTTGTTCGTGAGGTAAGAATCTTCCGTAACAAAACAAAACGTACAATACGTGCCTTCAATCTGGCCATAAGCAGTAAAGGAGTATATTATGAACCTTTATCTACACTTAGGCCTACGAACCGTGCTTCTGAATGAAAGGACAGCCAACCAGATGAATATTTAACGACCAAATCGCATTTCCAATACCTCCCCTGCTTATCGGCTAAAACGTGAAACGTAATAGTGTTTTAGTATGCCTGGCCATAGGATTACGCAATATTCAGGCGCTGTATAGGGCTAAATTCAATTCAGTAGTTGTAGCAATCTCTGCAGTATAGTTTCTTGGGTCAAACGGATCCCGAGACGCATTTTTGTTGTACTTCTGAACAAGACAGGCTCCAAGAAAACTTTCCGGTTGAATGAACTGGCAAAACTTTCGTTAAGGCTTTCAGTCAAGCAAGTAAATGACAAATTAATAACTTGAAATGACTCTCGACCACCAATAAAAGTATAATCCTCTAGAGTTCTAGAAATCGTGCACTCAAAAATAACTACAAAGCCGCAGAGAAGAAAACCAGGCAGTATTTTTACATTTTCATATAAACTGCCTAGTGAATTCTAATGCTTGTATATATGTACTACATTATAATTGTATATACATATGTAACGGTACAATATGTTTGGCTGTTATATAATTTTAAAATATATCCTTTGATATATCCTTTGTTATACATACTCTGATAGACTTGAAAGTCAGGTTGGTTTCGCAATTCAAAACCCTAACATCTCAAATATCTCTATTCTAACATATTTGACGAGTTAGTATACTATACTGCATATATTAATTAATCAAGTTGTAATTTTAATTACATCTTGGGTGCAGAAAGCACATGTAATAATCACAAAAAATATCTATATACAGATATAAAATTAAATGATAAAAATCAATGATAAATAGTTTTAATGATTGCAAATATATGTGTATTAAACGAGCTAAATTAATTAATACAAAATATTGTAATAACGTGACCTCTTTATTTGTTCTGCATATATTTTATATAGACTTTCTGAACTATATTTCGAAATTCGGCATAAATTTTACTGCTCCACATCTTTCTTTTTCTTATTGCAAATAAGCGTCTGCTTATTTAGATGTGAACTAACCCTACAATCGATGCTATTTGTCCGGATTCCTTTATGATTCTGATATATCTGTACTACAGTATCGCTGGGTTTACAATGAACTATTTTTGTAAATATAAACTGTAACACATTAGCTCTAAAAATATTTATATCTGAATCGCAGTATATTTATACAGGCTACTGAAGAAATTACCGCAAACGTATAACAATATACAAAGGAATTAAACTGAAGTTTAATAAACACGCTAAGAGATTTTAAACTTAATTCCAGGCCATATTTGATCATGCTTTAAATGCGTTTCGCTTTAAAATAAGTTAAATGGTTTAACTGAGCATAAGTTAAATGGTTTAATAAGTTAAATGGTTTAAGATAACTGGTTTTATTATTTAAAAATTCAAATATAACGCCCCAGGCTCGGTTATTAAATTTATTTTAGCGCAGAATCGTATCGAAAAAGTTTAACAGCATCGGATACGATTTTAGAAGTTTTGTCTGCATCTGAACGAATCAGATTACTGTTATTTCAGGTTCTATATTAAGTAATTTTAACTTTGGCTGTTTGAGAGAATAATCGATCATTGTTCTTTTTTAAAATCCTGTTGATGAAATTATCAAAGATCTAAGCTACAAACTTGGAAAATACTCTGAATATTCGAAGCAGAACTTCTAAAGCAAAATATTTCGATTCTATAAATACTTTATATTTGGAAAAAAAAAAAATTGCAACCTAAAATCTGTCTTGACGTAATAAAGTAAAATTTAAAATAGTATTTGAATTTGACTTTTTATCCGTTTACTTTGCAAACAAATTGGGAAAACACAGTTATTTACTACAATAGTACTGCTTTAATAAAAAGGTAAATGACAGAAATGCTAGGTTATCTTCTTTAAATTTTAATTTCTTGTTAATGTTTGGAATGTAATACTTTATTGCGTGAAATAAACATAACTGACAGAGAAATACAGGGAAATGTTTTTTAAAGTAAAAAAAAAAAAGTATTTTAAAATAGGTATCATCCTGAACTTTGTATAATTAAAAGCAAAAAGTGTATACCTAAAGATATCACGAAGTCCTCAAGGTGATCCGGTTAGATATCATATCTAATTGATAGATAAATGTTTTTCAAAGCTCAGGGAGTCTGCAAATTTTCCCGAAAATAATACGTTTAGTAAATGTTGTTTTGCAGTTAATGGGCCACTTCAGATTCGTCTCTAATGTGGTTTTTGATTTCAGGAGGTTCATCAAGTCCTGTTCGTGAAAAGGAATGAACTCAAACTGGGAGCGGTACAGACTGTTTCTGAAAATGCATCTACGTGTAACAGTTACGGGTTTCGACAATTTATTAATTCAGTATCAGCTCGTAATTATTCTAATGAATGACAGAAGTAATACCTATCTCGCGTACTTCAATTAAGAATACTTTCAATGCTTTCAACTTATCTCACACAGAAATTCTTGCAGTTTCATGGGTTTGAGGTTGAAAAAAATGCCTCAAAATTTTTAATAAGCTGATTTAAAAACATTATTCTTATTTATTTATTTGTTTATTTTTTTTAAATGGAATTCTGACTTGGGCCAGCGTCTGGGACATGAAAACAAAATGTATATTATTGCTTGGCCTTTACCATTTTAACCATGCAATCTAACAAAAGTTTATACAATAATAATAATAATAATAATAATAATAGTAGTAGTAGGAGGAGGAGTAGTAGTGGTTCTTAAATACCTACGCTTGGAAAATTTCCCAGTGTTTCCCATCGCGTGTATAACCGCAGACTTTCTTAAAAAATCTTCGTATTTTCCTAACGAAAATCAGATGTATCAGATGAATTGAGATTTATTAAGGACTTGATGGCCAGAGCCATTTCAGCAGTTTCTCTAGAAACCATTTTATTTTCCGAGACAGTAAGTGCAACGCTTGAGTATATACGGACGCGAAAATTAATTTTAAAAGGAACAAAACACCAAAACACGGTCGGGAAAACAAACTCAACAAGTGTTATATAAATTCAGAGACGCAATGACGAGGACTCATTCTCGCTCCGTCTCAGTCTGTAGGTGCGTTTGCTGTGTGTGTCAGTGTGTGTGTGGTTGCGGGCGCGCGCGTATAAGTATGTATACAGAAGCGGCTTATCAGTACCATTGCGAAATTCATTAAGTGGACGTGCAATTAAAGCAAATGTTCTCGTTTATCCTGCTCTGTTATTACCCAGTTGTCATCCTGCAGTATTGCAGGAATTACATAGATATGCTCACTCGCGCTGGAAGTACACGAATGCGCTGCAAAAAAAAAAAAAAAAAAAAAGCAAGCGCCACTCGTATATTACTTTTGAGCATCACAGGAAACCGCCCATTTAGCCAAGACAGTGTATGTGCAGTGCGTGAATGATCGGGTTTTGTCGCACAGCAAAACACTTACATTATTATATTAGCAGTCAGTGCAATACCCAGTGCATAAATGGTCGTCTTCTTCCACAGTCACAAAAATAATAACAACCAACAAGGGTATGCAAACCTTACCCCTCTGTGTCTGCAAGCAGAGCGCAACAGAACCTCTGCGCAGCCCCGTCGCAGAGAGACACGGCTAGAGACAAAGGTGAGGCAGCGCAAGCTAGGGAGGCCTACTGTCAACACTGTCGCGGGGCTGCTTCACTGATTCGCCGCTTCCCAAGATGGAACGAAACAGCGAGTCGTGGCATGGAGACGGACGCACGCACGGCCGCAACGCCGTACGCATCTTCTCTGATGTCAGCACGCTTAGAGAATGGAAATAATGGTAGTTTGGCGCCCTCTCGCTGTGGCCAACCTGGTACTGCACTTGCCGACGCTCCGTATAACCCGTCCAGTTCCACATTCATTGATAAAATGATCGTTTTCGCTAACAGAATAACGAATCTTCGACTTAAATGACAAAATGTACTTTAATCAATAACCTTAGAACTGCAATATTTCATTGTACCGGTTTGTTAGTAGTGGTGAACATGCAGAATCGCCGCTTTGTGCAGGACATTTCGAAATCATGTTAATAATTATGGCAAATAATATATTGGTGTCATATTTTGGTATTGTTCCACTTATTTAAGATCAATCAAGTATTTTTTTTCCTTTGGATTCCTAGTGGAAATATATCTACGATTCCTAGATTTGTTTTAGGTTGTGTGTAAAAAGATGCATAAATGGACGCTCTTGAAATATTTATAAATTAAATATAAAGTAAAACTTACGAACCCTGACATAAAATTGTCATGACATCTTTCATATCTAACCAACCACTTGTCCGATATATACCTATTACATATTTGCTCAGTTGCATTACATTATGATTTTGGCGCTATGCGCACAGTCGCGGTGACAAACCAGATCCCTGACACGCGCCCCTGAAATGTGAAGACCGACTTCCCTGTCTTTTAAGGGGAGGCCTAGGTAAATTCAAAGCGAATCTAGTATAATCCCCGATTAGCAGTTTATCACGCCCGGTGTCACTGATATATGAAAACTCCACTGTTTCGCGTGTATGCTACAAGAATTCATTCACAACCAACCAACTGCAGAACGCGGTAAAGGGATTGGGTATCAGATGCAGCCAGTAATGACGTACAAGTAGCTATACTATGCCTTTGGTATTATAGTGCTTTACCGTATTTGTATATGTGTTTTTTTCTTCAAATGATTGCAGTCCCCAGTACACAGTTCTTCTTCTTCTTCTTCTTCTATCTATATTTGCCCGTAGGCTTTGGTAGTCGTTCAGCACCACGGACAGCGGCGCCATAGCCGTAGCGGTGCCACAGTTCCTGGGACGTCACGAACAATAACCGCATTCGCTTCCTTAACTGCACGCATTGTGTCATCTCTGGGCACAATCAATTTATTCGATTCACATCGAGTTCACTTCTTAGTTTATGCAGCCTGTGGTTCGACAGCATTGGACTGAAAACCGTCAAATGCAAACGAAGAAATGAAATGGTCCCAACAAGTGATACAATATATTAATTTAAAAAGTTTTTAACAGCAATAAATCGTAATTCTATTTTGTTAAACATACGGTGTTTTTGCCAGTTACTGTAATATTATATGGTACACCCTGTATATTACAAACGTTTATAATGAGACACGCAATCAGTCGGCAGCATCTGTGCCTTCTGTTACTGTTATTCGAACGACAGGTGATCTTAATTTCTAACTATGAGATATTTGTACATTGAAATCACTTCTACTGCACTTTTGACTTATACAGTGCGGTACATACACGCATACACATATACATGTATACATACATAGCATACAACATACAGAGAGAGAGACCGAGAAAAAGAGAGAGGAACGTCTATACAGTAATATACAGTCTCTTGTCTCTTTTAGTCTCCTACTTGAGTAAATAAAGATGTACTCGATTAAATTAATTGCGTTTATCTATAGCAGGACGTAGGGCAGAGAGACTTTGCCGTTTGACTATATTCCTGGATCCCGTGTTCTCGCCTGCAATCTCAAGCATGCCTCCGCCGGCAGGTGTCGCCCTTTGTGAATGTTTGGCTCCCCGTCATCCGTATAGAGACAGGACTGTATGCAATATCAGGTATTGACCTTAAAGCTGACTTCTGCATTAGCGTTTAACCGAGAATCATAGTTCAGCAGAGTCCGTCATGCGTCCCACGACAGTAAACATTGTACATAAGCTTAATGCTCAGAATATTTCCCCTTTTCCATCTCATCTATCTATCTATCTATCTATCTATCTATCTATCTATCTATCTATCTATCTATCTATCTATTCTGTTATTTCATTGATATGACTGGGGCAAAGAAAGATATCCGACGTTCTTGTGCTATCTGGTCGTCATAAGCCCACTGTAGTGGGCGTTTGAATAGTACAGATCTGATGCAGAACTGACGCCTCGCTATCAATTTTTTTTTTCAATGGCACAGTGAATGTGACCTGAATGCGACGCTCATTTAATAAAGGAATGAGACGCAAAACTCATTGGAAACAGACCTAAGGATCCTATGGCACTGTGAAGCGCTTTAGCCGCGTTAGTCATCGCACCCAAGACGAAATCTAGGCTGATTTTATTTCACTCTAGGTTCCTCGTTTTCTCCGAGAATTCTTCATAAGACGTCAGTTCGCGAGGAGACATGACGAGCTGTAGAGTGCATTTCCTTTTTTTATTTTCTGATCGTCGCTGAACCATTTCCTGAGATGAGATGTCTACTTGAATGAAGATGAAGTAAAAAAAAAAATAACTACGGCTTGGGATTTTAGAGGGTTTTTGTGAAACTATACGATCGGTGTTTGGGGTTTAGTTACACCGGTGCTCCGACCTTAAAAATCCGTTAGCTGTAAATGAGCATCGGGCAGACGCCTTGGTTTGCAGGCAATAGGCATTTTCGCAAGTCCATAGCTGGTGTATGTGGGGTGGAGCGGGATCGGAGAGGAAGGACGCTGCGATGCTGCGATGGAATGAAATAGTCTACCCGATGGATTTAGCCTATGAAAAAAACAACAAAAGACATGTATGCTGTAGTGAATCGCAGTTTCAGTGCAGTGACCGTATAGATTACTTTCATTGTTAAGCAGGACGCCTACTCGACCGCTGCAATATTATTTCGGCAAAGGCAGACGTCTAGGAGGGGTCTAGTAGCGCGATCGGCTGTGAGAATATAAAGCCTGCAATTTTATAATGTCTTTCTAGCAGAATGCAGTGAGCGTGTTTTTAACCCACCACCATTACGCCGTTTCCGGTTCCTAGCTGGTGTTTCCCCATTGCAAACTATTGGAAAAGCAGCAGATCCAGATGGCATGGACACTAACGCAAGGTCTGCTGCTCTGCCGTGCTACTGGAGCCTATTTGCAGTCTCCTACTTCAACTCAGCTCCATCATCATCACCCAAGCGCCCCGAGAGCACTGCAGCAACGCGACCAGCAACCACAGAGCCAAAGCAGGCGGCATGAGGCTTGATTCAGTACATTTCTCCATGCTGGTCATCGGGGTCTCCTTCGCCTGCTATTCCCCGAGTTTAAATTCCCTGCAGGACCAGGCTTACAAATCAGCGGTGGTCATTGAAGGCAAGGTGCAGGCTGTACCTGTGAATGTCTCAAAGGAGCCGTACAGTGTGAATGTCAAAGTGTTGGACGTGTGGCCGCTGAACAGCGGGGGGTTGGAGCGGGAGCAGCTTGTCACCGTCGGGGAGTTCGGTTCGGAGGCTCCGTGCACCAAAGTCAAGAAGAACCACAAATACATATTTTTCATGGACCCAACAGACGAGCCTCTGGTATTCAAGGCATCGTACGCTCCTCTAGACACATATGGGAAGAATCTAAAAAAAGATGTTGGGAAGATCTTATGCGAAGACTGCGGTAAGTTTATCCCTTGTATTTTACCTATTGTTATGCTGCTTCTGGTGATGCTGTAATGTTACAGCATAAGTGTCTGTGTAATCCACCGCACGACACATCCTTCCTGCTTGCGCTATCCCAAACCGTGGTATAGCGCTTTTCCCCCCCTCAACAACATAAAATTGTTTTAAGTCTTAGTACCAGATGGCGATTTGTGGGGCGTCTCTGCAGCAGAATCCTGACTCCCGATACAAACATTTAGAGGTTGCACAAGTCGCTGCACAATAGACATATAGGTGACACAAAGCACACGAATTTATCGTGTATCAGATGCATCTACAAATCTGTCAATAATAACTTGTTCGAGAGGTATCCAGCGAATCCATATATTTTGCGTGGTAGCCTCATGTACAAAAAATATGGTAATGGATCTATAAATAAATAATGAACGATGCAACGTTATTTTCAAAAGACAGGATAAAGAAGGGATGTCATTTAGCTTTTATTTGATGCCAGTCGATGTCCATATAATATGCATGCACATCCCAATTACTGCCATTCGTGAAGATCTGGTCAGTGTCTGAGACGCAGGTCATTGTCCATATATGAATAGTTGCAGCAATGTTGCAGTGGACATTAATGGTACAGAAAAGGATAGAATTGCGGTCCAGGTAAGGGTCTGGCGATGCCGCCGTGCTTTTTCGCAGCGGGCCTCCGCCGCTGCTAGGCGCTAACTGGCTCTAGTGTAAACTCAATTTGGGACGCGCACGAAGCCTGCGCACCCGTCACCGCCACCGCGCGCTGTGCCGTTTCTGCGCTTAAAGGCAAATCTCAGTCAAGCAACCGGGCTACAGGCGGCAGACCGGCCCGGCCATCGCGAAACTTTTATCATTTATAGCCATAATACATCCTATCCCTCTTTAATAAGACCGGTACCGTGTTTTAAAGGGGTTACGGCAATGAAGAAGCGTTCCTTGCATTGATGTGCGGTGGCAATGTAATCGTTATACCGAAAACTGCCCGTAGTTGCACATTATTAGAAAGCTGCCGATTTCTTAGGTGTCATAACGTGACAGGTCATGAGGCTTTGTTTGGTTATAGCCCTGCGGTGTGAAATCCCGAATTTCCTGGAGGAACTGAAGGCAAGGGTGTCGTTACCGGGAGGTAAAGCGATGCTGACAGTCTCCAGAAATCAGCTGCGGGCTTCTCCTCCTTCCTGTCGTTTTTGCCCTGATTTTGCCTAACCCTGCCACTCCAGTGATGTGCTTGTGATTTCAGGTCCGCATGTCGAAGTTATGAATAACGCGAACGGAATCGGTAATCGGTAACGATGTAGCGGTAGGCCTAATTGAATTCTCGTAAGCGGCCCTGACTGCCCTATTTGCCAACGGAACGGGGAGAAACAGATCCGCCTTAAAGCGGTTAAGCACTTTTTTTTCATTGTGTGCAGGTGGAGGCCTGCATTTCCTCTACAGCAGACAAGATTGTGGGCATTCGTGGGTGTTGGTAGCGCAGGACGGAGGCCTGCTCCGTGCACTTCTTACACCATCATACTTCAGATACACCTGGCGCTTTCGTTTGCTTTTTAATCCAAGAATGAGCTGTGCAAAGTGTACCATTGGGACACCTTTATCTGTATAATGTTTTTACTTTTTAATTTGCTCAGCGTTTCTGCCGTTAAGGACATCCTTATATATCTACTTTGGCCTGACTTGTCGGCTCGACGGCCTGCTGTAAAATAGTCTATCTATATTTATGCTCCCTCTTTATAATGGTGTAGCATGTACAGACTGGTTGAATTATATATATATTAGGATTTTAATAGTAGATTGATACTCAACAAAATCGAGTGTGGATGTGGCAGTCATTTACAGTGTACTTTTGTCTCCTGGGGTAACAAGTGCAGAAATCTATTTTACATCCTGCATGACCCAAATTTGACATCCCTGGAATGCAAGGATTATGATATGAAAGACATTTTTATGCTGTGTATGTTCCTTTGGAGATAAATGTCTTGAGAAATGTTCCCCTCAAGTGGAGGAGCAAATCTTGGACTGGTCTTACAGAAAAATACTTTACACTATTTTGGAAACAGCCGTGTTTTAATAGCTAATATGGCTTGTTAAAAAAAACAATAAATTTGGGATAAATTGAAATATTTTGAGAATTTCAAGGTTTGATTGAGCTTGATGCAAAGATCTATTTATTGTGGAGATGAAGCCAAATTGAATATTTCTGGGTATAGTTCCTCCATGGTTCCTATGTCCTGGAGCACAGGGAACAAGGCAGGGGATATTAAGGTGGGGGATATTAGTGGTTCAGTAAAGCCCCCACTTGCCTGTCACAGCATATTCTTGAACAGTGGTATGAAACCAGGATCCTTAGCAGTCCAGAGGGAGTCCACAGTCACAGACATGCACATACACACGCAGACACTCACATACACACACAGACAGGCACGTACACACGCAGACACTCACATACACACGCAGACATGCACATACACACAAAGACACTCACATACACACGCAGACACGCACATACACACGCAGACACGCACATACACACAAAGACACTCATACACACACAGACACGCACGTATACACGCAGGCACTCACGTACACATGCAGACACGCACGTACACATGCAGACACGCACGTACACACAAAGACACGCACGTACACACAAAGACATACACACACAGACACTCACATGCACACACGCACAGTCACAGACAGGCACATACACACATGGACTGTCACAGACACGCACATATACACATACACCCCGACACACACAGACAAAAACAAACACACACTCCAAGACACATACATAAACACACACAGAGACAAACACACACCCTGACACACATGGACAAACTCACACCCCAACACACACAAACAAACACCCTGACACACACAGACACACGCACACCCTGACATACACAAACATACACCCTGACACACAGAGACAAACACACACCCCGACACACACAAACACACACCCTGACACACACACACACCCCGACACACACAAACACACAACCTGACACACACACAAATACACGCCCCGACACACACAGACAAATACACACTCTGACACACACAAACACACACCCTGACACACACAGACAAACACACACCCCGACACACACAAACCCACACCCCACCACAGACACACAAACACACCCCACAACACACACACAAACCCACACCCCACCACAGACACACAAACACACCCCACAACACACACACAAACACACACCCCGACACACACAGACAAACACACACCCCGATACACAGACGCATCACTGGATCTTACTCCTGTTCCTCTGCACCGCATCACTAATAGTTCCTGTCAATTTCGGGGCTCTTTATCTGACCTAAGTGAATATCACAAAGACGTCTGTGAATAGGAACATCCTTTATCTGCCTTTGTGGAGGGTTGCTATCGTAGTATGGGGGTGGTGCGGGCTGGGGCTGCATTTCAGCCCGTCTCCGTGTGTTTCGGACTCTCCTTGCAGTCGTCTTGTGTTCTGCTCTCCTGGTTTCCTCCCACAGTCGAAAGATACAGGGTCTCTAAGTCAGTGTTTCCCAGTCCGCTCCTCGGGGTCCCACAGCCGGTCCACGTTTTCGCTCCCGCAGAGCCACCTGCCAGACAGGGAGATGGGAGGGAGCGAGAAACGTGGACTGTGTGTGGGTCCTGGAGGCCTGGATGGGGATACAAGCGCGTCCTGTCCCGGCTGCCTCCTACCTGGAGCTTTTGCGATTGGCTCCAAGGTTGCTGCAACCTTATATTGGGCAAGCATTTATGGAAGATGGATGGATGGACAGATGGATGTATGTTGGTGGATGGATGGACGGATGCAGGTGTGTGGACTCTGGTGTAGCATTCACAGTGGGCTGGGGCTTGGATTCCCCCCTCTCACCTTACTCCCCCCCCCAGCTGGATGTGGTCTTGGCCTCACTACCGCAGAGAGCAATCAGTGTGACTGGACCATGCAGGATGTGATGGAAACAGCTGGTGGTGAGCGAAGCTCTGTGCTGACAGACGTCACGGACAAATGATTATTTTCTCTGCTCATTCTGCGCATAACGTGTCATTTCCTGAAACGCTCCTGTAACCTTCAGACACATGTGCAGGTCATGTCACATGGCTTTTACCACATAATATTCAGCATAGCTTCAGTGTATGTAAGCAGGCCCGCTGCCTTTGGGGGAGACACAGGGAAAGCTGTCCCAGGCCTGGGGGAGGGGGCTGGTGAGAGGGGCCACGTGCAATGGGGGGCCCGTTAAAATCATTTTTATTCTAGGCTCGGTAATTAGATGTGGAGGGCTCTGTATTTAACATATACTTTCTTCAGCTCATCCATCCATCCATCCATCCATCTATTTTTCCTGCACATCTTATCCCACAGTGCGTCTGGAGCCTATTCCCCCAAGGCAGAGGACGGCCAGTCTGTCACAGGGCACACAAACCATACTGTGGCCAATTTAGAGGAACTGAGCTCAGCTGAAGTCCACGTCTTTGGACTGTGGGAGGAAGCTGAAGAATCTGAAAGCGACACAGACAGACACGGGAACATCCCTGGGGGGCAAGGCTACAGTGCAAACTAATGAACCATTTTATAAACCGCATTATGCAGCTCTATCGCGTGACTCTCTTCCATTAATATTGAGGTTATGTTAATAGCTGAGGTTAATTATGTTGACTCAAAACTCACTGCTTATTCATAATCATTTTGAATACATGCTCTTCTTATTATTGTAATTGTACTAACTTGGTCAGCAGTGTGGTTTGAGCGACTGTTTGGGGTATCCTGGAAGCTAATTAATATTCATGAGAGATGCGCTACCTGATTGGCCAGTGCATGCCTTAGACAGAGTTCAGTCAGGTAGCTTCTCTCGTGAGTATTAATCCTCCAGAACCACCCTGAAAAAACAGCGGAGCAGATGTCAATGGGAGTATGTTCACCAGCCAATCGGGAAGCGTCTCTCATGAATATAGATGAGTTTTCCCAAACCACCGTGTAAAATGAAAATTCTCCTCCTGGAATACTGTGTCTGTACGAATACACAGGCAGAGATATAAAGCCTTCACATCATTTATCTTTTATCCAGTTTATGTCTGCTCCCTGGGATCTGAACCCACAACCATTGCATTGTTAACACACAATGCTATTTGTTGGACTGCAGGAGCAACATCCTTGTGGTTAGAGATAGTTGGCGTGACAGGGGCTAGTTGTTTGGTTGGGTTTTTGACTATGCAAACCTATCTGTGAGCCACAGGCTCCCTGTTCTTTGCTCTCGTCCCATCTCTTCCTAATGCCACAAATGTGGCTGGGAACAGAAGCACCTATCCTGCTCGGGAAGCACATTCAGACATCTGCAGGAATCCGGATTTGCAGCCCCCCGACATGGTGCCGTCCTCTTGACACATACCTACCCACGCTACAGTTTATCAAACCTCAAGACGGGATGGGAGATTGACGCGGCGCCTGGGCTGAACCTGTCCGACACGAGGGGACAATGTATCAGGTGAACAGGCCGGGACTGAGCGCGGGAGGGATTTCATTGATCTTGGTCGCACATGATGATGAATGCCTGCTTAAGCTGGTCGCTGGCTCAGAGGCGGACCTGACGACCTACGAGGCGGGTCTCTCTCGGACATCGGCTGGCAGCCGTACCGACATGATGCGTGTCACGTGTGACTCTCAGTCCCTCACACGTGGAGAACCCAACCAGACTCATATGATCCAGTTTAACGTCAGACGCTAAACATAAATATTTACTTCCAGATGCCTGTATCCAATGTGACATACAGTTGAGACAGCAGGTTCAGCCAGGCCCCTGGAGTGATTGGGGGTTAAGGGTCTTACTCAAGGGCCCAGTGCTGAAATCATTCTGTGGACGTTGGGATTTGACCTAGCGACCATCTGATCATGAGAACCCTCAAAACCACACACCATTTTTTAAAATAAAAAAGATAAATAGACCAGTATAATAAGTCTTTATGAATCTGGATATAAAATTCAGCGGTTTACTATCTATTATCCGTTTCTATTTCTGTGATATTGGTGTTTGTCTAGACTCGTTCGCTGAAATAATGGGTGTTAGTGAGCTGAAAATCGACTTGACGAAATCTTAAGGCCTCAAAAGCAGAGAGGCGTGAGGGAGTTGATGGGGGGGGCTGAGGGGGGTGTGAATGATGCCGAATCGCGTGAGGCCGTATGGCTTAATTGTAGCAGTTCGCTTTATTCCAGCGATTTATGCAGCTCAATATGGTAACTGTGTACATTACAAGCAGGTCTGCAGCCATGGTAAAATTTAGACTGATTTTTTTTTTTACGCATACTAGATAATCTTACAAAGGAACGATCATTAAAATGCAACGTTTGTTAAGTTTTGTATCTTATGACAGAGTAAAAAAAAAATAAATCACCCAGCTGGCTGTTGCAGTCCTTGCAGTGTGACACCTGCATGTGCATAACATGCGATATCAATATTAATATCAGACATCGTGCAGCTCTAGCGGATATCGTGTGCAGGTCTTAGGGGGAGGTGGCCCATGATGGAGTCTGGTTCACGTTCTGGTCCCTCCTGAGCAACTGTGGCTTGCAGCAAAGCTGATGCCATCATCTAAAATAATCTACAGTTTTACCGGAATGTCTGTCACTGAAGATCCCAGGGTATAAATCACAACCCCTCGTGGGATTTGAACTGACAACCTTCTGCTGCAGGTTGGTGCTGACCGCGTTGCCTGCTTGCCAGATAATATGGTAAGGGTGTTTGGATCAGAGGGTTCTGGAAAGATCCAAATGAAACAATGCATGGAGGAGGGTGGGACTCGTCCGGATTTTGAGATGTTTCAGGTTCCTGATGGTTTTTTTTTTTTGAGACACGACGGCGTAGGA
Organism: Gnathonemus echidnorhynchus; assembly: GCA_026776725.1. Taxonomy (NCBI): domain Eukaryota; kingdom Metazoa; phylum Chordata; class Actinopteri; order Osteoglossiformes; family Mormyridae; genus Gnathonemus; species Gnathonemus echidnorhynchus. The sequence goes on from JAODJU010000048.1 coordinate 2,136,111, forward strand.
GGAGATGATATCGTCACGCCGCAGAGCACCTTTTTGATGTGCGGGATTTCCATAATACAGAACAGCATCTTCTATCCATCCTCCAACTGCTTTTCCAGCACACCTCCACAGCTTGGGCCTGGAGCCTATCCAGGCAGCATAGGGCACAAGGCAGAGGACATCCTGGACGAGATGCCAGTCCCTCGCAGGGCACACACCTACACAATCACACACTTTGGGTGTATTGGGATCCTAATTAGCCGAACCGCATGCTTTCGAACTGTGGGAGGAAACCAGAGTACCTGTAGGAAACCCGCACGGCACAGGGTGAGCGCGGAAGCTCCATACGCGCGATTCGAACCCCCCCAAACCTGGAGTAGTGCCAGGGTCTCCCACTGAGACTCAGTGCAGCCGGGTATCAGTTACTCTACATGACACAATAGACAATATAAGTTAGTAATGCTAAATAATATGGAAAGGAGGCAAGAAAAGGTGATTATTTATGCAAACATATGTTTCTGAGAAAGCAGGGTTAGACAGAATGAGGGCTAAAGGCGCTCGTCCTCGGGTGAAATTAATTTGCCGACCCTGGGTTTTAAACCAACAACCAATCGCGAGCACAGCACCCTAAACCACCGGGCCGCACGCTGTAGTATAAGTGGCATCGCACAACAGCGAGACCGTAGTAAGATCGGCTTCTCTTTCGGGCGTGTTCACAGTTTATCATGGAAGCGTGTCAGTGTGCTTCATATATGAAGTCCTGGAGTTTAAATCAGACAGAACAAGCTTCCGGCGAGGCTGAGATGAGCTTGGACACGTTTATGAGTGGATAGCTGTATTATTACCCATTAGCATCCTGGCAGTATCAGTTGAATGGCTGGGTAACGGCAGCACGCAGCGTGAGCTGCTCTCGAGCCGGGCTTGGAAGGGCCGCAGGAGCGGAGTGCGGCTGCAATAAAGACGGCCTGCGCGGTAATTCATCCGCGCCGCATCGGCACACGGGATCGTCCTGGCGCGCATCGCCGGGGGAGGAACCCGCTGACACGTGCCGTCTTCCCGGATGATGCATGTTGGCCATTTTGCGGCGGAAACGCTCGTTTGCGCGTCAGCCGAGGTGAAGAGGGCGCCATTTATTCAGCCGCACGAGCAGAGGTGTGACGGAGTGGGGGATGTCCTGCACGCTTTTGATCTGATAGCGTGACTTTTGTGTGTTTTATGTCACCCATCTGTATCTCGTCGTGGTTGTTTCTGCCCGGCTGGGGTTCCCAGTGCGCTGTGGGGTTATACGAACACCCTCGGTAGTGGTGAATTAACACCGCTGGTTAGCTGGTTAGCTGAGCTGAATCTGTTCAGCCTCGAGCAAAGGAGACTAAGGGGGGACATGATCCAGGTATATAAGATTCT
>JAODJU010000048.1:2137603-2169048 GCA_026776725.1 Gnathonemus echidnorhynchus
TATTAGTTAAGTTCTCCCCAAACGAGCTTGATGGGCCGAATGGCCTCCTCTCGTTTGTAAATTTCTTATGTTCTTCTGTTCTATAATCATGGCCCATATGGTGCCTTTACTTTGTGACCTTAACCCTTCACTTTGGGAGAAAAGGTCTTTATGACACTTCTAGGATTCACCAATGAACGTACAGAATGGGAAATAGTCCATCCATCCATCCATCCATCCATCCATCATCATTAACGCAGCCCTTATATACTTGCATGAATAATATTACCAGTGTTTTGATGGTCACACACTGAGCTCAATTTTTCTGTTTCATGATCCTTTCTGTGTTAACTGATTAGTGTATAGTGCTGTGGTCAGATGATTCAGATTTTTTTTTTTTTTGGCGGGGGAAGTGGGGTCAACCATTCTTACCTAGAATTAAAAGCAGCTCAATCCTACTTGAAATCACAGTCGGGAGATGTTCTTAGGTGCTTTTAGACGCCTTTTAAAGGGGCAGGATTTTTGTAAAGGTGACAGGGCTGACTGTGAAGGACAAGGCCCACCGCTGTGGGAAAAAACGGCCTAGACTTCGCTTAACTGTAGCCTGGTCCCCGGTTGTCATGACAGCAGCAAGCCAGAAAAGGGGCGTGGCCGGCGACTCTGGACAGCGGGCGCTCGCGCCGTGCCGACGCGCCACGGCAGTGGGGAGAGTGGGCGTCACGGCAGATGTTGAAACACAGAGATCTGAGATGAGGAGGCTGTGGACCCTCAAGGTCATCGGGACGCGACGGACTTGCCGGGTGTCTATGAGGGACATGCCCTTCTCCTGATGGGTTTCTTTTTTTTAATCCAGTGGCACAAATCTGACGGTATTGTATTCCAGTAGCCAGCAGGGATGTATCCAACTTCCCGTCGCACGACCAGCGGCTCACATTCTCCGGCTTGCAGGTTTATTTAATAACAACACAGAGAGCCACTGTTTGGAAGCTTTTTACCTTCCGGTTATATATAAACAATCATTCAAGGCTTACGGTAGAGCTGCTGAATACTCATATGTGTCCTGCACACATGTCAATTCCTACAAAATTGTTCCTCAGTACTGCTTGTATTAATAGAGTTTTACTGTTTCTTGAAAATACATAAGGGTGCCACAGTGAGGAGCACTGTCACTGCACAACTGCAATGCTGAGGGTTTGAATCCCACTGCAGGTCTGTGTGTGAGGTTTGCTTATTCTCCCTGTATTCTCTGGATTTCCTCTCAGTCTAAAACTGCGTGGGCTGCTGTCATACGTGTGTATGTATTTGCCTTGTGACGGACTGGCATCCCGTCCAGGCTGTACATAAATACATACAGACATACATATATGGATACATTCATACATATGTACATAGACACACACAGCTCTGGGAAAAATTAAGAGACCTCAGCACAATTTCTTGTTTGATTCATTTCTCACTTTATGGGTGTGCATATGTGAATTATATATATATATATATATATCTCAAACTCCAGCCTAATGAAGGGCTTCTTCCTTGCTTTATGGGACGTCAGTCCTGCTTCTAGGAGCCTGATATGAACTGTCCTAGCAGTGCACTTCCCACCTGCACTTAATGTCTCCTGTTCCTTCTGAAGGTCACTTGAGGTCATCCTCTGATTCACGAGAAGCTGTCGGTTCCTGCCTCTACCTGCCCGGTTTCCAGCGCTTCCCTGCTTCACCTTGTTCCTGTTCTGCTGTCTGAGAAATTTTGAACCAGGATTAAACCTGGATATAAATATAGAGATTTAAAAATATATATATATTTAGAGTGATCTCTTATTTTTTTCCAGAGCAATGTGTATATGCATACACACACATACACAAATATATATACACATATCAGTTCGGATTGGAGAAAATTGCAAAGCCTTTATTTAATTTCTCTGAAATCATGGCGAATGGACAGAACACTATCATCATTGTTCTTTGAAATATTTGAGCCGCTGAATGATATCTGATATTTAAGAGGGAGCGAGTAGCATAGTGGCTAAGGGCATATAACCCACAGGTAAAATATGCCTCGTGTAAATGTCTCCATTGTTTATTTGTTTATTTTTCTTTTTTTTCTATTGCTTTAAATTTTCTTGAAAAAACATGCTTCTAAACTTGAATGGTAAGCAGAAACGGGGAGACGCCAAGACCAGAGTGAAAAAGCCGTTTATGATACATCCCAGTGGGGCATTTTGATTGGTGTTAAATTTTACAAAAAAGCAACGTTATAGTCATGTGACATAGCCTCCCAGCTTGCATTGGTTCATTGAAATAAGCTTAAGCCCGATTGGCCAACTCCTGCATTGTTCCTTCCACCCTCATAGAACGATGTGTCACATATACAAGTTTATCCCTGCTTTTGTCTCTTCATGCTCCAATATTCCTCCCAGCTGACTCCTTCATACCTCCTGAGAGTTTGATTCACAAAATGTATCACGCTGAGCTTAGTCTATTTTTTTTTTTATCCTGGAGGTGACGTGAGAACGGTGACATCATCGCCACCTTGTGCCCGTCAATGAGCCGATCACACACACAGGGTTTTATGTTTCTCTACGTTCTGCTCAGATGGATTGATTTTCCAGTGACGTTCAGATGGGACACGGGGGTCTATTTGGCCCAATCGTATGTTCGTGCTCATTACCTCCCTGCCACAGAAAACGTTCTGCCAGTCAGCCCTGGGCTCTCTGGTGCCCCCTAGGCGAGATTCCAACCCCCACCCACCTCCCCCCCCCCCAAAGAGCAGAAAACAAGTTTTGTCAGTTAATTAGTATTAAAAACATTTCAGTCGCACAGGGTACCTGACTGCTAACTAGCTAATTGGCGTTTCTGAGACAGAACTGAAAAGAACTGGAACGTTATAAAAAAAGCGTAAATACTGTAATGTCACGGAATGCAACCCTGAGTCTTTAACTAGCTCACTTGCGCCCCCTAATCACATGGCGCCCTAGACAATCGCCTATGTCGCCTATAGGCAGGCTGGCCCTGGCTTTGCCTGTGTCCCTCCACTTTCCTCTCCCACTTCCTAAGCTTGCTTTGGTCCTCCTGTCAATTACCACATGCATGAAGCTACAGGGATGCCGGTGACCTCACTGCTGTCCCCGAACACGGGGGTCCCGTCACACGTCCTCCTGAGGTGTGTCTGACATGCCGGCACATTGCAATGGAGAGAGGAACTAAACTGACCAATGAGGGAGGGGGGCCTCCGTGCAGAGACGACGGCGGTGAAGCTTATGTGACCGAGTGGCGTGCCATTGGCCGAGGATGCTGACGTGGCGTGCCATTGGCCGAGGATGCTGACGTGGCGTGCCATTGGCCGAGGATGCTGACGTGGCGTGCCATTGGCCGAGGATGCTGATATGGGCCGTGTGTGAATCGTCAGCTTACTACAACCTCAGCACACTTTTCCAGTTCCCACACTCTGACAATGACCTGAGGCTATTTCCTCATATGAGTCAACAGCATTTAAGTATGTTGAATATAAAACATACTAGACATTGTTCATGTTTATCTTATGGTTTTAAAACAAATGATTCAGACATATTAAAATACTTATTAAATACACATCTGCTTAAAGATGGTAAAATTCATGTTGAAAATTAAACCCAAATTATTCTGCTAGTGCATTTAGAAAATCCATCCATCCATCATCCATCCATCCATCCATCCATCCATCCATCCATCCATCCATCCAGTTTTTGCTTTGATGACAGACAGCCCTGTTGTTGAATAGTGGTTATAAAAATGATAGATGGATAGATGGTTGGATGGATGGGTGATGGATGGATGATGATGGATAGACAGATGGATGATGGATGGATTGCATAAATGCACTAATGTGTAGAAAATGTATTTTACCAACTATATAATTAAAAAGCAACACAATTTCCATTATCAGCGTTCCTTGTTATAAAAAAAATGTTACAGTGGTTATTCATTTATTCATCATATTTTATGAAACAATCACACGTGTGTGTGTGTTTCTGTGTATTCACATGTATGACACATATATTTTTACAGACCCTCTTTAGCAAATTGCTTCAACAAATAAAGTAACATAAAGGTAAGATATTCACTATGTATATCCAGGCAGGAAGTTACAGCTTGATGGCGAGTATGCTTTCATTAACTGTTTAGCACAGGGCATAAAGTTGGAAGTACACAAACACCCCCACCAACCTACACACACATACACACACACAGAGTCACACACTCAGGCCAAGCCAGCAGCTTACATGCACCTCAGCAATGGGGAAACCAGGGGAAATCCTCAGCGACACTCGGAGGAAGAGCAGCTTCTGCAGGTGCTGAGCCGCGGCTGGGTGTGGCCCCCGAGGCCCCCGGGCTGCCGGCTGTCATTAAAACGGAACATTGTGTCGAATTTCCTGGATGTGCGCGAATGCAAAGTCAAAGCTGAGGGAGCCTAGCTGGCCCGGCGGCAGCCTGTCTGTGAGTCAGCGTTCCGTGTGTGAAGGAGCGAAATCACACGCAACGATACCTGAACGAGTCACCGGAAAAATCTGCCGAGAAAAGCCTAGAGAAATGGAGGCGCGCTTTATTTTTTTATTCTGCTCCTGTGTGAGTGCAGTGAGGGACAGAAATGTGCAGGAGTGGTTGGGATAAGGCGTCAGACGCAGGCTAACGATGGCAGACATGTTGGCCTCGTAGACCTTGGTGTCCGGTGAGCGGCGGGTGCACAGACTTAAACAGGCACTTATGAAGCTGGGTGGACCGGTGCTGACAGACTCATGCTAATGCTGAATGTAGGCTAATTTGGAAGAACGCACAAAATATGTCCGCCAAAAAGAGTTTGATGACCATGTATGGGGTATTCATAGACATTCCAGTTCCCTGATATACTCTTCAAGCCATGTACAAAAATATGAAGTGTCGTGTTTTAGGGACAATACGGTCAGTCCCTTCTTGGCTGTGTGGGTTCTGTGGGCTTCTTCCTTTGTTTTTTAAAAGATGTCATTGGACACCAGCGATAACAGCAAAAGATGACCTCCCTCTGTGCTCCAGGCTCATTGTGATTGGTGCGGGTCCTTTTGACCCGCCTCCCAGTCACATGAATGGAAATGCAAGCGTCTGCATTCTTCATGTATTTTCCCCCATCCTTCTCACCTCGGTCTCCTTCTCACTTCAGTGGCTGCTGACTCTCTAGGCCAAGCGGCGATATTCCTTTCCAGCCAGTAAGTGAGTTGAGCGCAGCTCGTAGCGTTCACGTGGGAGGTGGGTTGCCCATATTCACTTCTGTGCTGCGAAGACACTTAGAAATAAAAGGCTTTATACCTTCAGAAGGAAGCAGTTCCAAGCCACTGTGAAGATATTACCATTTTTTTATGAAAAAAAAAAATGCCTTTACATAATTAGGGATTTGCAGTGTGACTGAACAATTATATCCATGAAGTGCCGCTTGGAGATGGGAGGCACTGTATTTTATATATCAGCAGTAACAAAATCTAGCTTGTGTGCATGGATTAGGGAAGGACAGAGGTTTGGTACCTTCCGAAATTCTCCCAGTGGAAACCTCAAGAGCACGGCACTCCTACTGGGAATTTTGTGTGGGAGCACTAGCATAAAGCAATGTTAATAAAGAGAGCTCGATTAATTACACATCTGTGGAGTATTAAGGAAGGAACTCTGAATCGAGGTTCCGGCTGTGATTCTGCTGTGTTTGCGATCACGATCCAGTTGCGATCCATTTGTGGTTCAGTGCTGATTTAGTCGCTATTCGACAGTTGCACATGAGGCTGGGATGTTACCAGGGCAAGAGCTTGTAGAAAACAAAACGAAGACAGTTTCTAATTAAATTAAACCGCAAAGAAAGGCCTTGTGGATACCCGCCTCCTCCCTCAGCTGAACAAACTGTTCTCTTTTATTGGCCTTTGATTGGATGAGTTCGGTGGGGACGAATGAGGCCACACTGAGGTTCGATTGCCTGGTTCCAGCCCACTTTGGCACTCTCCTTGTGTAGCTCTGGAGAGCTCCAGCGGTTGGGTAACATGCCCAGGGGTCCGATCTGCATCAACACTGAGCCCCACGCGGCAAGGATTTGGAGAGTGAAGACACAAGCTGTCCGCGGTACCAGGTTCGAATGTCACCAGAGAATAGCCTTATCCATGTGTTGATCTTCCTGATGCTGCCTTTGTCACGCTGCTGTCACACTCGCTCACACCATGACCTGCAGATCCCTGCATCTTGCAATATCCCCATATATAAAAGCCAGCTAAGCTGATTGCATTTAGTTCAGATTGAAAAATAGGTAAGAAGGGGTTAACATCTCTCCCATGCTTTATGATCGCTTATCTAGCACTAGGTCACGGTGAGCCTGAAATCTATGCTGGGAAACAGAGAGCATGAGATAGGGGAGACTCTGGCAGGGTCACCAACTTTGGCCAGCTGGCTGGAGCAAGATTTTCAATTTGAGACGAATCTGCACACACAGGCACATGCATTTACATGTATGTAACAGTTTTATCACTTTGTAAATAGTATGTAGGGTTTGCAAACTACCCCAACACTTTTGATGTAGCTAATTTTAGGTTTAAAATGGAATAACATAGATTTGCGGTAAGATTTCTTGCGTGAGCGTGAGAGTCTGAAAGCGTGAGCGTCACGCCAGATGTGTGAGAGTTGGCGACCCTGCTCTGGGCTCTGATGACAGTACATTGCATCAATTTAGAGACATTAGTTCACCTGCGGAAGGGATTTGGGGTGCAAGGAGGAAACTTGCACAAAATGATGGAGACATAGGAAGTCAACACACACAGGATCGGGGGCAGAATTCAATGAGCCACGGTGATCCATCCATCCATCTTCCATAAGCACTTTTCTAGCAGAGGGTCACAGCCTCTTGTTATTCAGAGCTGATTCCTTACTGCCAGTAAAACGTACGCATTCAGACCGAACATGTAAAATCGATCGTCAGCACTTCCCTCACGCTTCGGTTTTCTAACGGATTACCGCGAGCGGATGGGCGCGCGCGCCGCAGCCCACCGCCGGCAGAATGGTGCCTTCGCGGTTTTTATTGCTATTCGGGCAGAAATTGGGGCTGCGGGGGACCTTTTGAGGTGCGGCGATGTACGGGGGGGATTTCTACACGCTTCCTGTATATTCTTTTAAAAGTTTTTTTTCCTTTAAAAAGGTTTTATTAGTTTTTCAGCGTTGGTAAAAAGCACCCCTCCAGCTGAAAAAATGTGTAGTACAGTCAAGACTGATTTTTTTTTAAGCTTTACATTTTCGTAAGCTTTCCCCCCCCACCCAACCACAAGTATGAGAGTCGCGGAGACGCGTGTCTCATGGTGACTGCCGTCCAAATGGTGGTCATTTCCAGGTTGCAGTGGATTCTCCTGAGAGGCGGATTACGGTGCCCCATAAGGCGTGACATCATCCAAGGAACTGAGGTACAATAAGCAGGAACTGGGGAGAAAACTGACTCAGTCCGCACATCTTAGTAATATAATTCAATAAGCCTCAGTAGCGCATCATATTGCAAAATGTAACCATTTGGCTAGTAACAGGCAAACATGGTCTGTAGCCAGAAAAACAACTCTGCTATCCAGTCTCAGTGCCAGGCTTTCGCGTAAGCCAAATTGTCCGGCTACCTCCAGCGTGGCAGCGCTGCTTTCTGTGACTAACACATCCACACGACCGAGAGAGCTGAAGGAATATTTTCGCTGTACATTTACATATGACGGCAGGGGCTTCATTAATATAAAAAATGCCTCTGATCGCCCAGCAGTGTGGATCGAGGTGCTGACCTGCAAGCATCATGGTTCGTTTTCTGTCATCGTCGATATTTGGTTGCAGTATTAAAAAGGCTAATAAAATCAATAAAAACGCATCTAATTGGGGAACCGGTTTAATGTGGTCAGATTTGTTTTTATCAGCATTATAGTTGCTGGACGTTTTGTACTTACTGGTAACCACGTTTTGGGTTTGGGGTTTTGGGAGCAAACGTACACCGTATTTGACTAATAGGCCAGTGTAAATGAGATCATCTTTCGGAAGCGGGTTGTCACTTCTGCATAAACACGTTCAGGGTCAGTTCAGTTTTTTGTGTTATTTATATTGTAAATATTGTTTTTTTTTTATGTGAACATTTATAAAGCATAAAATGGCTTTTCTCTGAGGTCTGTAGACGCTATGCTGGCTTTCAGGTTTTCTGTGAACGCAGAGAACAGTCAGTACAACGGCTAGCATGATGAATAAGTGATCAAGAAAAAAAGAGATAGGCCCATGAATTAGACCTTGTGGGACACTACGCCTGTCCCTGGCGAGTTGGGGGCTCATTGTTGATAAAGGCCAGTTGTTGGAAAGAATTCCATGTCAGAGTAACATGGTTACCATTGCTGCACTGGGAAGGAAGATAATTTACATGTGTAACTAATGCAACATGCCCTTATTGTATTTTGAGGAACTGTAAGTTGTCAATGATTCTTCTTAAACTGAGAAAAACTGTTCTGTTGCATCTTTTTCCCTGATATGTATCAGCTGACGCTAAGTGTGTCAGACAAGCAGACATTTATATTTTAACAATAATGAAATCATATTGGACAACAAAAAGACACCCTGCAGAACTAATCAGAACTAAAAATGCAATCAGCGTTGTATTTTGATTGTTACTGCAGAGGAGGGGTTTCATCCTGGAGTCCCTGACCCCCCCTGGGGGTCCACGGAGCAGGGGATCTCATAAACTGATGAAAGGTTACCATTATCAGCCGCAACACCAAAAAATTCTAGGGAAAATAATGTGACAAGGACAATCCTCTGTTCAAAATAAAAAAAATCACCGTTACCCCACATGGAAGAATGATAATTAATGAAAATGCATACTTTCGCTTTCAGGATTTTTTTTATAATGACATACCTGTTTTAAATTAACCATGAAATTTTAATCGTAATATTTCTTTACTCCTGTCTTTACTGCTGATTTGAATGGTGCACGTCAGCATCCTGAAAGCATACAGTGCAGAACTGTACTTTTCTTTAACTGGAGTTGAACCTAATCCCTGGATTAGATTTTCTGGATTTTATTAATTCACAGAGTTCAGGCCACTTTTATTCAGGGGGAAATTCAAAGAATTGTGTCTTGTGTAGATGAACTGTCTGGAGATACCCATTTGGTCTGTAGCAAGTGAGCTGAGAGGCCTTTGAACAGGAACAATTAAATTTATGTGTATGTGATATTTAAGGTTAATATTTAGTGATAAGATTGATGCTAAAATTCCTTTTTAGATTGTGACAGTCACAGAGTGTGGGGAACAGGTCAATTTAGGTAAGAGAATGTTTGAATGGAAACCAGGAAAGGGTAGATGTTCTGGTGCAGGTGCATGCTGTGAAATGCAACCTGCTTATAGCACGGAGTCCCAAATGAAAATAGACTAGAGCCTGAACCCTCCCCAGAAAGACTGAGAGGGGGTGGGGTGGGAAACTATATTTCTCTAGGTTGCAATGCATAAGTCAGCTGCTAATACCTACATTTCATCAGTTTCCAAAAGGTCTTTGTGGACCCCCTACTGCTGCTGTGGCAACTCCTAAGGGATATTGAATGGCAGGCTGCAAACGCATGTTTTACCTGTTTTAGAGACTTTGCATTATCGGGATTTTGTGTTATCTTAAATGCAAAATCAGCTGGGATGGAAGACTGACACGGGACCTCTTCTGAGAATGTACATGGAGTCAGCTCAGGTAGTGCAGGTGGTAAAATCTGACTGAGTCTTCTGAGATGTGCAACATTAGGCCTGTGCATATTTCACCAGCCCCAGCTCACGTACAACTAGCTGTTACTTTAAGTAGAAGTATTGTTAATGAATTTACAATTAAAAAGCATTTTTTTGTTCATTTTCTGTTTCATTTTACTGCTTTTATGTACATACATTGATTCCGTTATTTTATTTCAGAAGCTGAGGGTTATTTGTAAGCTCCAGACCACCCTGCAACCAGAATAAGAGGTTAGAAGATGGATAGGTGATTTTTATAACCGAGATTCTTATAAACCAGCATTTTATTAGTACGTTTATGTGTACAGTACTGTGCAAAAGTCTTAGGCAGTCAAAGGAATTGTTTACAGCCATTTATCTGGGTAGTAAGTGTACATTTGCTCAGAAAAAAACACAGTTCAACATTAGAACATGTGCAAATTAAGAATAACACAATAAAATAAGAACCAGAATTTTTCTGTTTTCTTGCTGGATGGCTAGATGAACATGCCTTCAGTTCCCAAACCTCTCCTCCGGGGAACCTCAGCCATTCCATGTATTCGTTAAATTTCACCATCAACTCATTTAATTAATTGAATTAGTTAAAAAAAATAGTCAATGAGGTTTTGATTAGCCGTACAAAGTGTACTCGTGGTTGCATAAAAACAAATATGTGCGTGTATTGGATGCTTGCTGCAAATATTGTGGTGACTTCAGGAGAGATTTTGAAATGGCTAAGCTCACACACTTTGGCAGGTATAATATCGTAGTTTTGCCCCAACATGAACAGCATTTTCTTTGACCGCCTAAGACTTGCACAGTATTGTAGCTTTGCCAAGAGTAGCCACAACTGATGGCACATTATCCCCTCTGACTTTTCAGCCCCTAAAAAGGCTTCTGTGCACAAACAAAGGGCAGTAAGGAAATGCCCTGGAATTATTTTGGAGTAGAGCATGTGTGCTTCACACTTACCCACTCCCACGGCTCCCCCATCCCACAGTCCCTCCCAGCTGTGCCAGTAGGTGCTGCTCATAGCGTGAAGGGGAGTCGCCGGGGTCCGCATGCATGACGAGGGCTTCTTTCAGAGGAACTGCCCCCCTGGGCCTTGTTGTAGCCTTCATTTGGCTGTTAGCCGCAGAATGACTGGGCAGGGCTGGCCCCCATTTCACTGTCACTCCCAGGAGATACATTACAGTCTGGAGCTGAGGTTTAAAAATCTCACTTGGCACCTGGAAAATGAGTTAGCTCATGGACTATGGCTGGAGGGGCACTGTATGATGTGGCATTTTTGCTTGTTTGATAGTGGCTTTACTTTAAAATTAGATATATAATGAATACTTATGTTCTATATAAAATAATTATTTTTATTTTCCTTGCGTTCGATAACTGAAGATACTCGGGTTTTGTTTCTTGACTGTGGTGTGAAATGTTTAGATTGACTAGATGGTGTAAGCTGGAGAAGACACAGAAATGTAATTTGCACTAGCTGCTGAAGAATTCATGTATTTATAAATGACAAACACATCACGTTTATGTGCTGGAAATTTTGACATTACTTCATTCTGCAAACAGTGCTGAGTGATGCTACTTCTGTCAGATTTTTGAGTTCAGGTTCAGTTATCTGGGGTTCTAATGAAGACGTTGAGATTTTCTCATTCTCAGGTGACTTTGGCCTAGTCCAGGGGTGGCCAATCTTATCCGCAAAGCGCCGGTGTGTGTGCGGGTTTTCGCTGCAACTCCCTAATTAGATTACTAATTAGACGACTGATTGGCTGAAAGAGCCCTCACACCTGGGTTTGAACAGCTGACCTACAGGTTATCCCAAAAACCTGCATACACACCGGCCCTTTGCGGATAAGATTGGCCACCCCTGGCCTAGTGTCTCTGCTTCCTTCCCCCAAGCCCTTACCCTCTCTGAACCTCACTGGTCCATAAGTGGTCACGGTCCACTTGTTTTTTTAATCTCAGCTGTTTACTTTATTTCCCTGCTTGTGAAATCTTTTGCCGTTAGGTGGCGCCGCCACCAGGAGCCTCGGCTGGATGCTGTTAACTTACTGCAGTAACTGGATTGTGTTTTTCAAATGCGCTGTACAATAACCCTTTCCTGATTTCTGGGTCTTGACAGTTGGATTGTGGGATCATTGTGAGACTTCTAAAAAAAAAATCACCATCTGTTTCAGGGCACTGACGGTACCAAGAGCTTAATTGTGGTTAATATTTCAGCTCAAGAAGAAAATGCAGTATTAAGAATTGCCAAAGTTTGTGCTTAACTCCTGCAAAATAAGCATCAGCAGTTGGAAGGTGATCATTGACCACTTTAAGTACCTTTTTTTGGTACAGAAGCCCTGATTGGAGGGATTCAGAAAACTCATTAGGCACCAGTTAATATCTGGTTGTGAGACCACAACAGGGAGAGGTGCCTTAAAACCCAGAAGATTTAGAATAGAGTAGTTTATGTGTTTATATGTGTGTCTGAGTGTGCACAGGGATTCTTTAGGTTCCTGCACAGTAATGCACCATAGTGATGCTCCAGAAAGAGTCACATGGTCTCATTTACACAATGACACGAGAACTGTCCGATCTCATTGACAAACACAGTTCCTTTCGAAAACTGTTTAGAAAATGAATAGAATCATGGATGCAACACAAAGCGCCATTGTTTTCAGTTTGTCCGCAAACACCACCGAGTGTGTTATTTAGCATGGCAGTTAGCCGGTGTTTTGCTTTTGTTTGTTTGTTTTGCCTGGGTGCTGCTTTTGTCCGATGTCATCCACGAGCAGTTTGAGCTGCATAAACAGCTTGGACGTTCAGCTGGAGAAGTTTTCATTAAACAATTTTATTATTGTAATAAAATCTGAACCAGACGCATATGACAACATCCCGAACCATCTCACATATTGATGGGTCATCTGCCTGACAATGCTCGTGCCTGTAGAACAAGCCACACAGGAAGCAGGTGACCACCAGGAATGGGGCCTCTGGAACAAGGTGACAGTTGGTGGAGCCCAGGGGGGAACCAAAAAAAGATTAAAAAACCAAACAGGTCATAAAATGAGGACTGTGAGTGTAGACATAAACATAGACCAGACTGAATGCATGAACCAGCAGCACTGAGGGGACTTCCAAACTTAATTAAGTCTTATTCTGCATTGGGATCTAACTTTTTACTTTGGACATATAAAAAGTACAAATTGCACATCAAGACTTGAAAGGTGATGGTTGATTCATTAGGTGTATAGCCCTAAAGCTGGACGTTTGAAAGCAGCAATCACGTAATGGACGTGACAGTATGAGGGCAATCTTGAATGAATTGGTCTTTACCCAATCATCCATCTTGTGTTTCTCCAGTGCCAGGTCACCGTGAGCCTAAAGCTTATCATAAAAAGCACAGATGGGATGCCGGCTATTGTAGTCATTACGAATAAGATGTTTAAGAGGCTTGTAACTATACGTTTGAAAGAGGAGCAGCTTTCAGAATAATGTGGAGATACCTGTGAAAAGCAGGGTGTTTATGTAAAAGCATGTACAGCATAGGAGCTGAGAGAGTGTTGCAGTTCAGGCCTGACCTTGCGTTGCAGATGGAGTCAAAGTCAAAGAAAGATACAGCAAAGTATTAAAACAAAAGACCTTAGAGACCTGGGTAATTGCAATGTAAAATAACTAGTAGTTATATTTCAATATGGAATGTTTGAGCAATTCGTAGAGGTTTCATGTGGAAATCTTTCCCATCACAGAAAACATCAGGCAACAGATGGTGCTGGAATTTGACTGTACAGTACCTGTGCGTAACACGGTAACTGTTAGCATAGCAGAGGCGCATGGGCTAAATAATGAATAAAATATATGTTGCTGGGAGCAGTCATCGCGGAATAACTTAAAAATGGTTTCTTTACTGTATGACTAAGCGTTTAGTGTCAAGGTGTTTGCTCCGAAACTTAGCCGATCATCGTGTTTCTTAACAGAAAAATGAAGTGGACTTGAGAGCAGGAATATGTCTGTTTAGATATGTTAGTGGACTAAAGAGTCAGTTGTTAATGGGATTAGAAAATCATATGAAGTTTTTAAGCTTTTTTTGTACAGGGGAATGAAAATGTTATAAATAGCTAACTGATAGGGCACAGCTTTCAGGAGACAGGACACACTACTGGAGAAACACCTCAAGCACATGTGGCAAGGAAGCTTAATTAGTACTCTGAGTACTTAATTCGTCCTGTAGTACTTAATTAGTCCTGTAAGTCAAATTTTTTTTTGAAGTGGTCCCAGGGATGGCACAGGAGTGCGTGCGGCCCGCGCCATAAGGGCCATGTCGTTTTGAGCGTTGGCTTGAGTTCTTATTCGTTTTTTGTGTCAAATCCTGAAAAAAAACACACATCTGTGGTGTTTTCTGTGGATGATCCCTTCTGGTCTGGGCACGTAGATACTGTAAAGATGATAATCAGCCCAGACTCGCAGGCTCACAGTTTAAATCCTCCAGTCACAGGCACCTGTCAACTACGTTCAGGTTTTTCTGTATGAGGCAGCCCAGGCTTTATAGCTGTGTGGTCCAGCATCATCTTCGCTGATCTCCTGCAGTGAGGGTCAGGCTGGAAGCTTCTTTCTTGGGTATAATCTGACCAATGCTCTTATGAAAGTGGGTAGTGATACGTCTGTTTTGCCATATTCAAAGCTCACATGATGCAGAGATGATCGGATATTTTCTGAATATCTTTTCTGTGCAGTTCCTCTGTACGTCAGAATATGGAGGCTACAGTATTAGCAACCACCAGCATATCTTTTTACGGTCTTGTGATAAATCCTTGCTTTAAGCTTTACTTTAATCTGAAAATATTCCAGGAAGGAATTGAGCAGGGTGAGAAGGCTGAATGACAAGGACTCCTCCTTGTAATAAATGCCTAGCTTCATTTGCCAAACATCCTCCAGAACTTCATCTCCAAGCAGTGAACTCTGACTCTACCCTACTCTACTTTAACTAAACACTATTTACATTAAACACAAGGGGGTGTTGCTTTGCATGATGGGAAATGTAAATGACACTGCAGGAACAGGTTAGCAGCTCTGGCGCTACAGTATGGATAATTATTACCACAATTATTTAAAAGGGACAATATGACTTGGCCCAAAACAATTTGAAGAAAATAATGCAAGAAATATGGTAGATAGAGCTAGGTTTCAAACGTTCATAATTTATTTTATTCTTATGTCATAACATGTTTCTTTTGCATATTGATTAATTGTGCTCAGTTGTGGACGGCAGAAGATGTGTTGAACAGATGTGCCTATTATTATATAACCATAGATGAAAAAAATGGAACAGTGTCTTGCTTAGGAATGTTGCCTTAATGTCGTTGTGTTTTCTTAGGTTGAGATACGGAGGGAAGTGAATCTAGAGACATCTCGAGGTTGTGATTCAATGGAGTGGACCAGAATTTCTACTTATTACAGTTCTGTATCTGTTGACAAACAGTGGTTTAACTTTGATTTTAAGGCAGCATTTTCCCATGTATAGCAATGCATAGCATAAGGATTTCCATCTCTGTTATCAGGCTGATTGATATGAGTTTGAAATTACAGCTCCACGGCACGTTCCAGTTTTTGTAAACTGACTAGTCAGCAGGGGAACGAGCCAGATCTTTCTCTGAAGCTAATGAGATTGGATCCAATTAATTAGGACCCGGCCCTTTTTAACGGGCATCTGCTGAGTGACACGCAGGCCAAAGGAAGGCAAGAAGCCTCTTTGCTGCATAGAGGCAGCATATGTACAGGATTCAGGGCAGCAGAGAAAAAGAAAAAAACAAAACAAAACGGGTCAGACTGAGAGGTTCACCCTTTCCCACTAGTGCCGGGTCCTTCCTCCGGATAGCAGACCTGGGCGGTCATGTGCCTGACGGATTTACTTAACTTGCAGGGTTCTGCTTGTGTGGTGCCCACTGGAGTGTGTGGCTGCAGAGTGAAGATCCCCAGTGAATTGCATGACCATCAGTCATGGTTGCATGAGGCTAAATATGTCCACCCCCCTCCACCTGCGACAGCAACCCCTCCCTGTCCGCTCTCTCTGACCATGGGACATGTCCTGCTGCTGCGTGAGGCCTAGCGAAGTCTATCCTGCCATTTAATTATTAAACAACACCGGGATGTCTTGCTCCAAAGTCCCCCTTTCTCAAACAGGAGCTAATAAAAGGACTTGGCTGAATAGCCAATTAGATTTTTAAATGGAACGTCCAATTTGAATAGAGGATGAAAAGCTCTGTCTTTTATCTGCCAAGACCCGAGATGGCTTTCATTTCAAGCCCTCACTAATGGCGTGTATCATTACTAGTGATAGCGGTAGTAACAGACGTTATGTCCTATTCCAGAGCACTGGGCTTCTCATTGAAGGAGCACAGGAGCTTGTGTTACAAGCTGTTAAATGTTTTTCTGCCGTGGAACTGGTTAAATGGCTTTCAAGGTCACAGCAGAGACTAAGAAAGGGTTTTAATCACCCCCCCCCCACCTCCCCGCTGCATGACACCATCTCACCGATTCCATGCCCCCCCCCACCCCATCCCCCCAGCACTGACACCCTGGTCAGTGAAGACTCCCCCCCCACTCCCACATCACTCTGAGATCTTTCGTCCGGGGAGGCCAGGAAAAATGGCTCCAATCCGGGGGCTCACGTGCGTAGGAGAGGCGGGCTCACAGGTCTGCAGGGTGTGTGTGGGGGGGGGCAGTGTTCCGTGTCTCTCCATCTAAAAAGCTCATCCAACAGGAGAGGGAGAAAAAGGGAGGGGGGCCGCATGCAGCGCTTTGACATGCATGTGCATCTTCATATGAAACATGCATGACATTTGAATGGTGTATGTGCGAGATGTGTGCATGTCATGTGTCTGCTTCTCCCCAGGAAGAGGACGCTGGGGAGGGCGTGAGACACGCATGTGCACAGGGTGGGGGGAGGGGGGGGCAGATGGAGCAGATCTTGCCCCGCTCTTGTGCCCGGAAGCTTCATCAGCTGTTTATCAGCGGCTCCCTGCACCGTCACGCTCTCCGCGGCGGTTGAGGGCGGACGCCTGCTCGGGCGTCATGCCCCGTACGAGAAAATACCTTGGCAAGCTGAGCAATTTCCCGGCACATATGGAGAGGTCTCCCGCTAATCCTTTCCAGTTTGACTTTCACGGTGTTATTCCTCTCTGTTTTTTCCCCTCTTTGTCATATTTGGGACACGTTTGAAGGAACGTTTCCTCGCTTTGGAGTCACGGCTCCATCACCGGTTCTCTTTCCTGTGCTTAATGCGGCTGGCTTGTTAATAATTAATCCACTTCTCGTTCCTGAGAGTGTAGCCTGGGGGGGAATCTTGAAGAGGACCGCCTTTCTCTCCTTCTCGTTCGGATCCTGTTTGTTCTGAAACCCGCGGATTGCCAGGGGTCGACACCCAGTCACTCAAACCAGCATTTTGACATTTTTACACCCACGTGCCGCTTTGTGGGAAGCCCAGAGTCTGACTCAGGCCAAAGCATTACCCATCATTCCCTTGTATTTCACTTGCCTGCACATCCATCACGCTAATAAAATGAATGCACGTAATTACACGATTTGACCGAGCTACTCTATCACCCGTTCTCAAGCCCAGCAGCTCTCTGATGTGCCTTTTATCTGCAGAAATGTGTTTCTGGTCCAAGATTTTCCAGGGTCATTGGAGTCTGCATTACCGAGACTGGTCAGTGGGAGGGGACAGGTACCACAAAACCTCTGGCTGCGCTGCTTTTCCCCACTAATCCCTCGTTTTCAGTCCCACATGAGCGGAACAGCCACTGGCATCCCACCCGGAAGGGTGCGTGTTTGTGCGCAGTTTGGCATGGATGCAGCTCCTGTTACGGGTGACTTCAGGTAAACACAAGTTCCGCTGAAAGGTCCCCTGGAACCGGTGCTCTCGCTTGCGGCTGAGCACAAGGCTGGCACCGTTAACCCAAGTACGGAAAGAGAGGGAGAAAAGCGTGCACCGGAGATCTTTCGCAGGGCATGAAAACGTGTCCCACCACGTCCGCCTGACACTGTGCGTGAGAGCAACCTGCTGCTGTTGATTTCTTCAGGTGTGTTTGTAGGCGGGGGGTGGAATCATACCTAAAGAAATCCCTTCAGGGCCTCGGGGTGGGGTGGGGGTGTTCCTCTGTGTCATTTGGCGGGTTCATTTCAGCAGGGCAGACCTGGGGACCACAACGATGGCGGCATGGCACGTGCCCGGCTCCTGAGCATAGATGTCACTGTCACCGGCAGGTGTGGGAACATTTAGCGACAGCATGTGAGGATACTCACCAAAAAAAAAAAAAAAACTAAGATGCACTGGGGACAAGGGTGGGAGGTCAAAACAAAAATCAGAATTGCGTGAGGCATGTGAAGTGGGATTGAAAAGTAACCCAAAGCATACATCTTCATGCTGCAAGTGTCAGTCTGGTGTCAAGGCTTTAATCTGGGTTACTGAGGGTGGAACAAAACAGAGCATACCAAGTTACTCCTACACAGGAAATGACTGGCTTAACTCCCAAAATTATACAGTCACCTGACTCTCCTGCCCGAGATAGATGAGCCCCCCCATTCCTCCTAAGAGCTATTTTAATCTGTATGATTCTTCCCAGTTATCGCCTGATCAAAGCATAAGCAACTCATAACTCCTTACCTATTGCTTACTGACAGCCGGGCCGTCTGTGTTACAGGAGTGATGATTGGTTTTACGACTTGCGTCTATATATGGTTGGGCCAATGGGGAAATGAGTTGCATTGCTGACCAGGATTAAAAGAGGCCTCACAAAACTAATTTTACTTAATTACTTTGATAATTGATTACTTTGATAAATGGGCCAATTCCAACCGATCAAAGCGATTCACTTCTAACGGCGAAGCGTTTTTGTTGCCTCAAATCAATCAGCCATTGATGTGGTGACTTTGGTGCATCTGACCAGGAGATGCGACATGCAGGTGCTCGTCCCTTTTTGCTGGCCAGGTGCAGCCCCCATATGCAGAATGCAGAATTATAGATGCACTGCAGGAATGACAAGCTGGCCCCCCATTCCAGAAAGAAGCAACAAACATCTTAATGTCATGGTGACGCATTAATTCCTATTAAATATTTACAAACTTTTATTGCTCTCTTACCACAGGATTTCCTGTTTATTTAATTGTATGACTACAGAGTGAGAATAAAGTGTAGTATTTCTGTTGAGAAGGCATATGTCTGAAGAAGTTATAAATGAATGTAAGAGGTTTTTGGTTCATATGGCTGCTGTTGATGCAGTATGTAATGCTTTAAGGTGTCTGTTAAAACATGGCCGAGCAAAGTGTGGTTCAGTGATTGATTCATCTCCCTGTTTCCTTGTTTATTCTCCTCCTGTCATCGCTCGCAGTGTTTGGGGCGAAATTAAGCATCACAGCAGTGTATTTGTTTACCAGAGCGAACAGCAGAGCTGTCGTGCCATTGAGCAATAAAAAGCAGAACCAGCAACCTATCCAACAGAAGGTACACCAGAGCAGGCTGAAGCCTGGAGCTCAGATTGGGTAAATTCACACTCATTTAATTTAATTACTTGAGTGCTTGGTACAAGGATGGTGTGTGGCACAGTGGATTAGGACTCTGTGTCCATGGTAGGAAGATCATCAGTTAAAATTCCGTTGTCTACAAAGTGATTTTACTGTTGGGCAAGACCCTTGACCCCAATTCCCTCAGGCACTGGCTGGCCCTGCTTTCTCAATTGCACGTTGTTTTAGATAGAAGTGTCTATAAAATAAATTAAATGTAAGCATGTACTTATTAAATACAGTGACTCGTTTGCTACTGGTTTTGCTCAAAGTAACGTGTTCAGCACGTATTAATTCAGATATTCATCATGCTAGGCTACTGAGAGGAGGTTAAATGAAGAGATTGAGAAGGTCAGCAGAGGTCTTCCTTCAGTGTCTGCCACTGTGCTCACGCATGCTGGGTCTTACTGTTTGTGTAGCTCAGATATTGTGTTTCCATCCTCTGGGAATACCTGGATTGGGACAGTATACCTAGGCACCTGCAAGACATGATAAGGAGTTTCTCCTGTAGGTTGCAATGGAGAGGACCCCTCTGTTCCTTTTGCCATGAAGCAGTGCGGTATATTCTGTAGGTGTCAGATGAGGACTCATTGAATTTAGAGAGCAGGCAATGGGAAGTTTTTTTTCTGTTGGCATGCACAGTTAAACTGCATATGGGTGCGTGTCTGTTACACTAGGCTCAGATTAATGTTTGTTTTTCTCGTGCATGTGTGTTTGTTTAAGGATTCGTTTATGCTGGGAAACTCTCGCTAAAGGGCAAGTTTCCCCTTGGAAGGCAAAGCCAAAGACGAATAAGACTTTAACAGGGTTAGCCACGGTTCCCACTTTGGGTTATTGGGAGGGTCATGTGTAGCTATGCTGGTTAGCACTTTGTATCCATGATACCAAAGCTACCGATTCAAACCCTGTGACCAGCAGAGTGATGCAACTGGTGGGCCCTTGAGGCTGACCTTTAACCCCAGTTATGTGTGTCTTATGTGTCTCATGGAGAACAAAATAGGACAAACATGAAGACCATTTCCTCATGGAGATGAATAAAGTATCATTATTACTATTATTATTATCATCATCATCATCATCATCATTATTATTGTTATTATTATTATTATTATTCATGTGAAAATAATAATTTGTGCATCAGTACAGAGATGACACAGTGACTCTGCTGTTAACACGATAGCCTGGTACTGCCAGGGTTGTGGGCTTGATTCCCACCTTCTGCTTTATGTGCATGGAGTCTGCTTATTCTACCTATGTTTGTTTTAGTTTTGTCTGGGCTCCCCTTTCCTCCCGCAGCGTGAAAACACGTGTTTGGACAAATCTGTGTGAACGTGTGCCCTGTGATTGGTCGGCACCCTTCTAGGGTTTCCCTTGCCTTGTGCCCTGTTCGTTCTGGGTGACATGGAAGATGGATGATAGATACTTTAACCTGGGAAACTAACTCATGTTTTGTAACTGACAAAACTTTTCTGGCTTTACACGCAA
This sequence comes from Gnathonemus echidnorhynchus, assembly GCA_026776725.1. Classification (NCBI taxonomy): domain Eukaryota; kingdom Metazoa; phylum Chordata; class Actinopteri; order Osteoglossiformes; family Mormyridae; genus Gnathonemus; species Gnathonemus echidnorhynchus. The sequence continues at coordinate 2,158,341 of JAODJU010000048.1, forward strand.
GTTCCTACAGGTTTTGGACTGAACCATATTGAGTAATGAATCTATAGTGGAAGTTGGTGAACAAAAGAAGGAGATCAAAGAGAGCCCAGTGAGTAACCGCTATTTTTTGGTTCACCTGGTTATTAACTCAGTAAAACTTTAGGTCTCCATAGCTGCTTTTGAGAACTAACTATGTAATTTAGAATGTAGATTTTAGTCACGCTCAATGGAAATCTCGGTCATACTGAATAGTGATTTTAGTCATTCGGAATGGAGGCCTTGGTCACTATGAATGGAGACCGAAGCCCCTTTGAATGGTGACCTGAGCACCCTGAATGGAGACCTCAGTCACTCTGAAAAGAGATCTCAGTCACTTTGAATGGTGACCTTGGTCACCCTGAATGGAGACCTGAGTCTTCCTGAGTGGTGATCTCAGTCCCTCTGAATGGCCACTCAAGGTAGAATTTGCCAAGACTTATTGCATTCCTGACAAGATATCGACCGCATGGTATCATGCTTTAGGTTGTAAGAGGAATGAGTTAGGGTTTGGTGTTCTTGGGTTTCCTTCAGGTACTTTAGTTTCCTCCTGTAGTTGAAAGAGACAAATTTGTGGATGGATGGGTGAATGGATGATGGGGAAGTAGTTCCTCTGGACCAGTCTTTGCCTTGAGTGATCATAGCATCCAGGGCGAGATGGTCGGGCAGCAGCTTGCGGTTGGTACCCTAACTTTACAAGGTGATCTGAAACCTGTCATGTTGCTGAATCGGGAAATGTACACAGAGCCTCAGTACCTCGTCCCCCCCCCCTCCCCGATCGGGGGCCACTGCCCGCAATGTTTCCCAGCAGGCTGTGCGGCGGCTCCCTCGTGGACGTCTGCATTTTGGTGTGACACAGCTGAGCTGCAATGGCTGCAGTGGTCTGTGCGTGGTTTCCATGGTGACAGCAGCGTGCTGCAGGAATGACACAGAGACTAGACTAAGACAGTGGAGCTTCCCGTCCTCCCTAAACACACTTACATGCATGTGCACGCACACACACACACACACACGTACACACACGCACTGAATATTGTTAATAGTAACATCCTTGCAGTTGGTCATGCGATGGGTTTATCCGCATCTCGTAGCTCTGTTAGCGTTCCGCGATGCAGCGCTGCAGTGTCTTCTGAGCTCGGCTGCTCTTCAGCATGCGTGTGTGCCGACCTGTGATATCCGGCGTGTGCATCTCTCCTGTGCCTGCAATGCGAGGAGCGGGTGCCGCCCCGGGAGAGCCATCGACCTTGAGGGAAGACCGCCCAGCAGACGGCTTGCGGTGTCGTCACGTCTGATTGAACGGGGCTCACTCTGTTCCTCCAGGGCGTCCTGCCAGTGTCCTAGAAGCAACATCCCGGATCGTACGCCCGATAGGAGAGCTTTAGCTCTCCATTTTTAAACCTCATGATAAACACATGACAAGATTTGCAGGGGAAGAAGCTGTTTCTGTCTGAAAGGGACTGCTGGAGTCCCTCTGGGACTGGGCTGGCGGTGCCTCTGTCTCAGCTGAGTTGACCTGCGCAGGGTCTCGGATTTGGGGACGGTGTGTCATTTACTGGCAGAAACTCACTGTGAGTTTATTTTTATCTGGGTGTAAGACGAGCTTTGGAGTGTCAGTCAGGGTAGGACGTTGTGGCGGGAGCTTGAGGAGACTGGGCCTTTCTAACAAAGGTGCAGTGTTATTCAGCGGGAAGGAGCTTGCGTGTACGCAAGATTTTTGTTCCCCCTTTGCCCCAAATGTGAAACACACAGCATCCTAATCCCTTTTCCTGACAGCATGCTTGATTTTTATCTCTCTAAATGGTTGCATTTTTTTGACTGGATGAAAAGTGCACAGCACACCATGCTCCGAATCCAGGCATCGTCCGTGGGACTGTGCCAGAAAACACAGCCTTGTGGAGCACCCCTTCCCCGGAGCCCAAAGAACACGGTGTGTTCTTAAAAACATCAACCCCAAACCATAAACGCTGGCAGTATTGAAATGTGGTGGTGACTGGGTTAGGGTAGGGGATGATTTACATAGATGGGAGTGTGGAACGCCAAGTGTGTCCTCACCGGTCTTTGTGGGCCTAGTGATCTCCTTATGCCTCAGAATGCTGAGGGGCAGCCTTGGAACTGAGGCATCGAGGGGGAAGAAAAAGCAGAGCTGCCCTCCAACCGCCCCAGGTGACTAGACCACGGGCTCACATGGGCCTACGAATAGCCCTTTGTTTATTCTTCAGACAAAGACAGTTCTAGTTTTTTCCTTCACTCCAAAATGCAGGATTCATGTCTCAGGGCTGTGGACTCAACCAGTAGCACATGATTCCTGTAAGGGTTTATTTAGATGTACTTAGTGACTTTACCTGCTTGCAACATTGTACCTTCCTCCACAGGGATTACATCCTTCTCACATCATTTGGAGCCACGTGTTTTTATATCTTCAGGAGACATTTGAAGATCTCTTCCCATACCCTCCTGTCTCCAGTCCATCTTAAATCTCACGTAAACTGTGTTGTGTCATTTCATGTAGTCAAAGTCTCCATCACGTATAAGGAATCTGCTTGGCGTGATGTGCCTCCTTCTGTAGGGGACATGCCTTCATCGTCTCAGCCGAGACAGCGATCTACGCTAAATTCCCATTGGTGTTTTAAAATGAGAGCCTCATCTGGCTTCACAAAGAGTCAGAAAGCGACGCTGCTCTGAAGCTGCTGAATGAAAGATCTAACAGTTATCATGACACTGATCGGATCTCTCAAATTGTCCCTGTTTTCATCAGTTTGACAATCATAATAATGTTCTGGAAATCACCGTTTTCGCTGGATCAGTGTGCACATCTGCCAACGGGACTGATCACAGTGTGATGCCAGACTGTTCATGATCTGCTCTGTACCTTGGTACCAGTGGGTCGGCTGTGCGCTGTTCGGTCACCGTGTCCCAGGGTGTGTGAAGTTTCCCAGAGCTCCAAGCATTAGCTGCATTTGTGAGGGGTGTGAGTAGGTGTTTGAGTGTAAGTTCTCCCCGTATTGATACTCCATGGGTGCTGATGGGGTTTGAAACGGGCTTATGTCCCTCCCCTTGGGTGCGCTCGTCGGCCGGTTGGGGGGGCGGATTGTCTTTGTCCAGGTTCTGTGTAAAGGGGATCCTCTGAAAGGTCAGATATGTCTGATGGGGAATTCCCTTTTTAATCTGTGTGTCCCATCATACGCGTGTGCATACGCGCCTGTGAGCCGCCCAGGTTTCTCTGGCCTTCTGCTGGTTTCCTGTTATTACCGTTAGCGGCTGTTCTTTCCCGAGGTCTTGCGGCGCTTCTAAAAACCAAGAACGCAAAGACCATGCTTGTGGTCTTGGCAAGACCGGTCTTGCTAACTTGCCTTCCAAGAACAAACTTGGGGTGCAGTGAAATATGGGATTGGCGAGGATGCAACTGATGCACCTTTATGTTTGGGGCAGAGCAAGACCAACATCTGGGGATTTTTGCTATCCTCTGTACTTAGTATTGGAACTGGTCTTCAGCAATGGAAGATGACGTAAAACGGGTACACGAGAACATAAGGACAATCAAGTACACATATTGAGATCCGCCCCAGGTGTTTACCCAGTGGGGCGTTATGCTCGATACATGCTCGTGCAATCAGCTAGGCAACCATGAAGGTGTTTTTTGGTGAGAGGTGGCCATTACTTCATCATATTGCAGTGCTAGTGTGACATAAATCAATATTTAAATGTGGACTGTGTTAGTAACCATAACTAAGAACAGGAACATCAATAAACTCTCGTTTATTGATGCTTATTCCCTACATGGAGGAATCCTTTTGGTCTTACTAGCCCCTACTTTTAATTGTATTAGAGGTCAGGCAACTGATGGACCGCAGCTGGTTGGTTCCCATTTTCATAATTTAATTTCCATGCTGTCACCGCTTCCCCCCCCGAGCCTGACCACTAGTCTGGACAGCCCTGCTCAACATAAGCTGGTCAGAAATACATACTTGTGCCACACTCGCCCTTTCTTCTCCTCTCTGAGACACCTTGACGTTACCTGTATCAGGGTTAAGTAAGAAAATCCTACACCAGGTGTTGTCCTGTGCTCCGAGGGTAGAATTCAGGATCTGCATGGGATCCCAAGCTCTCTGATGTGAGCAGCACTAGACTCTGTCACAGAGGAGAGTCCTCTCTTTGTAGAGGCCCTGGGCCTGCTTCTCACGCTGTCACTGGATTAAAAGTGGATTTGAGTAAAACAGAACATCTCTATCAGCATGACTATATTTTGCTTCTCAGTACAGGCATGGCATTACAGGCATGGCAATGTTCAGTGTGTGTGTGTATTTTTATTTATTTTTTTGCCGGTGGGGTTTCCTGCAATCCTAACCTGCGTGTGATCTGACTGTCAGTATCGGCAATGATAGAAAGCACTGGCAACACAGCCAGGAGCAGGCTGGGACACGCTTTTGGTCGAGGGCGGGAGGGGTTAAAGGAACGGGAGACACGGAGAGAGAGAGGACAGGACACCCGCGTGCCCAGCCAGATGTCACTTGGTGGGAATAACCGGCTCTTTCCCCAAAGCCACGTCTCTTTCCACGTCCTTCTCTGGGCACCATCCTTTGCAGCGTCAGTTTCCGTGTCCATTCTGTTACCAGAATAATGAAAAAGGCACCTTCTGTTTCATGAAAAATGGCCATTTAATAAAGCTTTTGGAAGCCATAGTGTAATATTATTCTACAGTGTGGAATTATTGCTGGTAAAAACTGGTGTTAGAGTAGGATAAGGATGCGATGAGTAATAATCTTTTAATGTCTGATCACTTTCATTGGTCTCTTCTCTTTTGATCGTTTTGATGGTAGATCTTTGTGAGCTTTGGTGAATTGGCATCACGCTTGTGACTGCAGAACAGGCCATGGATACTCTTGCTTGTGTCTGTTTGTTGTCGTTTCTGGGGGTTGGCCGTTCCTCTCTTCTTTTGGTGTGGTCTGAGGTAGGAGCCATTCCGTTCCGGTGATATTGAGAGTCCGTATAGGTGACGAGCTGCCGTGGTTGTGCTTGAGAGGTAGTGTGTGTGTGTATGTGTGTGTGTGTGTGTGTGTGTGTGTGTGTGTGTGTGGGAGGGGGGGGGTCTGATAGCTTAAAATGATCATAGGGGAGATGAACGCAGAAAGATCTCTGATCAAGGACGCGCTGGGTCGTTCAAGTAGCCTCTCCCATCACTCCTGAAAGGTTTCAAAGGTGCTGAGAATGCAAGAAGTCAGGAAACACACCTAATTGCTCAGTGTTGCCCTGGGGCCCTTGTAGTTATCAGAGTCAGAGAGGAAATTCTCATCTGTCCATTTCAGGCAGCGAATGGTTAATCATCCTGCTGCAATGGGAGATGCCTCTCTCTCTCTCTCTCTCTCTCTCTCTCTCTCTCGCTTTCTCTTGCAGTGTACATTGCTCAAAGTAGGTGTATCCCTGCTGTGTAATGGGTGTTGTTCTATATAGAGGAGACTAGTAGGAAAGATTCAGCATTTCATAGCACACTCTTCTGAGGACTACGCCAACTTTTCACTGGGATTACTCTTCACCCTGCTAACATGTCAGAGGGCCAGGGGAAGGACAGGAAGGGGAAGAACAGGATGGGGAAGAAGGGGAAGAAGGAGAACAAGGAGCCTAAAGAAGGTAAAGGAGAAATAGGGGTTGAGGGGAGAGCTGGCATGAAGGAGCAGCCTTTGTCAAAGAATGCATCACCTCATCTTGTCAAAAATTGCTGCCTCTCATGACACAGAGAGGAGGTGAGCAAGGGTCAGCAAATAGGTGCACTTCAGCTTCTGCCATTCCTGTTGAACACGTCCTCCTCGTATGCAAGGCTAGCACGCATCCAGGGTCAGGGGAGCATATCAGTCCAGCTGAGGGGCTTTCTCCTGCCTCTGCAGTGAACATGTGCGACCCATCATTGTGCTGATGTATCAGACATAATTACAACTGCAATGAACTTACCAAATAACTTACAGTCATGGAGCTCAGATTATGGTGTTTGGTGGGGATTTATCATGCTGGAGTATGTAGCTAAGTGTGAGGATGGAAATATCTTCTGTTTTATCTATAACTGTAAATATGCTTTTTCCTGATGGACTTGTTTCTTCCCTTGCATGTGATTTCTTTGGGCTGTAAAAATTCTGATTGAAAGCTTCTAAGGTGACCTGAGACCTTCTTGTAGTTGGTATTGAACGAGTCGGGGCTTGTCAGTAGGTTGATCTGGTCAGGAAGACCACCTACAATTTGGTAATTGGTCGGCTACTGGGTGTCACACCAGCTGTCTTGCTCACCCTGTAGCTGGTATTCTGGGCCGACTCATTCTGTCACGGGCAAACTTGGCCAATACCATGTTGCTCTATAGCAGTCTCTAAAGAGGAAGTTAGGGGCAGTAGAGGTGGCCAACTGAAAAGGGGGACACGGCTCATGGTGAAAATGCTAATAGCATATTTTGTGCACACACTGCCAATGAGAGAGGAATTTATGTTAATTGCATTTCGTGAGCAGTGTTAGAACAATCTGTTCCATGCTTCTTGAACATGTGGATATGCATGACTGTACACACTACTATTCTTTGAGACAAGCTCTGAAAATATAGGGGAATTCTAACCAGTGATAATCTGTGGGGGGGCTTTGTGATGCAGAGCAGCTTCAGTGTGATGGACTCAAATTTGGGGACAGATATACCAGAAACCAAAGAATCTTGCTGTTTTGCACTTTAACAAAAGTGCTTATTTTTCACTGGCTGAATACTTGCAACAAAACCAATGGTGGAACATTGCAAAGTCTTGAATTGAATATAAGCACTGGTAATTGATTGTAAAAATATAAATATTTTCATGGAAGTCATTTCTTATTGAAATATCTTAATGCATTTGGCAAGTATTATGCAAAAGAGTTATCTCATGTGATTACATCTTATTTTCAGAACAAAATAAAAATAAATTCAGAGATATTTCCCTCATGGGGACATATGTAAAAGAAACCTGCAGTTATCCCTTAAATTGAATTCATTGCAACTAATTAGAATTAATACTTCAGTATCACTTGTGAAATACTGCATATATATATATGACCAGGTATTTCACTGTTTCAGAGGAGTGGTTCTGGAATCCCATCATCTCCAAAGAATTTTGTGCATAGTGGGGGACGTAAATAAACACAGTGAATGGCTGTCTGGTGAAGGGACAGATGGGGGGGGAGTGTAGCGTGAGCAGGGTATTGGGGGGGTAGTCAAGCGAGAAAACCTGCAGCCCTTTTTAAGCCCTCCAGTCTCCATACTCGGCTGAGAGGCTGAACGCGAGCTCTGCCCATGGTGACGATCCGCACGTCTTCGTCACGGTCCAGTTTGATTTTTCTTTCACGCTCGATGGTTGCAGCTAATTTATACCGCTGGATATTTTACTGAAGTGATTTAGACGAAGTACCACAAGGGCCCCTCAACGTCGGTGCTACTCATCCGAATCACATCTAGTATAAGCTGCTGCTAATTTTACAGGTGAAATTATTCCAAGTCTGACATTATTTGAACTTATTCCAGATGTTCCTTCAGCCTGTCTTAAACTTTGAGAGGGCTATGCTTAAATGCTTATAAGGGGTTAAACCGTGACTGTACATGAGAGTAAATGCATAATTCAGTTGCTTGGGGTACACTTTTGTCCAAATCGGCTTACATAACTTACTTTTTGCATCTTTACCCACTTAGATAGTTAAATATTTTACCAAAGTGACTTCTCTTGCTGCCTCCCTGCCAGTCGGTCAGAAACCCAGTTCCCAGATGACTGCCTTCTTCCCTTTTCAGGAAATTTTAGGGTGAACTAGATGATAGGTTTATTTGACTGTTTACTGTGATTATACCTCCTGGAGTATAATGTAGATGGCAACTGTGTCCCTGGACAATTTAAGAGGCATGTCGAACACACTCGCCACAGCCCCTTTGGAATGCATACTTGTTTTGAGGGAATGCCTACAGCAAGGAGAGATCTCACAAATAAAGCTTGTGTATTGTTTCCATACATTTATAAGGTGTGGCTGGTCTCCTAATAGCACGCAGCCCGGTCAGTGGGAACAGTCACTGCTTCAGTGTTTTAAGAAGACAGGTTCACTTATTCACAATGACGGTTTAACCTAACTAATAAACTCTCAAGTACAGTGGTTGTCATCACCATTATTATTGTTTTTATTTATAATAATAATAATAATAATAATAATAATAATAATAATAATAACACAACTCGCTGACATAGGACATATGTTAGTGTTTTTGTATTTTTTTTAACCTTTAGTAAGATTCTTAACCTAAGGTCAGATACCCTTATGATGACGTCAGTTATAAGTCGATTTTAATTTGTAATGTACTAAGTTAATGAGACAATATATAAAGCATTATACTTTTGCACATAATACTAATATGAAACGAAATGCGCCAGTTTTCATAGATAAATTTCAGTATATTCGCGGATTATTAAGACATAACACCATTTCCATACCCGCCGTTTAGCTGCACTCGTCCGCGGGACACACGAAGCTGTGTCCGGAAATCGGTAAGTGCACGGCAGTGACAAACTCGCAGAAAGTGATTTTTGTTTTGACAAGAACTGACATTTTTTTTTTCTTTTTAATTTGTAAGCCAGCCAGCCCTCCTGTCAGTTTACAGAAGCACTGTCTTCGGGCTCTGCCGCGAACACGTCCGTACGTAAAAGCGAAGTCTTGACATGTGTAAATGAGGATGTATTTTTTTTACATTTTTTTTTTCCAGAGGCACAATGTTACAAACCACGGAAAGAACTTTAAAAACGCCGGACGCAATTTCAAATTGCATGCTCCGTTTGTATAATATAAGTTTAATTTAGTTTCAGACTCGTTCAGCTGATTTTGCTTTATTTTAATCTTCTGTAATGCCATCTAGTGCTGATTATAGATATTACCTATAATTATCTAAAATAGGCTTTCTTTAAAATCAACCTTAATGCTTTTTTCATTCTAGTTTGAGACACTGGATTTTATTTATTTATTTATTTTCCCAGTAGGTTCTACTTGAAGTTTCACGAGGCAGGTAACAGTTGTATTCTATTATCTTGAAAAGAATTGATGAATGAATACAGTAAATTATTCACTGTTTTTTTTTTTTTACAATATTGTAGATCTTAGATGGTCTGCTCTGGTTCTTAGTTCCTTCTCCGGTTCACCGGATGCTGTATGTGTACATTCTGGTGTCTGTGTAATTCTTTTATAAGGCCCTCATTGTGTAAAAAGCAGTGTGTGCACCTTCAAGCCTCCTACCATGGGTAAATGTCTTATTAGACTGCTTGGGCATGTTGTCCCTGACATCCAAGCTATTCTCTGGGGCTGTGCAAAGCTCCTGTGTTCTGAGATGAGATGTTTTACTGCCTTGGTATTTGCCTGTGCCTAGACCTTTGATGGAAATGACTGATGCTCTTGATGTCCCTTCAGGAATCAAATTGTGCATAATGATAATTTGTGTACTGTGTGTCCAAATGCTGGCGTAAAAGATATATTAATACATTTTAAATTGCATATAAGTGAACATCTGCATAGTCCATTATGATAATCAGGTTAAACCAAAAGCAATCCCTTGAAATGGTACTGAGATGACTGTCAATGTAATTTTTGTCCTTTTAAATATCTTTTTTAAAATCTGGACTTAGAAAGATTAGTCTTTTTGGAGAAATATCATGCATTTGCTAACAGAGTTTATTTATTTATTTATTTTTTAATATATATATATTTTAATCACAGTGTGTTAGTTATAGGGAGACTGATTCCCAGGGCTGTGACCCAGGAGCAGACATGTGCTTTTGGTTCAAACAGGATCTCCTCGCTGAGATCTGATACACATGAATCAAATTGTTCATCAGCTTTTCGGCAGCGAGATATTAACAAACTGGCGCAGAACATGACCAGATGGAAGTGATGTATAATCACATCTCAGGGTTAGTCCCGCTCTCACTCAACCATGGGAACTGGACACACAATCCCAAAGCTCCGCTTGCCAAATCCTACCTTTTCATCTTCTTCGTGTTCTTCTTCTGTTCCTCATTCTGCTTGTTCATTCTTCTTCTTCTTCGATTAGCCTAATCCTTATTCTCCATCTTCCTCTTATTCTGCTCCCTTTGCTTCCTCCTCATTTTTCTTTTTCTTCTCCCTTTTGCTTTCCCCTCATTCTCCTTCTTCTTCTTCTTCTTCTTCTTCTCAATTTTGCCTCCTCCTCATTCTCCTTCTTCCTTTTGCCTCCTCCCCATTCTCCTTCTTCTTATTTTTCTTCTCCCTTTTGCTTCCCCCATTCTTCTTCTTCTCCTCCTTTTTGCATCCTTCTCGTTCTCCTTCTTCTTCATTTTGCCTCCTCCTCATTCTTCTTCTTCTCTTCCCTTTTGCCTCCTCCTCATTCTCCTTCTTCTTCTTCTCCTCCTCCATGCTACCTCCTCCTCCTCATTCTTCTTCTCCTCCTCCATGCTACCTCCTCCTCCTCATTCTTCTTCTCCTCCTCCCTTTTGGCTCCTCCTCATTCTCCTTCTTCTTCTTCTTCTTCTCCTCCTCCTCCATGCTACCTCCTCCTCCTCCTCATTCTTCTTCTTCTTCTTCTCCCTTTCCCCCCTCCTCATTCTTCTTCTTCTTTCCCCTTTTGCCTCCTCCTCCTCATTCTTCTTCTCTTCCCTTTTGCTTCCTCCTCATTCTCCTTCTTCTTCTTCTTCTT
>JAODJU010000048.1:2169436-2180689 GCA_026776725.1 Gnathonemus echidnorhynchus
CTTCTTCTTCTTCTTCTCAATTTTGCCTTCTCATTCTCCTTCTTCTTCTTCTTCTTCTTCTTCTCCCTTTTGCCTCCTCCTCATTCTTCTTCTTCTCCTCCCTTTTGGCTCCTCCTCATTCTCCTTCTTCTTCTTCTTCTTCTTCTTCTTCTCAATTTTGCCTTCTCATTCTCCTTCTTCTTCTTCTTCTTCTTCTTCTCAATTTTGCCTTCTCCTCATTCTTCTTCTTCTCCTCCCTTTTGGCTCCTCCTCATTCTCCTTCTTCTTCTTCTTCTTCTTCTTCTTCATCTTCTTCTCCATTTGCCTCCTCCTCATTCTTCTTCTTCTTCCCCCTTTTGCCTCCTCGTCACTCTCGTTCTTCTTCTTCTTCCTTCTTTTTCTTTTGTTTGTTCTCCTCCTTTTCCTTCTTCATTGAGTACACCAAAAATAATCTAATATGTGACTTATGTAGTAATAAGTGTATTCCATCAGTGCAATAAGCTATCAGGTAGTGCTTTAAAATACTGCTATCTGTGTCATTTCTAAAGATTTTTTTCACTAGTAAATTAAACTAGTGATGCTATATAAACAGTTTCTCTCCCTTTCCTTTAATTGTTATTATCCAAACAATGACTACACACCGTTTAACATTATTTAGGGACATACTTTAGTGACATCAGCGGCCATTATGTGGCAATGCTATTTTTGCTGTTGGGTACTTTTATAGGAAAGGAGGTCATTTCAGCAAATACCTACTGTTGGTATGTTTTCATTATTAGCTGTAAACTACACTTTAAATATCAAGAAGTTGGATTGTGAAACACTGAAATTTCATCTAGGGTGTTTCCCCTGTCTTGCACCTCTGCATCGGATAAGGGATGGATGGATGCTTTACATAATAGCAGATTTGATTGGCTTTACCACCTTAGCTGAATTCAATAAATCCAGCTGACACAAAGAGCACACTTGTGTTTGTGAACAGATTTGTATTTTTACTAAATGACAAAATACCATTCCCATTGCGTAATTAATGCTGAAAATAGTTTTAATATGAGTAAATTGTAGATGAGAATTGAAACAGCCATTGTTTTGCATTCGATTTTACTGTCAGTGCTGACTTCACCATCTGTCTATTTATTGGAATCTAGCACTACACCAAAATACACACCTTCCCAGCTCCATAGCATTAATAACCCTATAAGTGATAAATAAGTATGAATAAATTGCAGATATTTTAATCCTTTTGGTTAACAGTTGTGGAGTGTTTTCTTTCTTCTGCCAAAGACATTGCTGGTTCATTTCCACTGGGCTGAAACCTTTCAACATTTCCAAGATGTTGTTGTGGTTTGATGAGACACATCTGATTTAATCACTTTAACTCAAGGGAATTGTTTTTACCATGACTAACAATGATAACCATTGTGATGTGTTCAGTACTGTATGTCTGAAATGTGAGGTCATGTGAAAACAAGCATTATTTTTATAAACTTTTGGTATGACTAAGTCTGAGTTGATTTAACTTGGAAAATTTATCAGTTGCTTACGGCAAACTGTGTGTAACTTACACTGAATGTAATCATTTGAAATCATGGCTGTTCAATTGGAGATTTTCTGCATTTTTATCTGACAAATTCCAGACTGTCAGCCAGTTTTCATCTAACAATTCTGGTCTATTGGCAGCCAAGTAGAAGGAGAACAATTTAAATAACTTACTGGATTTCTTCATCTTGTTTTCCATTATTAGTTTTAACTCATGTTCTTAGCTTACAACTTTGACATTGCTGCTCGGTGACCTTTCGACACGAGTTAGACATGAAAGCTGACAATAATCTGTATTGTGTTTCCTTATTTGTGCTTTTTGTTCCAAGAGAGCAGCTCAGGACGTAAACAAGAATAAGCAAAGGCGAGTAACTTTAAAGTGAAATGTAACCCTAGCTAGCGTGAGCTAGCATTGGCCAGCCTGCACCGCTGTCTGTCACCTGATAGTTCATCAGGAAGAAGAGGCTCATGAATGTGGCATGTCAGCCAGCCGTCGGGTCATGCTGAAGGCGAGGCTGCATAAATCACATCAGGTGACTGATTGAATTATGGCTATCTGACTATGCAATCCACCTAATTTCCATGCTGTTTAAATTGATTATACTCAATTGTTTTTTTATGGTTTTTCATTAGTTTTTTCGTTACTCTCTGTTCTTTTAGATCCGTTGATCTCACAGAAGAGTGGGGAGATATGTTTTAGTTGTTGATCTATAGATTGGGTATAGATTTTTGCTATGCTGGATTATTATTATGGCCCCAAAGGGATTGATAAACATGGCAGTCATTCTTTTGGGCAGGAGAACGCCATATCGACTCCATATTGACTCCAAGTTGACTCTAGTTGTTCTTACTGTTCTGTAATATAGAATATGAATACATGGATTGCTACTGTTATCTGCTTAAAAGGCATCTTGACTGCTACCCACTTCAAATCAGTTTGGGAAGGCCAGAAACCACATGGCACATGTGACTAGTCACGTAATCAGGTACAATATAATGAAAGACTGGATGATTGGTTTACAGTGACATTAGTCTAACTGCACACTCACTGGTGTAAGAAAGATCCTATGTTTACACTGAGCAGTGTAACCGGTGGCAACACTGAGCACCCATTGTCCTTCCTGAATATTTGACATCCTGAAAAATAACTGAGAGATGAATCTCTTTTTCTGGAACAGACTTGTGTAGCACAGACAGTAAACCTTTACTGGGGCAGGCAACTGGGTCATTCCATCTCAAATTGGGACAATTAGCTGTTATTTCAGAACAAATCCTTCTTAATTCAAATCGTCGCATTACGCAAAACAACAGCAGAAACAAGAATGGAAAAGGCCCCTGCATGTTCCATGTGACAGAGGCGGGTAAGAGAAACTGTAAGAAGTGAAAATGAGTGTGCAGGGTAATTACCACAGGGAAATGGCAGCTGTAGGCGAGTAGCGGCGAGGACGCGTTACAGCGTGTGTGTGTGTGCGTGCGTGTGTGTGTGTCATGGGGAGAAGAGATGAGAAAGCAGTGTAACAGAGTAAATGAGACCGCCGTTCCAAGCGTGTCAGTTCTGATCACATGTTTGTAGACCCCAAGTGGTTAGAAATATCAGCTTTAACAACAATTCAGTAACACGCGCATGTGAGAAATCCCTTTTAGGATTATTTAATAATATAATAATATGTCAATAAAATGTTAATAACATGTTATTTAATATGAACACATCAAAGCCATACTCAAGCTAGCATGGATGCTGCTCACCACAGAAAACTTTCATTGCTGGATCAGTGTGTGCAGTACATGCACGCCTTTGCACATGAATGTTTTAATATCTGGTAACACCTCTCCATGTGCGTGACTTGGCCTTGTGCATTGAGGCATTTCGCAGAACAAGTGCGCTGAACCTATTCATCTGGTTATACTGACCCGAGGGCGGTTAAAATCCCAGGAGTCAGCTGTTTTACCATGAGAACGGCACTGCCCATTAACTCCTCCAGCAAAACTTAGCTCTGTATAAACAAATGAAATCACGGGATTCGATTTGGACGAAGCTTTCTGTGGTTTAACAGTTAATTTACATCAATGAACAAAGCTGCAGGCAGCAATTCTGAAGAGCAGAGACAACCAAAAGATTTATCAGGAATAGCGCCCAAATTGTGAGAATGATTGACATATAATAAAGTCTGTTAATTATTCTGCGGTAATATTATAATTGCACAGATCTCCATTGGCATGCCGTCATGCAATTATGGAATAAATAAATGCAATCTTTATCAGTTTTGTCATTTATAACATCTATATGTATAAACATATAATATATACTTACAGACATATGTATATATGTGGGAGATACAGGGGCGTCAAGCATTTTGAATGTGGGGGGTGGATACACTGGCATAAAACTAATTTTTTATGTTAAGTGTGGGGGGGTCCAAACGAATAATTATGAAATGTGAGGGGGACACGTCCCCCTCAGATTTAGTGGCGGCGACGCCCATGGGGAGGTACATACAGTATAACAGCTATAATTTTAAGATCAAGATTTAGATCAATTGGTTTTGAAGGTAGGAATTTTCCAAAACTTAAGATGATCACCAGTGACTGCAATATTAAATTCTGCATTTGAGGCCTGACGTGCTGAGAGGATGTGGGATTTTCAGTTAGACCAGCCTGCGTACGCCGACGTTATGCTGCAGGTTTCCAGTGCTCTGGATTTTCTCATTGCTGTCGACTGGTGTCTCCAGTGACTGTGTGCCACTTACCGTTACGGCTTCTTTATAAATCAATCAGTCACTTGCTGAGGTTCTGTAGTAGCTCACAGCTGTCCAGCTTCAGTGAGAGTCTTGTGCTAACAGGATCATCAGTGTAGGAGACACAGTGAGTTCTGGATTTAGCTAAATTCTAGATGCCCAGTGGCTAAATTTCTCATGTAGGGACCTTCTTTTCATACCTGCCTAACCAGAGGATGCAGTGGTGTCCAGTTAATATCTCCCTCTGAATCGGAAGGGGAAATATTAACTAACCAGGTAGTGTCATCAGAAAGTGATGCTTGTAAAGGTATGCAGAATTGACGCAGATGACAGCAGCGATCAATGCCACATTATGAAATGGTGAGAAACAGGTCTGCTTCCTCCATGTCGTTCAGATTCACACCTTCTCCGGAGCAATTAAGCACCAGTTTGCTGAACATCCCACCGGCTCTGAAAAAGACTCTATAATTACCCCTGGGGTGCCAGTCAGTAATTTGGCTATGCTTGCAGAAAAAAAAATATATTATTGAGGAAAAAAATCAATGTGATGAACCTTGTGATGAGAATCTTGTGTGACCTAGACACCTCTTCATTCCTGGCGATTTTTACACAAAACTCCCTTTTTGTGTGGAAAGAAATGTCAAAATAATAAGAATCCGATTAATAAGAAGAGAAAAAAGGAACGGCAATCATAGAACCATCGTAAAATGGTATTGTGTAAAAGAGTATCCCATCTGGGGGCCTGTGCTTTCTGGGCTGGTCAGGATTGGTTCTGGGGAAGCAGTTATGGAAGACCAGATATATTCTGCCATTTCATTATGTTTTCTGCAAATTCTCCTTCTGGTTTAAGACCCTTCATAGCCTCCACAAAGAGTAACTTCTTTAATTCATTCTGAAAAATTAATTAGAACCTTTTAAAATTCTTGTTTAATATGTTTAATATTTATTAAGGCAGGATTTCGGTAGAGTAAAAATGGATGGATAATCGACATTCCTATTATTATTATTATAATAATTATTATTTTTAGACAGAATGAATTCCTACCCACAGTTTCTATGAAGCACCAAGGAACAAGGACTCAGGGCCTGCTCCCTGCATGACAGGGTATATCAGTATGGACCAGTATGGACCAACTCCTGAAACCATTAGAGCTAACTGGGCCCCAGGTTCCCACCCCAGAGCTGAGGTCTGCACTTTGCCTCTATAGCCCCCCCTTCCAATGTCATCCTGTAAATCTAACCTGAAATTCATTTATCAGGCTATAACCCAAAAATATCATCCACAGAAGAGTTTCCACCGCTAAATTAAAAGTGTCAGTCATAACTTGTACCCGGTCCATTCCTGCCACATGAAGGCCTTCTTTTCTACAATGTCCTATTGTTTATGACTGTACTTTCTTTGTTGTTTTGGGTTCAATCCATAGCCTCACTCAAGGTTCTTGATTATAATCTGTCGTACAGTCTTACAAAAACATTTTTTTTGTGGATGAATAATCATCAAGTGTTCTGTTCCACACTATACTCATACACTATACTCATACACTATACTCATACAGGCACAGAAGTTTTTCTTCTTGGGACATTGATCCCCCCCCATCCCAATTCAAAGGAAAATGGTAAAGAAAATCATCATGTTTACATTTACACAAAACCGAAGGTGTGCTGCATTACAAAAAACAGACCTTGCCATGACCTACTGTAATGGCAAACTCTCTGTGTCTTCTAGAAAATAGGCATGGTTTTTGGCACTTAACCATTAAACCCATCATATGGACACGGCATTTTAAGATGCACTTGGAATTATTTAGGTTACTGATCAAATTAAAAATGGACTTTTGATGATATGTTTCTTTTAAGTGTTTTGAATCGCCTGCAGAGCGAAATACAGCCCTGTGTCTCTCACTCTGCAGATTGCTCCACAGCCACGATGTTTCCTTGTTGTTTTCGTGGACACTGGTACACGGAGGAGCAGCATCCTGAGAGTGGAAGACACCTGTATACACATGTTCTGGGTGTTTCCAGCTATCTGTCTTCCAGCCATGGGGAGGTGGGGGTACTGGAGACTGTCCCAGGCTGGGCACAACACAGGGGAACGCCCTGGACGTGATGCCAGTCCATTATAGGGCAGACACGCAATCACAAGCCATGGGAAATTTAGGGATGCTAATTAGCTTAGCCTTTGTATGGATTTGGGCAGAAACTAGCGTGCTCTGGGAACACTCATGCACCATGGGGAACACGCAAACTCCGCAGACACAGGGGGCGGGATTCTGAGCGCCTACCCGGAGGCGTGAAGCGGCAGCACTGCCCATTGGGCCACCATGCCGCCCGCGCTGGCCTTTAAGTAAAATGTCTTTTTGCAGTTCATCCCCCCCCCCAACCACTTTTTCTTGTTCATCAAGAACAGAAGGATGATCAGGATTTACAAGAAACCGCTACAGCACACTTGGAAGTGTGAACCGAAGTTAACCATTAAGTTGGCAGGGGTTAAACTAATCCAGTGTTTCCAATCCGGTCCTCAGGAACTCGCAGCCAGTCCAGGGTCAGCCAGTCCAGCTCCCTACTGGAGCAAAACTGTGGACTGTCTTACAGGGATCTGGGAGGGAGCAGAAACGTGGGCCGTTTGTGGGAAACCCTGGGCCAATCGGCTCTTCAGTATGCGATGACTCCAGTTTCGCTGTATGCGTATGTATCCTATGGAAATGTTTTAGAGCTGGGCAAAAATTGTCTGTGTGTTTTTTGTACCTCACCTTGATGTATTATATGTGAGGAAGACAGTAGGCATGTAATAATATAAACTCTAAAAAAGATTTAGAGTTGGGTCCCCTAGTTCAGCATTCTTTTCTTTTTTTTACACTTGACTGCAAGTCGACTCGTACTTTTATATGTAAAATGAACACGAGAGTGAAAACATTTTGGAGAAGACCCAACATTGACTTCTGGGTGCTTTACAGGAAATTACTTAGTAGCAACAGAAAAGTTAATTTTCTCAAAGAAACATGTGGAGTACTTCTGTATGGTTTACTTTCACCTTTATAATGGTGGTCTGGTATCAGACTGGGGATGGTCTGAGATTCCAAAGATAGTCCCAAAATGTTGAATCCTGCGGAGGTGACAGATGAAAACCCAGTGGCGGGTTTTACTGGTTGGGGGGCATACTCTTCTCCATACTGGGGGGCGGAGTGTATGTAAGTCCGTGGGCAACGCGAGCTGTTACCAGCAGGTCCCGAACAGAAAGACGTGACGAACAGCTTGTGTTTCTGTGCTCATCCTGCCCTCTAAATCTCCTCCCGCTCTCTCTCCAGCCTCCGCACCGAGGTTAAAACGACTGAGGAACCAGCTACTGGAAGAAGGCGACAGGCTGGCCCTGAAGTGTGAGGCCACTGGGAACCCCAGCCCAGCCTACACGTGGTACAAGGATGGCAGCGAACTTAAGAAGAGCAAGGAAATCAAAATAAAGTCCAGCAAGTGAGCAGCAGCATTTTACCGCATCAGCCCATATTAGGGTAGCCATCATCGTACTGTCCCATCAAGGGATCGTCCCTTGTTATAAGGGACAGGTGGCAGCCCTAGCCCATATTGTTTGAATGGGTTAATTATACTGGTATTCGATTCATTTAAGCTAATTACACCACACTTTCCTGGCAGATGTGTGACATGCAACATCCGTTTCGTCTTGATTATAACATTGTGATCATTGGGGCAAAGCCAAAAGCAACCTGAAAAGGTTGTTTTTTTTTCCTGGGGGGCAGTTTTATGTTTTAAAAGCATGTGAAGGTAGCATTTTTATAGTGTTAATATTTCTCTGTAATTCCTGTGTGTTTCACTGTATGAGGTATAATTATGTTTTAAGGAGTAAGAATCACGTTACAGAGGTATCATGTTTTCTGATATAAAGTCTTACGGTCCTATTCGAATCCGAGCAATTATTTGGATGTATTTTTTTCTTTTGTTTGAGGAAGTGGAAGCACAGGGTGGTATTTTGATCCAGGATTGTCCCCGTCTCTCCGCAGGAAAAACTCCAGGGTCCAGATCAATAGAGTGAAGCTGGAGGATGCTGGGAATTACACATGTGTGGCGGAGAACTTGCTGGGGAAGGAAAACACAACAAGCACCATTAACGTCCAAAGCAGTGAGTAGCTCTCTCGGGGGAGCGCCGCGTCGAACACCGTATTTAAGCGAAAGGAGGTGCGCGCGTGACTTCTGTGCCAAACGGCTGCTCTGCTTCTCACCTCCGTTAATGTCTACAGCGATAAAAAGTCACTGTAACGGTTTTTTTTTTTTTTTTTTTGGGGGGGGGGGGGTGTAACATAGAATCGCACAATGAATTTTACACAGGAGAGTAAAAACCTTTCCTTAGGGGCAACAATAGGACAGAGCTTATAGGGAGTAAAAGCGAAAGCTCTTCGAAATAACCATCGTTTTCATTCTGAAGTCATCGCCCGCCCACCTGAGTTGAAACGACTCTGTGTGCGTGAGGAGTGACCTGGCTGTTTTGCAGAATGCGAGGCGCGCAGAGACGAGCGATCACGCGCTCCCCGCTAATCAGATCTCCTCGCTCCCGGGCCCTGGATAAGCGATCCTGTCTGCCAGCAAGGCCGCCCCTTGTCTTCACGCCTGTACGCAAAGATAAGCGTGGGGAGTTCGACGCCATGGGGGCGAGCGCTCTTCAGACGAGAAGCTTCCGGAAGGCAAACAAGGGCCGAGGCGGGCCATTCTGAGGCTGCAGGCGACAGGAGGGATGGCAGGGAACCGCTTGCTGGAAAGCCATGAAAGCAGAAGAAAGTGGGCTATAAAGGAAGTTTGGGAATGCCAATGCCAAAGACAACATGGCCGTGTGCTGTAAATTAGACTGGGCTGGAAAGGAACAGCCGATGTGTCTTGCGAAAAGATTGAGAGATAAGAATCGCAGCTGGAGACTGCTGCCATCCACTCAGGCACAGCCAGCCGAGCATGAATATCCCAGCGATCTTACTTTCCCGTTACCCCCAAATTTCGTGTTTTTGTCTCAAATTAAGGTATCGGGACGTTTCCGTTTCACTTTCCCGCCTGGGCCTTCGTGAGCTAATGTTTTCCACAAAATGCCCCCCTCCGGAAACGCCGTGGGTGGGGGGTCGCGGCAGGCGCAGTCTGCTCTCTCCAAACTCCGGGGTGGTGGGTTTGAATCCCGCCGGGTCCGCATGTTTCCTGCACGCCCCCGCAGCTGGGGCGCCCTGATTTCCTCACGCTGTCGTGCTGCTGGGCTGATTGAGGACTACGATTGGCCTGTCTGCTTAGGTATTTTGGCAAACCTCAAGGCGGGCTCTGCTTCTCCGTGACCCTAGATGGATAAGGGGTGGCTAGTGGATGGACGTGTAGCATATTGACAAACATCTATCGCAAAAACAGTCTGTTTTTTTAAATCTTCCTCTGTTGCAGCCAGTTTCAGACAGGGGCAGAAAAAAATGCTGAATCACACGTGTGGCTTATTTACTGCCGTGTGGCTGCAGCAGCGAGCGGCTACGGTGGTGTGTGTGTGTGTGTGTGTGTGTGTGAATGCACGAGTTCCAGAACCGAGGGAAAGGCACAGCTATGCGGGACAGAGACTCTGTATAATAATTGGCACCTCTGCATTATTTTCTTACTGGCAGCCAATCACATGCAACCCTCATCACCATCAGCCAATCGACTTTGCCATCTCCATCATGATCTCTCTCTAGCTCTAAAGTGTGGAAACAGAACTCTGCCTTGTTTCTTTGCCACACAAACATTGGGAGATGGCAGGAACGTGCAGAGATCACCGGCTAAAGAGGATGCAGGCACCTCCATCCGTCCGTCTGTCCATCCATCCATCCATCCATCCATCCATCCATTATCCTACCATTACCACTTGCCCAGCACAGGGTCATTAATCCTGGAGCCTATCGAAAGAAGCACAGGACATTAAACAGGGTACACCTTGGATGGAATGAATGTGAATCATTTTATTCACTTCTCTCCAGGTATACGACATTATTGTACCCACTAATAGGGTTGTTATTGGTGGTAACAGGCAATGAGTTCCTTTCTCATCATATTTGTTTTCAGATCCTTTCTCATCTGTAGGATACTTCCTGTCAAAGAGATCCTGACCAATTTAAATGATTTATGAAGTGCCTTAAGTGCAGGACAGTCCACTGGCCTTAAACAGGGGGTTTGCTGAAATAACGTGGCCTTGCTGGTATTTTATCATGTGCCATCTCATTGTCTCCATTCTCTTCATTCACTTGAGACTTTGTGGTCTGATCAGAGCAGAGGGTCGAGGTGCACTAGCCTATGAATGGCCTGACTCTCAGTGGGTATGATGTGCTGACTGCGGCTTTCTTCACTATTTTATCGATCCTGTGGTTTTCAGCTGTTTGTATTAAGTCCAGGAGTTAGCGGCCGATGTCATCCTACAGTAAAGGAGTTAGTGCTTGATGTCTTTCTCCCGTGAAAGAGTTACTGCCTGATGTCTTCCTCCAGTGAAGGGGTTAGTGGCCAATGTCTTCCTCCAGTGAAGGGGTTAGTGGCCAATGTCTTCCTCCAGTGAAGGGGTTAGTGGCCAACGTCTTCCTCCAGTGAAGGGATTAGTGGCCAGGAGTTAGAAGTCAATGGTCCATCATTCCTGTTGGTCCATACCTCATGGTGGTCTACAGGTATGTCTTCTGCCCATAAAGTTCAGGTGGCTCCACGCTTGAAGCATTTCAGGTGAATTGCTGACTGTAAGCACATTTGTGCGTCCTCTATAACCTGCTTAACAACCTCTGCTTCCTGTGACATGCTCTGAATCCCCAAGACCCTGAGCTGGATTAGCACTTATTGGAAACAGACATATATTGTGAAATGAAAGCTGCCCCTATCTCATGCTGAGGAGAGCACTGAGGAGATGGCTAAGGAGAGCACTGAGGAAAGCACTGAGAAGATGGCTGAGGAGAGCACTGAGGAGATTGCTGAGGAGAGCACTGAGGAGAGCATTGAGGAGAGCACTGAGGAGAGCACT
>JAODJU010000048.1:2180789-2199284 GCA_026776725.1 Gnathonemus echidnorhynchus
GGAGAGCACTGAGGAGAGCATTGAGGAGAGCACTGAGGAGAGCACTGAGGAGAGCATTGAGGAGAGCACTGAGGAGAGCACTGAGGAGAGCATTGAGGAGAGCACTGAGGAGAGCACTGAGGAGAGCATTGAGGAGAGCACTGAGGAGAGCACTGAGGAGAGCATTGAGGAGAGCACTGAGGAGATGGCTGAGCGAGGCAGCCCTGCAGCAGCAGCGGACCTCCTGTCACGTTTTATACCATGAGGTGCTGTCCGGACATTTCGCAATAGCTTGTAGGAGATTCGCACAGGCCTGGATCAGAGGGAGCTGAGACTGGGTACGGCACTTTATCTGTTTGCTTTCTTAACCATGGCTGTTTGATTTTACACTAAAGGCATTGCATCGCGTGATGGGTTGGGGGCGGCTGGGGGGGGGGTCGAGGAATTCTTTTTCATAAAAAGGTGATGAATAAATGATGGTAAGGGACAAGCTGCTGTGTGATATCCGTCAAGACAGCAAAGTGTTTTTATAACAACCATGCTTCTTTTCCTTGGGGGGTGAGTGTGAATGTGATGGGTGGGTGGGGGGCGTCATTAGAAGAAAATTCCTGAAGAATAGGAGGTTGCATGCAAAAAATGTCATGCTTTGAAAGTCAACTCATCTATTGGTTTTGTTGGATTGCTTTTCTTAAACTGAGGATGCTTGGATCTAAAGGTTGTGCTATAGTATTCGGAGGTTCCTGTGTTACATTCTTTCGCAGTTGTAAGTTTTGTTGTTTACATTGAGTCCAGCAAAAAAAAACCACATGAGAGACAGTGGTGTCCTGAACATCCCTGCATCGCACGCGTTGTTATTTCAGGGCTGGGTCACACACTGTCCCATGTCCTCTCGTCCGTCACCCTCGGCCTGCGTCTCCTCCTGCTCCAGCACGCTGGCCGAGGCTGGCTACCAAACCCATGACGGTTCCTCACCTATCGATGATCTGTGCCGGTTATTTCTAAGCCAGAAGCCGCGTTTCGACACCCAGCAGTTGTTGCAATTTAATTAAAAATGTCTAAAGGCAGATCACAGGATGATCTGTTCATCTGGCATTAGACGCCAAATTCCTAGCTTACAGCTACTGCCAGTGCTTCCCTGTCTTTCATGTGTATTTTATGTTTATTGGGAAATCGGAATTTGTCTAATAATCATCAATCCTGATACCAATGACTAATGCAAATAATTGTCAAGGACCGCAGATAATTTCTCGGAGAAGGCAGCACTGGTTTCACATTTGTGTGTGGCTGCAGAATCTGAGGAAATTAACTCAAAAAATGCTAATTGCTTCAGTAAAAATGGACACAATTTCTAAACCTTGCAAGCAGTCACCCTTCCTAATCCCACTCTAAGACGCCATGCCATTGTAGAAGTTCGGGGCCTCTGATGAATGTCTGTGAATAAGAACAAGTTTTATGTCTATATATAGTGTTTTTGTGTGTGGCATTAAATTATTCAGCAGCCTATATTTAGAAACCCTTTTACCCGTCCTGCTGCTCATCCTGGGAAATACGTCTTTTTACTGATGGAAGTTTGTAAGACATATCTGCCATGACATAGCTGTGTGTTCATTTTAGCTGTTTGATATTTATGCCTTTTTCTGTTAGATATTATTTTGAGTTGTGAATACTCAAAACTGTAATAAAATAAAATGATCGGTTTAGGTTTTCAGTTTTTACTCAATTTACATATTTTTAGTCAATTTTGATTTTATTCCTGCTACATGATTCTACGCTAATTTTATTGAATATAATATATCAAAATATTACACATCACAAACACACAAATTTATAATTCTATAAACATTATTTTGGTAACACTTTACTTAAGGCCATGTTTTTAGTAATTTATAAACACATTAATAACAAATAATAGTGCAATATAAATGAGAGCTTCATAAGCAGGAATTGACATAACTGGTACGCAAGTATACATTCACCTTTAAAAGCGATACGTGCCGCAATCGATTAACATAACAGCGCAAATACGTACGTATTTTATGTGCATTTGCGCCGATATGAGAAGAAATTACCGTGCATTTTAACCTCTATACTGCAAATGAAGTACGAATTAGCATATAAAGGTTAAAATGCACGATAATTTCTTATCATATCGGCACAAATGCACATAAAATACGTACGCATTCACGCTGTTACAACGGAATGCCGTACGTATCGCTTTTAAAGGTGAATGCGTACTTACGTACCAGTTATGTCCATCCCTGCTTATAGCCATGTTTATAATGGTTTATGAATGCATTAGAATGTATTATAAATGTGTTTATATGTTACTAAAAAACATGATCTTCAATGTCATTATTTTTTTAATTTAATATTTTGCGGTATTTGTTAATTAAAAAAAACATCTTTTTATGTTGTAATAAGTTTAATATATTTCTAAGTAATCATTGTTTATATTGGTGTGATACATTATTTTTTCTGGGATTTATCTGTTACTGCAGCCACACAGGTGTTCTCGCAGTACAGACCCTCCAGGGGGCGCTCTGCTGTAATGTGAGCACCATAGCCTAGGTGAGGTCAGCAGCCACCGCACCCACACTGTGTAAGGTGAGCGTGTCCACATTAAATGTGACACAGACGGCTGAAATAAGGCCTTCTGTTTTGGCAGAGCCTCACCTCCTCCTGCCCGACAGAGTGGATGTCCCATGTCTCCGCCGCGCCGCCAGCGTGTCAACCTCCAGCAAAACCAGCCATCAGCTGTTTTTCCTGACATCAGAAATCAGGCCCGTCTCTCCTTCTGCCACGTAATCCCATTCCCCTCCGAAACACAGTCCAGACGTTTCTCGTCTTCACTAAAAAAAGTCAGATTCTCCACTTAAAAGGAGCGATCTCCTCGCTTTCTTCTCAAGCCAGGGAATATCGGAGGTTGAGATTAACTGCCGCTCAGAATGTGCCGGGACCACTCGTATTTGGATGTCAGGTGCAGTCACGGCTGAATTTGACGTACCTGTTAGGGAATCGATGTCATCGACTGCCCCACGTTTGAGAAGCAGGTGCAGTTGTGTCCAGATACCTCCTCGACAGGCCATCCCTCTGGGAAATTTATGTCCGCCACTAAAACGAACAACCCCCCCCTTCCCCCGAATAATCCTCTATTTACAGTGGGCTGGAAAAACTCCTTTCTGAGAGCCTTCATTTAGACCGTCTTACGGTAGCTCAGAACAAAGAACACAAGGTCAGCAACCAAAGGCGAAATCTATATTCCTTCCGAAATAAACATGTGTATTTTTTCAGAGGAATTAACCTTGTCAAGAGGGAGGCCAGGCACACTGTAAGTGGGGAAGGTCCATTGTGTGAAGCAGGTGTGTCTGCCTTGTGAGAACATGCATACATCCATAACCGTGTCCTTTTCTTACTCCAGTGGGTAAATAAGCTACATCCCCATGAAGGGAATATTATGCTCTCAACATTTCTAGGTTTCTAACATTCTCCATCTACTCTGTGCATCATTCAGTTCCACCACAAACATACCTCAGTAAACTAATTAATGGATTATTTGTGAAAAATCCTTAATCAATAAGTCTTACGAGAGCTTGTCCATGACCAGGCTAAATCTGAGTTGTAGTGGCTGATTGGGTAGCACTTTTGCTGGATGTGTGTTTGATGCCAACCTCATTTCGGCATGTGCGATATTCCCGCGATTTTCCCGCGATATTCCCATCATTCTTAATATCACCTCACGTACAGGAGAGCAGCAACCGGGGGGACAGGCGTGGCACATCCCCCCAATATTTAATTTGGCTTCATATGTCCCACCAAAAAAATGACCCAAACTCTCTCTTACGCCCTTGTTCCCACATTTATGTTGTCTTTCAGGTGAGTCGATGTCAGTCAATTGTTTTATTTTTGCGTGCGTAAACATCCTGCGTTGAATCCGTTCCAGAACGTGCCATCGTCCTGCCCCATGCTGTCTGGGATTTGAACTGGGTACCTGCAGAGCTTTCCAGATAAATGGTTATTGGTAACAGAAGAGTTACTACACCATGTAAAGCTTTTTTTTTTTTTTTTTGGATGCGGTTGCTTATTTTTCTGGTTACACTTGGCAACTCTCCCTTCAATTTGTATTGTTGCTTCAGGACTTGTTCAAGACTGGATCTGTCTTTCTGCCTGAAATGAACTTGGATAGATGTGCGTACAGGTGAAAGGTCTTCACCAGCACACGCTCAAAGTTGATAGTAGCTTCCCCCTCAAATTTTTTTTTTTTTATGTTTCTCTGGAATCACAGGCGCCGTATTATTCGTAATGAATGTAAATCACTCTCAATAAGTGTGATTGCCAAATAAAAAAAAATAAATTATAATGACAGGCGTCATTTTGAAGGTCGTGGCAGGCGTGGTAGCCTCCTATGCTAGTGCCATGCTAGGCTTTATTAGAGACAATCCAAATTTAATATATACACGATATGTGGCAGCAAAGATAAATCATCAGAGGATAAGAAACACAAGTTCACTTTGGAATTTCGCCGCCTGGAGTAATTTTCCAGACTACTTTGAGGTTGACATTTCAGCGCTTGATCCTCACTGCCTATAACCTGTGACAAGTTCAAAAAAACTGGAGATTATAAATAGTGAGATTATTAACATGTAATAAGATTCGTTGCAGGAAATATGGTGCCTTTAAGGTGTAGCATCCTTAAGCAGAACATGTGTCTCCTGTCATGCTGGGTAACAGCTTTGCATGTGTAACCTGTGTCTCTGGGAACAATTTTTAAACTTTTTTATTGGCTTTTGAAGAGTGATGTGATCCATATCTTGAAATGTTTCATTCGGAATTGTAATTTAGAAATGTCTAGATTGGAGGACAAGGCCTTCGGTCATCTCAGGTCATACATGTGTAGAGGTTATGGTGCATCTGAAGGACTGGGAAAGGTAAACAATCCTAGGAAAGGGAGGAAACACATGGGGGGGGGGGGGGGGGGGTTGTGAATTTGCAGAGCGTATCTGTAGCAGAGCACGCAGCAATAGGTGTTCATGTTCCAACCCAACACTGTCCAGATTTCTTCTCTGGCTGAAAGATTACAAGATTACACAGTACAGGATTCATACACATGTCAGCCACAAACAACTGTGGAACTGATTTCTGTTAGTTGTTAGCATCTGGTTTCACCGTAACAGATCTTGGGTTGATTATACTTGTAGCTAATTTTATTTAGTAGTTTGGAGAAACGCAATGTTCATGGCTTCTCGAAAGGAGGTTGAAGCTTTTCTTCTGTGATTTGAGGCTTTTGATGTATTTTACCATAATTTTTGTCAAAATGACTGAACGCCGTAGAAACACATGAAGGTCCAGTGAGCTGGACAAAACTGTCATGCAGGCTGCATGCAGACAAAAGCCAATAGGCTGGGAACAAGCTTCTGCAAGCTCTAGTTATATCGAGCTGAGAGGATGGTTGCTCCCACAGATCCATGATTGGTTCTTCCAGGATATACAGGTCTTGCAAATGCCGCTGCAGGGAGTCCTGCCTCATTGGATCAGACAGCTCAGTTCAGCTCCCGCCCACCCCGTGGACTGCCCAGCTCTTCAAAAGACATATGTGACCTACAGATGCCAATGCTAGGGAACTGTGATGGAGGTGCTGACTTCACTGTTTCCTGGCCTGAGTGAATAGTATGCCAGCCCCCAACCCCCCCCCCGGAAAGGAGAGGATGTGGCCAGGAGAGCAGAGAGAGGCTAAGGTCTTTTGAGATCCATATGGGTGTGGGGTGGAGGGGGGGGGGGTTTAGCACTCTGACATTTCAGAGCAGGAGGGGGAAGACCCTTAACCCCGTGTTCTTTTTTACTAGGCCATTAAGCAGAGGGCGCGCCGAGTCTCACAGTCCCCCTTAAACTCAGTACACATAAGACTCCGGCTCTCTCTGACTTCCCTGACACCTTTGCCTGCCCTCCAGCCCTCTCCCACGCACACAAACAAACATCCACAACCTGCCCGCCTTACGTAAGTGTTTACTTGTGTGGCCCATTGCGCAATCGCTGCGTGCCCTTTGATATTTTCACCATGGTTTCACTCCATGACTCTATCAGGCAAGACCAGGCACATATGCTGCATGGTAAGAATATGGGAAAGCATCTTAAAACACACTTTAATAAAACAAAAAAAGAATAGGACCTGCCCAAGTTGTCTGATCGTTTGTATTTTGTCTTCAAAGGTCTATTTTATTTGCTGCCAGTAATGGCTTTTCTCTTGGAAGGTGGTTTTGGTTTATTATGTTTAATAACATTTGCTTACATGTCCCAACTCAAGTCACGGTGAAGTTTATATTTTTTCCTACCTGGCTCTTTGCCTAGATAGCGATTTTAAATTGTGCCGCTGCGAGGGATGCTTTACGAAGGAGCAGATGTGAGCCGCTCAACACAAACTTTCAGGAGCGTGACACATTTTAGACGATGTAAACTCCCCTGTGTCTATGTGCTGGTGCTCGGATGGTGTCACGCACGGTGTGTCTTTGTGAAGCTGCTGGGTCACCTCTGCTCAGAGGAGCTTTGGACACAGCCGCTGTGTCTACCTGTCCTGAATGCATGTTCCCTGGAAGACCTCACACATCTTCTACGGAAGCACCATCACAGGCCTACGCTGGCTAAAAGCCCCATTCAGATGTCAGACCTGGTGCCAAGTAATCCCTATGAACGTTGTTAAAATTCAGAAATCTGTGTACCCACTTACAGCTTCCATTCTGTAGATGAAGACCTTTGCTGATAGAACAGAAGTCTGAGTGTATCGCATGTAAGAAATCACCATAACATTGTAATGTTTTTCTCTAATTTGTTTGGATATTCAATCTGAATTTTGATAGTTTGGGGAAATTATCCAGGAAATATGATTTGCTCTTGAGGAACATTGAAGAGAACGCTTGAATTCTTGACATTTGCTACAGAAATGACTTTAAATGAGCTTTGATATGATGGCTGTCTAGCTGTGCTCTTCTAGGGATCACTGAGTTGGACCTACACTGTGTTTATGCTATATTCCCAAAGCAGCTGATGCCTTTGTAAGTGTCTTGTGTTTTCTGTTGCAAATCCTAAACATTTGCCCACAGAGGAAGTACTTCCCCAAACACCTCACCAAGCACAGATGCTCTTTTGCTTTTGCTTGAAGATTTTTCTAGAAACCTTAGCTGGTGGTGAAAGACAGTTTGTTTATCGGAGTTCCCAGATGGCCTTTTCTGCTCTTCTCCATCATCTTCAGTCCCTTTGCCGTGGTGGATTAATTGCTATGAATTACTTGGCAAGCTGATGACATAAGGAACAAAAACTTGTTGGTTCACTGTCATGCTGTGCTGTTGGGGGAAGCACAGGGCTTCCGCGTAGTGGAATCATTGGCAGCTTCATCTAAACAGTAGCATGCAACAGAACAGCAAACAAAGGATTAGAAGCTGTGCTAATTGGCCCCAGGGCTGTCTGTGCAGAGTCTTCAAGGAATTCTTCTAGATACTCCAGATTCTAGGTTCATATTTGGAGCCAGCAAGACCTGGACCTATAGATGAGGGCTATGGAAACACCTAATTGATTTCCTGCATCACGCAAACTACTTTCACTGATGAAGACCAGCTGGCCCTACTTCAGCTTACTTAAATGCAGATAGAATAAAGAGCCAGCTGGCCTGAAGAGGGAGAATCGTAGTAGTGATGCATCGCCTTGCTCTCTCTCACACGTCGGGTTAACATTTGGTTTCAGTTTAACATTTGCCAGCTGTTGTTTGAGTTTGCCTTGGTTTTTGCAGTTACATTAGTTCTGAGTCATTCGTTTTAGGTTTGAGTTTCTAAAGGGCACAGTCGCTGATTATGTCTCTTCTATGCTAATGAGCAGCCCGGCATCCAGCACACCTTTCTGCAGAGCTCTTCCTGCATCCAGACACAAGGTGAACTCTTCCCACTTACATATCCTCATTGTGTGGTTTTGTTGTACGTGCCTTTCTTAAAGTCTGCCATAAGGGATGAACCCCTGATTGTCACAGCCAGTATTAAATGAGTGATCACTTAGAAATATTCCAAACATGTATTTTTGTAGTATTAGGAGTTACAAGGACTATGTTTACAATGTAGACCATCCATGTTTTCGGGGTTATGTGAAGGCAGTGACATTTCCTCATTCAGGAAATCCTCGTGCATCTGTCTGCCATCCGCTTCTCCAGAAGTGTGTCTCGGTGAACGTCGAGTTATGCCAGGATGTGTCAGGCTAGGGAATGTCCTCAACAGGATGTCAGTCAGCACCCCAGTCGTACGCTGTTTGACTGTAGGTGGACACCAGCATACCCTGAGGAACCCAGACACAATGGGGAGAACAAGCAATCTCCACACAGACAGAGCCCCCACCCTCAGAGGTTTACAGTGACGACACCACCCACCAGAGTTACCATGCCAGACAGCTTTATTCAGTAAAAGTTCAACTTAAAAGGCTGAATAAACCAGAGCTGAGAAGGTGTAATAGTCGCCTTTAATTGACATATTCTACAAACGCCTTCACAGTGTCCCTTAGTGCATCATCGCACATGCTCAGTGAGGCTTTTGTGCATCATCCAGTCAGCCTATTTGATATCCCACTGGTCCCGTATCACCATTTCTAACCAAGTGAGTGGAATATCAATATAATAATGCAAACTCTCACAGTATATGACATGGCAGAAGCTGCAGACCAGCTTTCCCAGTTCTCCCAGAGAAGCCCAAGGCAGGGAGGCGCTGGTGTTTCCTGTCGACGGGAATAGTTCTTCGGGGTTTAGAATAGATTGTAATCCGACTGACCCTGAAAGGCTCTCAGAGGTAATAGAGACGTGAAATACAGACAAGTGCGCATTGAAGGAACCTGGAGTGTGGGGAGTTCTTTGCTCTGGGGGATGGGTTGGGGGGGTTTGGTAAAATGAGGGCTGAGTCATTCTCTCGAGGCTTCGGGGGCAGCTGGCGGAGGCTCAGCAAAAAATTTCCATTTGCTTATATGGCCGTGCAAAGCAGCATCTTTGACAACCAGCACTCGCTCTCAATCATGCCAAGTGTGACCACTCGGCTGCCTCAGCTGCACCTCTGCTGCTCCTGTTAAAAAACACACACACGTATTTATGAGGGCAAACCCCTGGCGTCACTATGCTTTGGCCCCCCTGTATCATCAGTGACTGATTGAGTTGTAAGTCCAACGTTGGTGATTCAGAGTGCTAAGTAATTATTATGTAAGGTCCAGGAGACAGGGGGTCTTGGTGCGTAGCATTTCTCTTCCGGTCTGTCATACGGACATGGTCATTAAACTCAAATTCGTATGAAACATCTGGCCATATCACGTACGTTTAAACAGGTGGCATCAAATGAAGACGTACTCAGTCGTGACAGGGAATCCCGCAGCAGCAGAACAAATCGGCGTTATCCTACTGAGGGATGAGCAGTTTAAATACATCACGGCCTGCCGGCTAGCTAGCCCTCAAGTGGCTCCGGCACTCTGATGGGCCTCCGTCAGTTACTGGCTGTGCCGGTCCACCAATCAGACACTTATCTGTGACAGGAAACAAAGCTGATTGGTGAGAATTGGTGGGAACAGATAGAGCAGCTATTAGCTGGGTTTTTCTGCAGGCATACAGGTGGTAACGACAAAAAACTAAGTGAAAATCTGGGAAAATGCACAAGCCCCGAACCAATAGTGTACATTTTAACGTTAAAAAAAAATTTGCATATGTACTTCAGTGTGCTGTCACAGCCTGAATAAACAAAAGAAGTTGCCTTTATGAAGTCAATAGAGTTATATGACAAACAGCAGAGTGGAGGAAGTGCCAGGTTAAATAAATGACATGTTGCATTTGCTTAAGTGAAATTCTGCCCATGCCAGTGGTTCGCTCTCAGATTAATCACAGCATTTGCATTTGCATTCAGTATAACGTCAAACGTAAATGGAAAATAACGCCGGGGTTATGGAGTACCGACGGTAGGAAACAGCGAGATGTTTATGTTCCCATTTTGGGTATTACTCATTGTGACCTGTAACCTTCTGTTTCGAGGGATTTGCATATTTTCCTGTAGGCCGCATGGATGCTTGGCTTCTGACACAGCGTGTATGCAGTTAAAGCATTAAGGGCTATCACTATAGTTAAAAATGCACAATTTTTTATTATTTTTCAGGACAGCTACTCTTGATGCCCAGGACGTTGTTTGCTTCACAGGACCACACCGGGATGCTGTTAGTCGAAGGTTCCTGAATGATAGACCAATTTACTGATGTTTATTTATGAATCAAGCTTTGGAAGTAGCATCATGCCTACAGGAGAAGCGTATAAATCCTCATTTTGGGCTGTATGTTGTCATTCTAATAAAGATATCGGCGATTTCAGCTTTACACAGGTGTTGTGACTGCAGACCTCTGTAATTATGTTTTTGAAATGTAAAACTCACTTAAGAGATACACACTATACGCATCCTACTCAAAAATCCTGCCAGGGCGCTATTATCTTTCTATAGAATGACTTACAAATAATTTTGCCGTTATTTGAGTTTATTATAAATTGCTGTGCTTTGAAAGGACAAAATGTGGTATTGTTACAAGCAGGTGAAATGTAAAGATGATATGATTATTCTGAGGCTTACAGCGGATACCCTTCAGGTTATTCTGCCCTGAGTGTTTCCAATAGCACACCCATGTGGTACAGAGGTTTCGGCATGATGTCATTGAATCACAGATTTATGGTGGGAAAACAAAAAAAAGAAGTGCAAAAAACAGCGAGCTTGCAAGCCCCAGTCTATAATCAGCCTGCTCTAGGTGGAGAGTTCAACATCTGTCTCAGCTAATCTACAGCAGGTGTCCAAGGATGTCCTTTTTCTATCTGTGCGGCCAAAATATAGACTCTCAGTTAAAAGAGCTATCGCTCATCTCGGCGGAGTAATTCCAGTGAGACTGAGTACATCAGAAGGCAATTCACACAGTGCTTTGTTTTATTGAAAATGCTCACGTTGACGGTGACTTACAGCCATGGAGGGGACCGTCATGTGCGGGGATGTGTGAGGCGTGATATGGGCCCAGGAACAGACAGGGCACTATAAGGAAACAGGAATTGGAAACCAAGCAGGAGGGTTGTGGTGAGCAGCAAGCTTACAGACATGGGGTTGTACCTTTTTCCTGGACAGCGTCACTGGACGCAGGTAGAGGTAATGGGACCCAAACCCTAGTCACCTGACTCTCCCTCCTGAGGCCACTTCCTGAGCTGCTCCTTCCTGAGGCCACTCCCTCCTGAGGCCACTCCTTCCTGAGGCCACTTCCTGAGGCCACACCTTCCTGAGGCCACTCCCTCCTGAGGCCGCTCCTTCCTGAGGCCACTCCCTCCTGAGGCCGCTCCTTCCTGAGGCCACTCCCTCCTGAGGCCACACCTTCCTGAGGCCACTCCCTCCTGAGGCCACTCCTTCCTGAGGCCACTCCCTCCTGAGGCCACTCCTTCCTGAGGCCACTCCCTCCTGAGGCCACGCCTTCCTGAGATCACTTCTTCCTAAGGCCACTCCTTCCTGAGGCCACTCCCTTCTGAGGCCACTCCTTCTTGAGGCCACTCCCTCCTGAGGCCTCTCCTTCCTGAGGCCACTCCCTCTGCGCTGTAAACTTTGCAAACTTCACACAAAGGTCTTCAACCTTTAATCCTGATCTGGTTCTAGTTAAAAGGTGGTCCATGGGTAATGAGTTCTTACCACTTGCAGAAGCCATAGTGCGGGTCACCTGGCACAGCGGTGAGTGCCTCAAAGCATTGTGGGTACTCCTGTCTGCCATCACTGACTCCTGGAGCTGTCTGACTGTGCTTTTCTTGCCTTTCCTTCAAAGGATGATTGTGCTGATTTTGCACGTAAACCTGCAGTGCAAGAAAGGAAAGCCAACAAAAGTCATATGTTTGCTCACTTATGTCACATTGTCCTGCGATCAGATATTAGGACAGGAGTAAGTCGGAGGTAAATTCAATTTCCATTTGTGCAGAGAACTCATGTAAGATTAATGAAATGGAAAAGTTACCCAAAGCAGAGCCCTGTTCAGTTCCACAGTAAGCAGGATATTACGAAGGCAAACAGATCTGCAGTTACATTTCAGTGTAAATGCTTAACAACAGGATTTGTTAAAGCACACCCAGTGTAAGTTTTTATGCAAAATTATTATCGTTGGTTTTTTTTAAGGAAACAATAAATTCACCATATTAAATTTCATCAGTTTCAAATTATGTTTAATGTGTTTAATGTGTTTTTTGTGGTTTTTATAAAAAATGATATATTTATTGAAAATAAACCTTACAGTGAGCTTATTTACCAATTGATACTCAGACTAAGCAATTATTATTATTATTATTATTATTATTATTAGTAGTAGTAGTAGTAGTAGTAGTAGTTAAATAGTTATTACTGTTAGTAATATTATTATTGTTGGATAATATTATTGCATTATAATCATGATGGCATTAGTTTTCACAGCAGTAGTAATTAGGGTTGTTCCTCTTGTATTTATCGCTTATAGAGCAGTTTAATGTTAAAGATATTTCTATATATCTTCAGGTATGACTCTAATTAAAGGCGTGATCATCCACTCAGCATGACTCAAATCAGTGCAGCGCTCGTGCCTTTTAATTTATGACGCTGTTTAATTTGCATGCGACTCTCCCGTCTTCTCATGTCACAGCTGGGGTAACCCTAGTGGCTGGTTAGCGAAAGCTAGCGTGCTAACAGGGGTGTCGCTAGCAGCTGATTAGTGAAAACTAGCCTGCTAAAAGGGGTGTCCCTAGCGGCTGATTAGCGAAAGCTAGCCTGCTAACAGGGGTGTCCCTAGCAGTTGGTTAGTGAAAGCTAGCGTGCTAACAGGGGTGTCGCTAGCAGCTGATTAGCGAAAGCTAGCCTGCTAACAGGGGTGTCCCTAGCGGCTGGTTAGTGAAAGCTAGCCTGCTAACAGGGGTGTCCCTAGCAGTTGGTTAGTGAAAGCTAGCCTGCTAACAGGTGTGTCCCTAGCGGCTGGTTAGTGAAAGCTAGCCTGCTAACAGGGGTGTCCCTAGCGGCTGGTTAGCGAAAGCTAGCGTGCTAACAGGGGTGTCCCACCTGAGTAATGTATTTTACTACATCAGCTACTGTATTACTCAGTATACTTCGTTAATTAAGTGAATGCCTTGTTCATAGAGGGATGGCGGATTTTTTTTCACTTTTTGACTTTATCAGAGGACAGTCTGACGTCCACGGGTGGACGTGGGATGGGGGAATGTCTGGACATCCTGTTTGGGGGGCTTAGAGAGGGAACAGAAGTATTTAAATGATCAGTGATTGGGTAATGGTGAGCAAATGGGTTTGTCAATTCACTGGGCACCAGAGGTGGAAATTTCAGATCCAGAAAGTACAAATCCAGACCGTGATTTAGCTTCAACCAATCAGTGGAGTACTCTGTAACTGTGACTCTTTATGCAAAACTGGTTGCTTGAAGCTAAATCACGGTCTGGATTTATACTTTCTGGACCTGAAATTTCCACCTCTGCTGGGCACCAGCCCCCTTGGGATGCCCACTTCCCATCTTATATAAGAGTATAAACTGACAGGAACAACAGCAATTAAATCATATTTAAACTAATTTTGCCCCGCTCTGATAATATTGTCCTATTGTAATCTGTTAGATAATGAATAAAAGTCCTATTGCTCATGTGTCCTTAATTTCTACGGATTTCGTTAATTTCTGTGATGGTTCCAGTGCTTTTCAGGTCATTTTCTGGGACTTTTATTCTGAATACAGTGCTCAGTCACTGTGCGCTCCTTGTGGTTGACGAGCCGCACGTCCTGTGTCACATTCTGCGAGAGATGGGAGCAGTAAGATGAAGCGCCACATGTAAGATCGTGTAGAAGGATGTGACGCCGGTAATGTGCGGACGCCACCCCCCCACGTCCTGCAGACAATGTGGGTTGACCTGTATCAGTTCGGATGTCATTGCTGGTAAGCACGGTGTCTCCACCGCTGGTGAAGGATGATCCGTCTCTGGTGCGCCGCACAGCGAGAGTCCAAAAACCTCCACACCGCCGTCTCTAACAATAACCTGGCAAACCTTTACAGCCGCTGTAATACTTTCCATATTTATCTCCCGGTGCCTCTGCGGGGCATTAATTCCTCAGCGCACGTGACTCCCTCGCTGCTGCGGTGTGCTACCCTGGGGTCCGTACTGCCCCGGGAGCTAACATCCATTCTCTCCTGTCTCCTGCAGTAACCACCACACTGTCTCCGGGGTCAGGTCACGCCAGAAGATGCAACGAGACGGAGAAAGCCTACTGTGTGAATGACGGTGACTGTTACTTCATACACGGTATAAATCAGCTCTCTTGCAAGTAAGTGAGTGACATTTTCCATTTCTTGGTGTGCTTCCGTGCTTTTCGTTCCTGAGTGCGCTGGAACGTCATTAACTTATATGCATATTTATGAGAGCGTGTGTGTGCCTGTTTCAGCTGTGGGTTGGCCAGCTTAATTCCCCCTTTTGTCGTAATTGATCTTATCTCACATTTAAATCTCAGTTCCTGGTAATATTTTAACTAGAAAGTCGAATCACTGGAAGGTAATCCCCGCTCAAGGCTCATAATGCCCACCAGAGAGTTCATGTCATTCTGAGTACTGAATGCCAACCTGTTCCCTACGCAGTTGTCAGTTACGAAATGAAAGGAGTAATTTAATGTAAACGAGACAAAGCTTTAAGGCAGGAACTGTGATAAGTGTCAAGGAATCATATCATCTGACCTTTGACTGCTGGGCCCAGATACTGCAACAGGTTTGGTTAATGGTCTCGGATTTCCCATCTGCCTCTCCGCACTTTCCCTTAGTCCTCTCTCTTACATACTGACCTTTTCCCTTGCCCTCCTCTTACATGTCGTTTTTTTCCACTGTGTAACACTTTGCCCCCCCCCACTCCCAGTCCATTGAAAGAAGAGAGTGAGAATGAGAGAGAGAGAGAGAGAGAGAGAGAGAGAGAACACAGGGTCTTTCATTCTTATTTCAGTTTGCAGCTACACTCTGTGTCGGGTCTCGCCATCGTAATAGATATGCGGCTCCTTTTCTCTGGGCACCTCCAGCGGCTGAAAAGCAGACAGATTGAACATTTTGCAGGCTCCCGAGGAGACGGCTTCAGCGGCGATCGAGGCCTGCCTCGACGCTTTAGCAGAGAGACAAATATTTATGGTGGACGAGGCCTCCCACAATGTAAACAGTGAAGGGTCCATGCTTACATTTCAGTTCCTAGAAAATGGGGCAGATTTATAAAGATGCTTTTTAAATCAAGGGTGTAGAACTCATTTGTTTTGGAAAAATAGATTTTTTTTTTTTTTCTTGCTGTGGGGGAAAGTGCGACCCCCGTCACTAGACAGGGGTGTCTGGGAGCCGTCCGGGACGAGCAGGCAGCTACCCCCCCTACATAGCAGGAGCGTCACATGCATCACACGGGCTGGGGCATGATGCTCTTCATGCCTTCCTACCCCCAGTGAAAATCATTAAATCAAACGGGGGGGGAGAGCAGGCCTCTCCGCTCTGCCCAGTGGATCCCGTCACTCTCACCGAAGGCCGGCACACAAATTGGACGCAGCAATAAGTCAATTGCCGCAGCTAATTCAGTCATGGGACGGCACGCATCCAGGAAGTCTGATAATGCAGTCAGGGCCCGAGGGGAATTGTAGCCCACAGCCGGCTCATTGAATACGGGCCTGGCTTCTCAGCGTATTACTCGACGGTCGACAAGCGCGTCTGACAGGCCAGATCCTTATTTATACCTCTGTCGTTCACTTTGAAATATAAAGTTCCTCAGAAGCTCAGAAATGACCCAGAGGACGTCCTTATCAGCCGGGTGTGGAGGCACGTCGTGTCCGGCTGAGTGTCCTCACGTCGCCCTGAGCGGGCGGCAGAAAGACGCCCAGAATGACCCCAAGCACACCCATCTCTGCCTTTTAATTCCGTGCTGTTCCTGCTACGTTTTCATTTCTTAA
This sequence comes from Gnathonemus echidnorhynchus, assembly GCA_026776725.1. Lineage (NCBI taxonomy): Eukaryota > Metazoa > Chordata > Actinopteri > Osteoglossiformes > Mormyridae > Gnathonemus > Gnathonemus echidnorhynchus. Next base: position 2,196,746 of record JAODJU010000048.1, read on the forward strand.
TTTGGCACCGAGAGAACATAAAATACATCTCGATGAAAGTCATAGCAAAAAAACGTTGTGTTAAACAACGTTTGCTAATTATAAAACGCGGGGAATTTAACAGCACTAGTGCTCTTGAATTAATCTTTCATAGCACTGTTTGTTCTCAGGGATAGTTTTTTTGTGGATTAGCGTAATGAACAACGCATGACGGTCATTAAGACGTCCTGACATTCTCGCAAACGGACGAGCAGACGCTTACCTCACTGCACAGCTCACAATCGTGTCCTTTTGCCCTGTCACGAGTGTTATGGCTTTGTTTACGAGAAGAAAAAAAACCAGCCAAGGCGACTAGCGGGAGAGTCCATAAGCGAAAGGAGCATCATAACCCAGGACGCAATCTGGCCGGACGTTAACATCCGCGGCCACATACAATTAGTCAGTTTAACGGTCGTTATGTGGCCAGGAGAGGCTGACAGGTTGTGTTTACAAACATCGAAGTCGTGCAGATGTTCCAGACATTTGGTGTCCATCGGGTCGTACCACATCAGACGTCACAGAGTCTGTTTGGAGGAGAACACCACACGATCTGTGTGGACATTGGTATAAAACATCCACTGCTGAAAGCCTTTTTTTTTTTTTTTTAAATCACGCATTACGTAATGTCCTCGTTTTTAACTGTTGTGAAATTATTTTGCAAATGCAGATGTGCTTTTTAAATGTGCCAGTCTGCTTATGACAGAAGTCTGGGACAAAGCCCCTTCAGACAGCTGCTATATCAGCGATGAATCGTAGCAGCTTGAATTGCTCCTGCTTGTAAATCTCTCAGTGCTGCCTGATTCGGAGAGCCACCTCCACCGTCTGACAAACGTTTTGACACAGTGAGAGCCACACATTTCACTGCACTGAGGGCCTTGTATACCTCTAATAATTTATCCACAAGACAAGGCGATGGAACGCATGCTCTGAGCATGCAAAACATTAAGGGCACAGGCTTCCATCCATATTTCCATGTAATATAAGCAGATGATAGCCACAATTTCAAAATGATTTTAACTGTTAAATCCTCTCCAGTTACTAAAGGGGGGATTTTTTAAAACTTGAGACAAATAATATTTTGTGTTGAGGTGCAGCTGGGTTTACAGGCTCAGGTGTCCATTGGGGGTGTAGAGCAGCCTGCTATCTGTAGAAGACGTAGACGGCGCGACGTGTCTCTGGGGGGCGCCGTCGAGTCCCTGTGGACTGGCATCCTAGCGAAAGGCCGATCGCGTCTGTTCTGGGGACACAGGGGCGTGCAGCGCAGTATTAGCATGGCAGTCCTCAGGTTCCGTACGCACGCTGTGTAACAAATAATACCATCAAATACAAATTCAATTAACGCATGCAGGTTGAGTAGGGATAACTAATAGTCCTATTTGCAACACAACCTGAGAGAAGAGAAAATGCCTCCAGAGTAAATATTAATATCGTCCACAAGGTTTTGGAGGTGTTGTTATCCGCGGGAGGTGCTGTTATCACCCACTTAACAGATCGGATAAAAATGATATTACTTTATACGACTCATCTTAGTGGGAATTGAGTTTCTCTGTTAGCAAACACTCCACTCACGACATTTTGAACTTTTTTTTGTCGTGACTTTTTTTTGGACCTGAAACGGGCCCGTGAGCCTGACATTCACGGGAACAACCTCGCGTGAGAGTTTCCATTTTTATTTGCACACTGGAGCCGGGGTGTGATTTCCTGCCCTCAGAGGGTTTTCAGTTTCCTCCGGGAGCTGGGGACTCGTGCTTTTTTTTTTTTTTTTTACGATCTATTGATTGTTGTGACTTTTCTCTTTGGGGGCGGGGGGCATTGACACAATAGTTGTGACGCTTCTGTATTCAGAATGCCGTTCCCTGGGGGGGGCTCATCCCGGTGGGACCCTTTCATTTATGGCTTCTGTCAGCTGCTCCACCCTAACACTTACACACACGAGAAGCCCCCAGCGGCATGCGGACACCTCAATAAGCGGCCCCAACATGGAGCTCTAAGCCGGCACTTTATTAACTGGATGCATTTGAGACTTGGAAATGGTCCCAGGGGAAAAATATGAATCTTAAGGGGGGTTGTCTGTATACACGCTATCATAATGTTCCTGAAACCAAGGTCTGACTTTTATATTTGAGTTTTTGACTTTATAATGGCTCCTGAAAGAGATTGTGAGTCACTGTCATGTGTAGGGGAGATAGTGAACAGCCCTCCCTGTCATAATGCGATATATATTTGCATGTATGTAAATCAGTTTTCAATGAGCGCTTCAGCAAACGCAGTAGTGTATGTCATATCTGCTATCACGGTTACGTATTGCTGCATCACATTCATTTTTTGCATAACTGCATAAGAGGCAAATGTGTTTACGTAAAATGGATGTTTTGTAATATAGTTTTTGGCTGTTAAGGAGCACTGGGCATAAGGAATTAGGAAGCAAAGCCTGGTTTTGGCTTCTGGAACATTCAGGAATTCAGGTGCGACGGGGACAGACAGATTCAGGAGGGGGTGACCATCGCACTGGGTTTGGGGG
>JAODJU010000048.1:2200660-2215893 GCA_026776725.1 Gnathonemus echidnorhynchus
CACCAGTACTACTCACCTGGACTGAAAGGATGGTTATATTTTTTTCCCAATGGGGGTGCCCTGTGGTAATCTGCTTGGGGTATGGTGGTGGGGGCACACTGCATATTAACCTCATGTGTTTGTGTCACTGTCCCCTTTTCCTCCCTCAGATGCCCCGCCGGATACTTTGGTCCACGCTGCCTACAGACAGAGCCCCTACGGCTAAAAATGCCCAATCCTTACAAAAGTATGTCCACGCCAAGCCTCTCGGCTCCCTCTGACCCCCGTAGCCCCCCCCGCCCCCCCCAGGCCCAGATGAGCCCCGGCCAGCCTGCCTCCGTGCTGCCCACCACCCCGCCTCTTCTCCTCAGCTGGTGCTTTGTTCTAATCCCTGCTCTCTTGTTCTCCTCCTGCTCCTTCCTCCCTCCCTCCCTCCTCCTCTTCCTCTCTCTCCGCACTGTCTCCCCGCCCCTCTCTTCCTCTCTCTGTGGTCTGTTTCCCTCCCATCAGGTGCCCAAATGATTATAACGGTGATCGCTGTCAAACCTACGTTATGGACGATTTCTACAGTATGTTCATTCCTTCTTCTGTGCGTCTGCAGGGTGACTGCATGCCTGAGCTGACATGTGGCATGTGCCATGTCTGTCCGTCCTTCAGTCCAGCCGTGTCCCATCCCATCTGTGTTGGCCAACGTGTCTGAAAGGCTGCAGATACACCACCTCCCTCCCACACTCCTTATGTTCTCCTGCCTTAAAACGTTTAACATGTGACGACCATTATCCGTTAATTAGCGAAGCCTACCCTAAACAAACAACTTTTATACTTAGAAGTATAAAAGCTTGGCAGGCTTCCGTCGCTGCCGGTGACAGCGTGACAGTCACAAAGTGACAAGGTCGAATTTCACAGTACTCAGCACAAAAAATTGACAGAACTTAAAAACTTGAAAGACTTAAAAAAAAAAAAAAAAAAAACTAAAAACGGACGCTGAAGGCTTTTTTCAAGAGACGCGACCTACCTGGTAATGTATGTTTAAACCTCATAAAATGCTAAATACGCAGCTTAAGCTGACAGATGGAGATGGTGCAGATTTCCTCCACTTAGTGCTGCTGACGGACGCACTGGGCAGATTTCCTAAAGTGTACGTATATACGCACGTTGCAATCTGGGTCGCTTAGCAAGCAATACTTCATAACCAGAATAAAAAATATATAGAAACAGCTTCCTGCGCACCAGCCTTCCTCACCAACAGCATGTCAATTCTGCTTAAGCAGACTATATATAAAACATGTAATGTTATTATTTTCTAACTAATATTTACACATTGCTGCCTTGTACTGTGCTAGCAACCCACATTTTAAATTACATTTCCAGCTGTTTGCTGGAGACAATAATGGTTGTGATAAGAAAAACCATGGTATTCAAGTTAGAGATTCAAAGCAAAATGCACTATATCTCCATGTATGTTCCTGTCTGTGTCGGTGTGCATCTATACGTGTCGTCTGTGGTGTGCCTGAAAACAAAACAGAATTTAACAGACAGAAGTCAAAGTACTGCAAAACCAGACGTACTGTGATGGCTTGGGGCCCTGTCCTGGGTTAATCCCTGCCTCGTGCCCATACAGTTTAGTCTACTTTATGCAGATTTCAAAGCAAATACAGACACACAACATTTTGCATGCCCTCCTATTTTTCACCAGAGCACTGAATAGGTATTTCGTTATAGCGACATTTGCATATATAAACATTAGACATTTGGTACTTCTTGTTTTCGAGTAATTGGGAAATCAATTATCATGGATTGGGACACACAATTATTTAATTACTGCATGACAAAAACAGGAATTCACCGGCTTAAAGAATGCTGTTTTATTTATTTATTTTTGTTTTGTTATTGAAATGGATGTGGCGGCCCAGTGCGGTCAGCGAGGCACAGCATTATGGGATAACAGCAGCAGCATGCCGCAGTCAGGGCGATGTTAACAAGGACGCATGATGCATGACCGCTAACTAACAGCGTGTCCGCAGAGCCAGGGAGACCCTGCCATCAGTCATGTGACGGGGAAACCCACCCAGGCTGGGAGGGGCTCAGGCATGCCCAGTCGATCACAGAGAGAGTGATCAGGATGCCATTGCCGCTCCCCGCACCGGGATCCCAGCGAATACCTGCAGTCTGACAGATGTCGGACATTAGACCGGGTGCACGTCGCTTGGCTGACATTGATCCTCCAACAGAGGTTGCCTGTTATAGGGCTTTTGCAGTTGTACCTTTGAGTATTAAATGTCCAGCTCCAAAAACCAAGATTTAATTTTAATGATAATACAAATTATTATTATTATAAAAACATTAACATAACCTGTCATAGCATTTTTCTGCAGAGAGCAGTAATCAAGTGAGCGCTACAGGTCGCCGTGACAAAAGTCACAGATATTCATCACAGCCAGGGAGCAACTGCACCTCGGGTTTTAGTCTTCAGCCAGGTGAAGGAGAGACAGGAGTTAAACTCCACCTGAGTCACACACCCGACCCGGGGTGTGTGCGTGACAGTAAGAGTAGTGGTTAGCCTTAGCACTGCAAGATCAGTGTTAGACTGATTCTGGTCAAGAGGGTGACCAGATCTCTGTGAGGCAGGTGGGAGGAGGGAAAGGAGGCTTTATTGTAGCTTCATGACCTAACAAACTAAGCGGGGGGAGGACTGACAGGGGAAACAGGGAGGGAAGTATGGCATGCCAGGGCTGCGCATGTGGTCTGGTCTGTTGGGGGCCAGACCGACTGTTTCATATAATTAGAAGTTGGCTGCAAGTGACTGGAGGGGCTTGTCACCTGGTACTGCCCCGCCCCAGGAAGTCACGCCCTACTTGTCTTTCAGCCATCCAATCAGATTGAAGTGGAGCAGCCAGTTTAGCATAGAGCATTAAGCATCAGCCAGTCCCTGTGCTGCACTGGCGATGAAGGGGCGTGTCACATTAGTGAGTCTCTCTAACACTTCATGCAACCCCCTGACACAAAGGACCTTCCAAAATCATCCAGAACTGTCACAACTATTAAGCAGTAAGAAGTTGGAGTTGCAAAGGACCACGACCCGTTGGAGACGGCGACGGAAGCAACTAGAACGACTCAGCGTGACATGGGAAGTAAAATACAGCTCCACGGGGACTCTTTAAGGTTCCCAGTTCCCTTTAGTCTGGCAGATTGGTGGAGTCCAGTCTTCACTCTGCTTCTCCAGCACAGTGTTTTAATCTATTACTGCAGTGTTTCCCAACTGGGTCCTCAGAGACCCCTAGTCAGTCCACGTTTGTGCTCCCTCCCAACACCCGGTAGGTAGCAGATGTGTGGGATGTTCGGCTGGGAGGGAGCAAAAATGTGGACCGTCTGGGGGTCCCCAAGGACCGGACTGGGAAACACTGTGTCACTGGACCTTCAGACCTGTGTTCACTTGGCAGGATAAATGGACTCTGCTATTGGGAATGAGCCTTGAAGGCGGGCCTTTTCCATTACGCTGAAGGCTACGCTAACACCTTACATTAGGCAGATTGACTAATAAGAGCCGCCCCCTCCCCCCGCAGCCTCCAGCCCCCCCACCTTAAGTGCTACCCAGCTGTAATAAAACTCAAAATGTCGTATAAGGTAACATTCCGGCCAGCGGCCGCGAGCCGTAAGGGGCAGTTCTGTTTTACCCAGGAGCCCGGTAATTAGCCTGCACGCCTCCCGGTGTAATCCCGCCACGTCCGCTGCCCCAGGGAAGGGTGGACGCGGCTCTCCAAGGTCCCGGCGCTTTCACGCGCCGCTGACCAGCATGTCGTACCTTTGTGGGGCTATTTCTGGCTGTGGAGAGTTTGCTCTCCCTTGGCTTTTACAGTCCTATAGCCAGCAGCGGCCTCCTCCCTCATAGCTGAAACGTGGGTGTTAAAGGTCTTCATGGGGCCGTGCTCCACTTTATAGCCGTTCCTGCCCAACCTGGTCACTAGTTCCCCCTCCCGTTAGACCCATTTGCTCATAGACCCCCCACTCGGCCCAGATTGCACAGACCCTGTAGTCTGCTGCTCTCTTTAAGCCCTACGATTCCCCTCCCCCTCACCCAAGACGGCTTTGCTGCTTATCAGTTGGCAGCAGTGTGTTGTCATGGAAACGACGGGGCCTCGCTGTGGACGGCGGAGGGTGCCGTCTCAGCCGGACGAGCTCAGGTCTTCCTGATGTCTTGAGCTGTGACTCCTTTAACTCCCAGAAGGCTGCCCCCCCCCCCCCCCGCCAGTGCCTTGGCAGCACAGAGTCTCGTGGCCCGTGCTGCCAGCTCTTTCCGCCGTGCGGAGCACTGGGTCACGCCTCCCACTTCGAGTCAAGCCATGATGGCAGCCTCTCTGGCTAATTTAGCATTCTAGCGCTACATCTCCTCCGCGATGCTCTCAGAGATCCCCCAGCTTCGAACCTGCTATGAGAAGGTGTCCCTCACATGGTCCAGACACCTGGGAAGGAGCACGTCAGGCACGGCAAACTTCCCAGAAGGCAGCAGGCACAGTGTCGCGGTGACGGTGCCCCCACCCCCGCTCTGTCGTCGCTAACGGCTTGGAGACCCTCGTGGCCTTTCTTTCGTCCGTGTGTCTCTTTAATGTTTGCAGCCATGAATTATTTGTAGGCTTCTAGATTCCTGCTCCTGTCTTTTTTTTTTTGTGGGTGATGCACTTGGACTTCATTTTGGACGTGACCATCCTGCAGGCCATGAAACGGGCCATGCGCTGGCACATACAAAACTGGACCGGTGCTTCGCATGACCTCTGCCAGCTGGATTGGACTGAACCGGTGCATTTGATGCCACACATTACAGCCAGACTGCCGCCTTCGTTGCAGGCTGCGCAGTTTCGAATTTATTATACAATTAGCGATTTGTATAAACCTCGTTCCTTTGGACCGTGGGAGGATACCGGAGTACCTGGAGGCAACCTGGGGAGAAAATGGCGCTCACACGCAGAGCCGGGGGTGAGAATCGGATCCTCAGCCTTGGAGGTGTTAGGGAACACTGCTACCCACTGAGCCGCCACACGGCCCGGCAAGATATATGTTATGCAATAGCTTTTAATTCCTAAAAGGCTTTTAATAAATTGTTTAATGCATTAAGTTACTCAAGCAGGGATTAGTTAAAACAAGCGGGGGTGTCTTTGGTGAATTATTGTCATGTGAAAGACAGAACAATTGCTCCCTGGCTGTTAAATTCAATATTCTGGCCACTTTGATGTGTTTGTCATTTGTGCAGTTTTTTGAGTGCAGTCTCCTCATTCGTCACGGGCTCACGCTTATGAAATGTAAACGTAACAGGACAACGATCCGGGAAAGGCCCGGATGTAAACGTGGAGTGTAGCAAAGCTCAAGTCATTAAATCGTATGGCATCTGAAACCCAATGCGTAAAGAAATGCATGCAAAAAAGCTGGGCATTTAAAGCTTTCTGCCATAAGGCATGAGAACAGACGAGCTGTTTCTAAGGGCCGTGAGGAATTTATAGATACGGGGTCATTTATAAAAGGTCCTGTATGCTTGTTTAGATCTCTGCCAGGCTCATATGCAGGTACCTTCTGCACCGGGCCAATAGATAACTTCCAGATTCGGTCGAAAAATGCATTTTTAATGGCAGTGATAAACATCTAAATGTATTGATGAACAGCCATGGTTCCCCTACAGGACCACCTGTTAAAATAAATGTGTACCGGCCCTTTAAGACTCTGAGTCGGGTGTAGTGGATGTGGCAGTGGGTGCTGTGCTCGTCTTGCCATGCATGTTCCAGTGCTTGCCCATCTCTGTTTTGCCTGTCCGGGGTGGGAGGCGACGTCTGCGTCACGTGACCACCGGCACGCCTCCTTCCTGACATCTCGCCCTGATCACATGACGCGCGCCTGTTGTGATCACATGATGCGTGCCTGTTGTGATCACATGATGCGCGCCTGTTGTGTATGTTGGAAGATCTCTTTCTGAAACCTGTTTTTTCTTTTTTCTTCCTTTTTTGTGTCAACTTTCTGTATTGGCAGAGCATCTTGGGATTGAATTAATGGGTATGGATCAATCATTCATTTTAATTCCAGACTGAGGTAGATGTATAGCCTCCCTAAGTCACGCACCCCCATTGCGTTGAGTCCCCTTTCCTGTGTCTAAAACGGGCTGCTGAGGTCTGAGGAGTCGCAGCAAAGCCGGCTGACATGCGTCCGCTAACGTAGCCCCTTCACCGTAACCCGACGTCACGCCGTCTTCCTGCCTCACTTACCTAGGCAGGTGGGAGGAGCCAGTGGGATCGCTGAGAGAGAGCAGGCAGATGCAGTCTCATTACCCAGAAGTTCCCTGGGCAGTGCAAAATTATTTACACTCGGACAGACGCTAGCCGGTACCATGAAGCCGGATGGGTTAGAGTGAGTGTGCCCCCCCCCATCCCCGGGGCCCCGTCGGCCGGCCCTCCATTCACCACTTATTCGTTTCTGCAGTTTCATCGTTTAAGTTGCATGTGTGCTTTGAGATTGCCTATAAACAATTGAGTAGTGAAGCAAAACACTTTTATATATTACACTCGTTTGGTTATTTAGTTTATTTAAAGAGATCATTTTATATATCATTATTAAGAATTTGATAGCATTATTTTACACATTAAAAATGCATTAGATGTAGTGTAAGGTGAATGGGTGCTGTCCATGGAGAGACCGTCCGCAGTGTCGTCCTGATGGGGTCTGGACCCCCACCCCCTTCCCCATTACTCCCCCACGCCAAGCATGCAGCTCGAGGCTCACTGCTGACCTCCTCTGCTCCGCCTTCATCTGTCTGCTCCATCCTTTGCTTTAGTCAGATCCTCCCCACCCTTTTCCCCCTTTCAGTCTCTTGTTGTTGTAGCTTATCTGCACCTGCCGGATTTCTGCTCCAAAACACGCACTGATTTGGCTTTAAATTAAATTTGGGTGTGTGTGTGTGTGTGTGTCTGTGCGCGTGTGTGTGTGTGGGTGTGTGTATACACACAAACGCACACCCACACACACACACATATACACCAGATTTGCTGGCTTTATTAAACTTGTACATATCATAGAGACAAAAACAAATCACACATCAAACCATTCCTCTGTCGTCTTGGTATTTTTGGTTGTTCCTAGATAATACGTAATGTGTGTGTGTGTGTGTGTGTGCGTCTCACCCTTGTAAAGTTCCTGTGATGCAGCCAAGGTCATGACAAGGTCTCCTCCCAGAGGGGCGCTCTGCTGTTTCGGGACATGGCCGTAGAGCACATGACCTCCATTTGGCGACCTGGCCTCCTGAACTTGATGATGTAACTGCCCCACCCCCCGTCCTCCACTCCTGACCCTAATCCACCTGCTTCCTGTACAGCTGGCCACAAACAGCACCATAAAAAAAACAAAAGTTACCCCTCCCGGTTGGGAGTATCGCGTATTCTGCCCACAGGAACTTTCCCCACGGTGGTGTGGTGACGCAGCGTTTAATTCCTCTTGTGTTGATCCCACAGTGCATGTGTGCTTTAATATCTGCCACAAAAACACCCCCCCCTCCATTTTTTGTCACATTCAGGAACCAAAAGCGTAGGTAGGCCATCCCAGCACAGGACAGGCCAGCACAGGGCAGGCCAGCACAGGACAGGCCAGCACAGGCCATCCCAGCACAGGACAGGCCAGCACAGGACAGGCCAACACAGGACAGGCCAGCACAGGCCATCCCAGCACAGGACAGGCCAGCACAGGCCATCCCAGCACAGGACAGGCCAGCACAGGCCATCCCAGCACAGGACAGGCCAGCACAGGGCCTCTCAATGAGCTAAAGCTGCTCTAAAGGTGTTTCTTATATTGTTCCTTTGTTCCCACTGGATGTGGGATGAGGTCAGCGAACTAAAAAGAGATATCTGGGGAGCAGGGTAGTCAGGAAAGTTTCAAAGAGTTAGCTCACAAGTCCACAGAGTCAGTTCACAGGTCTATACAGTCAGTTCATGGGTCTATACATTTAGCTCACAGGTATATACAGTCAGTTCATGGGTCTATACATTTAGCTCACAGGTATATATAGTCAGCTCACGGGTATATAGAGTCAGCTTATGGGTTTATAGAGTCAGCTCACGGGTATATAGAGTCAACTCATGGATTTATAGAGTCAGCTCACAGGTGTATAGAGTCAGCTCACGGATTTATAGAGTTAGCTCACGGGTATATAGAGTCATCTTACGGGTTTATAGAGTCAGCTCACAGGTGTATAGAGTCAGCTCACGGGTTTATAGAGTGCAGTGGATCCCCCTTTAAAAGACAGACAGTGTCTCTCCTTAAGTTACATCGAAGGATTCTTCTCATTCCGCCCCGTCATGTTGGGACAGAATGTGTCGCCAAACTGACCTTTTAAACTCGAGATTAATTCCAGATTAACTTGGGGCTGTCAGGCAGACTCCAGTCCCTTACAAGATGGGGGGGGAGCAGCTTTGTTCTAATTTGCGGGGCGTGTTGCTGAGATGCATTATTTCTCACTGAAACGTGATGTTAGAACGTCGCTCACAGCAGCGGTCGCCTGATGTTATTCCTGTGTCGTCTGTTGGCATTAGGGAGTTAAGGGAACAGCAGGAAGGACGGCTATTAGCTGTATGGTTTCTTAGCCCTGCCCCCAAGCCTCTGGCCTCCCGATTGGTGCTGAGATCCCATTAGATCTTCAGCCAGGTGGACAGAAACGTGTACACGGGGCTCATGAGTCCATAGCCAGGCCTGGCGAGGGAGGGGCGGCTCATTTCGGCCTGAAAAGGTCACCCCCCCCGATTTCCGGCGGAAACGTGCTGTGAGCGGTGGCGCGGGACTCTGTGACAGCTGACATGCGGAGGTGTGGATGTAGCGCAGGTAGCGGAACCAGCTTCGCGGCATCGGGGGTGGGGGCAAAAAGAACAGCCCAGGACAGCTTTGGTGTAGGTGTCATGTAGAAGTCTGACAGAATGTGTATAGGCAGAGTCACACTTTTGGTAAGGGATGTTAAGGGGGGGTGTCATAGTGTCATATGCGTCTGTGACATACAGGGGGCAGTGTTTGGGGGGTGAGGGTTCGTGTTATGTGTGTGGGGACCAACGGCACCCTCTCGTGTTCCCGTTCCTGTAGAAGCAGAGGAGCTTTACCAGAAGAGGGTCCTGACAATCACGGGCATCTGTGTGGCTCTGCTGGTGGTGGGCATTGTGTGCGTCGTCGCCTACTGCAAAACCAAGTAAGTCCCCCCCCCCCCGACAAGGCCCTGCCCCAGCTACCATGACATGCTCGCTGCCTCTGAATGTCTCCCCTCCGTGGAATCTGAGCCTTTGCCACAATTGGCATTCTACGGCCCCCACCCCCTCCCTCCCCACACTTATACCCCTTTTCACTGTTTGGCTTCCGCTCGGAAAGCCGGGGGCTGGCAAGTCCTGAGCTCCGTGAGTCACCCGGCTCCCCGTTTCCGCGCGTCCCCCCGGAGAGCGTCCGCTTCCGTCTGCTGGAGGCAGAATGGCGAGGGAGAGTCAGAGCAGCGAGGGAGAGTCACAGCAGAGAGCCGGGCCGTAAGCTTCCACCAAGCGACAAGCTATCCGTGGAATCAATGACTCCTCCCCCCCCCATAATGCATCACTTCCAATTCACGTGTATCAGTGTATCAGGACAAATCTATTAAGGAGTGAGGCAGGAGAATGGGTCCACAGAACCACGGCTTTAAAAATGCAGAGTGATGGCCTTGTATAACCAGAAGGACAGTCTGCCAGCAGAGCCTCACTTTCATCAACTCACTGTCACATTTCGGACACTAACTAAACTCCAGACACAGAAGCGGCAAATCCAGTAAAGGCGCATTTCAAAAACAGCAGGTTATCCCTGTTTTTCTGTGTTTCCGGAATCTCCCCTGCAGGAGACAGAGGAAGAAAATGCACAACCACGTGCGGCAGAACATGTGCGCCGACCATCCTAACCGGAACCTGGCCAATGGACCCAACCACCCAGGACCGGGCCCTGAGGAGATCCCCATGGTAGATGTGAGTTGGAGGCCGAACGAGCTGTTTGCCAACATAACGTGGTGTGCGGTGTGTGGCCTAGTGAGTTAGAACCCCTTATCTGTGATCAGAAGGTCACTGGTTCAAATCCGTTGAGTGATTTTGCTGTCGGGTCCTTGAGCAAGGCTTTTAACCAAGGTCCAGTCCACGGACTGGCTGATCCTGCTTTTTCCATAATGTACATCGCTTTGGATAAAAGCATCTGATAAATGAATAAAAGGGTGGGAGACACACAAGACAGTAGAATGGGTCTCTAACACACCCTGCTCAGAATAGCAGCCCCCCCTAGTTACAGACCTGCTGCCAGTCTAATGGTTTTATTTGCCCAGCAAGCTGGAGAAAGTCCAGTACTGTTAAACACAAAGATACAATTAGTCAATGGCTCTCGGTCAATGGCTGAATCTCATTAAAAGTTCAGAGACCCGCTTCGGTGTCAGCTAACCACTCGTAGGCTCCAGTCTTCTGCAAGATGTTCTTTCTCATGCTTTCTTGGTTTGTGATGGAAACTCTTCATCCTCATGGTGGCGATCTCTCGTTGTGGTTTGTGATGGAAGTTCTTCATGCTCGTGGTGGCGTTCTCTCGTTGTGGTTTGTGATGGAAGCTCTTCATGCTTGTCGTGGCGTTCTCTCATTGTGGTTTGGTTTCCGTGTTGCCGGTTTCGCTGTGAGGGCAGAGACGGCTCTCGCCCCATCAGAAACTGCAACACAGACCCATATCACATTGACATTCAGAGGCTAAGTGCTCAGTCCACAAAGGCTTACATTTGCCCATTCCATGCGGTTAGGAGCCTACGATACCCAGAATGCCTCCCTCTTCCCATGCTCCCTGTGCGGGCTTCCTGTTACGTAGCCTTCTCCGTTGCAGTACATCTCGAAGAACGCCCCAGCCACCGAGCGAGTCATTCGGCACGGGGCAGAGGAGTCCTTCTCTGGCAGCCGAGCGTCTTCCAGATCCCACCACACATCAAGCCCCGCCCACTCATCCACACACAGGTGAATGCCGCCGCCTTGCTCTCCCAGTACAAGGTTACCATGACACCTCCGAAATCCCCTGTACTGTAGGTGACTTCTCCGCTTTCCCCCATTGCCGCAGCAATATGGCCATCACATGACCCCTCCAGCGGATTAGTCTTCTGGACCAATTACACACACAGCCTGCCCCCCCCCCCACATCGGACTGATTGAGCTGCAGATAATCCAACCCAGTCAAAACCAAGGACACATCCTGGGGGGGCCAGAGCTTGGGCTGATTAAAGCAGTGTTCCTTAAACTGGTCCTTAGGGAACACCAGATATACCACATTTTGCTCCTTCCCAGCTCCCACTGGAAAGGAGCAGAAACATGGATTGTCTGGCAGGGAGCCGGGAAGGGAGCAAAAATGCGGACCGTCTGGGGGTGCCCGAGGACCGGGTTGAGAAACACTGGATTAAAGGACCAGCTTTCGCGATGATGGCACTGATAAAGAACGCCATCCTTCAGCAGAAATCCCTCACAAACTCAGCCAAATGCCTGATGACTTTGGGCAGGCAGCCTCCTTATACTCTGGGTCCTGGTTCCTCTGCCGAGAAACTGACCAGTGTTTTTTTCCAGTGTGTTGGTCGCCACCTGGTGGCTGTATATGTGCCTCGCTGAGTTTCTCTCTTATTGTCGCTGGAGTTTCCAGCGAAAAAACAGCTTTCACTGACACTGAGCGCACAAAAACATATTATATGTATTTAATTTTCCTTTTGGATCCTTCTCACTTATGTCTTTCAGTTGAAGACATGAAGCAGCATTTATTTAGTCATGTTTAAGTTAAAGCCAGTGATCCGAAAAGTTAAAACACTGGCGTCATGCAAATATAAACTTCCAACTGATGATTCATTCTTTCACAGTGCCCAGAATGCACTGCGAGCTGTGATACAGATACCAGGGCGTATGTGTCCACACCGGACGCGGTCCTCCCGCTGAATCATACACGTCCGTGTCTATTACATACACAGACACAGATTACATACATGCACACACACACACACACACTCACAGGTGTTGCACCAACATAGAGTGTTTCTGGTCGAGCATCCGAAAGAATTACTCCTGTGCGGGAATCAGTGCTGTCCTGTTCTCTGGCTGCAGTGAAGTGTGCCTGTTCAGTTTATATGCTTTCCAGCTGTTCTCTGCCCCCCCCCCCCACTGCATGGATCAGCATGTACCCCTGGGCCTACGCTGCACTTTTGGAAGGTGGGAGCGCTGGTGGCTCTGGGGACATGAATGTGATGGCGCTCTCGCTTTCCCCCCGCCTCGCCCTGCCCCCACGCAGACACGAGGACCGTACATGGAGCTTGGACAGGACAGAGAGCGCGCTGTCGGACTCTCCCTCGGGCATGGCGTCGTCCTCCGTGGGGACCAGTAAATGCAACAGTCCTGCGTGCATGGAGGCGCGGGCCAGGCGTGCGGCACACTGTGGCATTACTGAGCCCCACCACCCCGCCGCACGGTACAGGGACTCCTTCGACTCGCTGGGGGACTCTCCGCACAGCGACAGGTGGGATGCCCGCACCGTCCGCTATGGCACTGCGCACATTTTAGTGTACACGTTAAAACGCTCGCTTCCATGGCGACCTCCCCCCGCGGGGATGGCCGTGCCAGTTTGAAAGACTTAATGGCACATGTTTGGTTTTCAGAGGGATGAGAGGCAGTGCAGAGGCGGGATGTCACTGCAGAGGACGTGTATTGGAGTAGAGGCCAAGTATGAGATCAGCATACTAGGAAGGAAAGTGTCAGAGCAAAGGGAAACCATCAGAGCGTCAGAGCAGGGCCAGATTATTAAAGTAGAGGTGGAGTGTCAAGAGCAGAGGCAGAGTGTCAGAGCAGAGGCAGATTCTCGGAGTAGAGGCAGAGTGCCAGAGCATAGGAAGACTATTGGAGTAGAGGCAGAATGATAAAGCAGAGGCAGATTCTCAGAGTAGAGGCAGAGTGTCACTGCAGAGGTAGATTATCAGAGCAGAAGCAGATTACAAGAGTAGAGACAGAGTGTCAGAACAGAGGCAGATTATTGTAGTAGAAGCAGAGTTTTAATACACTTCAGCAGGGTGGGGGCACAGATTAAATCATCTTATTTTTGGTGTGCCATTGAACCTTTCAAGCTGCATGTTTCTAATGTGTATATTAAAATCTTCCCAGTGCCATAGTAAACGTGGGGGCAGAGGGAGTGGCCTGAAGTTGGTGTTGGTGGTGGGGGGTGGGCCTGCTTGTACCTGTGGGGACTTTGATGCAGTGCAGCTGTGTAGCACGCCGCATTATATGGGCCGAACGTGGGCTTTGCTTACACCCTTCCACGGCGTGAGGGAATGGGACGACCGGACTCAGACGTCATTCTCCTGTATTTATCCATCTCTCCCCCCACGTAATCTCCCCCTCCCCCGCAGGTACGTGTCGGCGCTGACGACGCCGGCGCGCCTCTCCCCGGTGGACTTCCATTACTCACTGCCCCCACAGGTGCCTACCTTCCAGATCACCTCCCCCAACGCCAGCCACGCCATGTCCCTTCCGCCGGCCGCCCGCGCCTCCTACCAGCCAGAGGACGACCAGCCGCTGCTCCGCCGCTACCAGGTGCCGCTGCAGGACGCCCGGAGGCACGAGCTCTACCGACAGCAGCGCCGTACCTACCTGGACGAGAGCACCGGCAGCCTGCCGTCCAGCCCGTACCGGCCGGCGGACGACGACGAGTATGAGACCACGAAGGAGTACCTCTCCTCCCTGGAGAAACCAAAGAGAAGCGGATCCAACGGCAGACGCTGGCGGAGGTCCAGGCTCAACGGGCACGTGTCACAGCGCGGCGAGGCGGCGCGGGACTGCGGCTCGCGGAGCTGCCTGTCGGACAGCGAGTCAGAGGAGGAGGATGGGGAGAGCACGCCGTTCCTCAGTATGCAGAACATGAGCACGGAGCCCTCCACAATCTACAGGCCGGCCGAGGCGCGGACTCATCAGCCTTCGGGCAGGCAGAGTTCACGCGGGAACGTGCCGCCCAGACTGACGCTGTCCCGGTCCAAACAAGACAGCGCTCCCCAGTAGAACCGACCTACCGACGCAACAATACACTATAGACCTGCACCTATAAGAAATATTTTTATTTTATATAACAGACAGATATTCTAACAAATGAAATATTTATTTTCATTTTAGCAAATGTTGTCTACTAGCTAACAGCAAAGACTTTTTTTATAGGGAAAACTCTATTTATATGTACATTTTGATTTACAGCATAAAGAAAAAGAGACGTGCCAATTTTTTCACAACTTAAAAAAAATAGAATAATATTGTGGTGCCTTTTGATGTATGCCGATGCCAGAGGTCCAGTTACGTTTTTTGTAGCCTTTCTTATACGGACTCCTCATTTTTATACACGTTTCTTCTTTCTGTTCTCTTCTTCATTGTCTTTTCATTTTTTCAAGGTTTGTTTTTTTGGGGGAATCATCCCTTTTTTGAACTGTGACATTCATGTCTCATCATACGATATAAGCCACTTCTGCCTAAGGTGTATGTTTACACGAATATGATTCGCTCGTTTGTTTGTCATTTTGTTTGTTCGTTTTCGTAACAGGAGGCTGAGGGCGTGGCCGCCTTCCAAATGTCGCCCTTTGCTTTTTGACCCGTCATGGCAAACGGTTTCTGTAGAACCGTAGGTCTGGCAGGCAGTGGACACGGTATCACCTCAAGCGTTTCTGTAGAACCGCAAGTCCAGTAGGCAGTGGACATGGTACAAGCCCAGGTGTGTCTATAGAATTGCAGGTTTAGTGCAATGGGAACTGGACAAGGTATGACTTGAAGATTTTCATATTATTGAAAGCCTGGTAGAAAGTGGACAAGCACCACCCAGAGGGTGTCTGTGGAACTGCAGGTCTGGTGGGCAGTGGACCAGTACTATGACTAGGGCTTCTGTAGGTGCACCAGCCCAGCAGGTAGTGGAAGTGCTGTCACTCTGAGGTTTTCCTGTAGATGGACAGATCCAGTAGGCAGAGGACATAGTACCATGCCAAGGCTCCCTGGGATTGAGGACAGGGTTTTAACATTATTTGCTGGCTGGCCGGCCTGGCCAACTTCCTCTTTCTTGGTCCGTGGGAGGGGTCACATGACCAAACACCTGAATCTGGTCCAAAGGCAGCAGAGTCTGGGAGAAGCATCAGGCTGAGAGGCTAAAAGTCTGAGGAGCTCCAGGCTTGAGGGATCTGGGCTTGGACAGAACCCCCTCCACCCTCTCCTCCACTC
>JAODJU010000048.1:2255204-2271608 GCA_026776725.1 Gnathonemus echidnorhynchus
AGAGAGAGAGAGAGAGAGAGAGAGAGAGAGAGAGAGAGAGAGAGAGAGAGGGAAAATAACTTTGGTAAATCACAGCCTTCACTTTTTTTTTTTTTTTAAAAAACAGAAATTCAATTACATGCAAATTAAGTTAAATGAGGTCTTAAAACCCTAACAGGAGTTAACAGAATGGGGGCATATATAGTATCAGAGGTATGAACAAAAATATTGTCCTCTACAGGGGACAAAAATACTACAGGGTCTCGGAGACTGATCACGCTCCTGTCCATTTAACTTTATTTCTGACTTAATGTGCTGCCAGTTGATTAGTGCAGTGTCTCTCGAACCCAGCCCTTGGGGACCGGCAGACAGTCTGGCTGGGAGGCAGCAGCGACGTGCACTTTCGCGTCTCACCTCTAGATGGCGGCGGTTGATCTCATAGATGATCTCCAGGTGACGGGGGAGCAGGCACTGGAGCAGGTCGATGGGCCAGCGCTCCAGGGCCTCAGGCAGGACGGTGTGGTTGGTGTAGGCGCAGGTCCGTACGCAGATGTCCCAGGCCTGAGATCAGTCAATGAACCGGACATTTGAAGTTCAATTGCGATTTCCCAGTACAGATGGGATGAACACCAAGTACTGTTCAAATGGTGCCGTCAGGGTGCGGCAGTTTAACAACGTCAAACAATCACGCACACGATTCTTCATTAACTCTGCGGCTCTATATTTCACTTTGGTTCAGACAGAATGTTCCGGTGTGTCTTTGGCAGGATGTTATTTAGAGATAAGGACACAACGAGGACGACCACATTGCCACTGATACACTCAGACGAATCCAGAGGTGGAAAGTTCGGGTTCAGAAAGTAAAAATACAGACCAAGGTTTCGTTTCAACCAACCAGCTGAGTGCTCTGTGAATGTGACTCTTTATACTCAAGTGGTTGGTTGAAACAAAATCTTGTTCTGGATTTTTACTTTGTGGAACGTGAACTTTCCATCTTTGGAAACATTGAATGACCTGGGAGTTGTGGTCAATATCTCCAGCACTCACCTTATCCCACGACTGCTTCTCGTCGTCAACCAAGATCCGCATCAGCTCAGGGATAGCCAGCGAGGGGTGGGTGTCATTCAGCTGGATGGCGACCTGCGTAAAAGGACAAAGAAGGATGCGATATAGAACTTCAATTAAATAGGATTCATTTTTATATAGTGCCTTATAGTGGTATATAGATGTATTTTATTAATAATAATAATAATAATAATAATAATAATAATAATAATAATATTATTATTATTATTATTATTATTATTATTACTACTACTACTACTACTATTACTACTGCTACATCATTAAGTCAGAATAATATAAACGCAGGGAGAGAGAGAGGGAGAGAGAGAAAGGGAGAGAGAAACCTCCAGAGGAAAACTGGCTGCCCAACCACCCCCCCCCCTTGCTAAACGCAAGGTGTAAATTGTGGTCAAGATCAACGTCGAAGTGCATGACTGAGTCAGTTCTCTACAGTTCTCACTTTGTCAGGGAGGCCGCTGAGGTCTGTACGCACTTCCTCCTTCGAGCCAAACTTGGAGGTCTTGTAGCGGCGGATGATGTCTTGGAGCGTAGCAGCCACCACAAAGTACTCCTGCTTGAGGCGTAGTTCCTTGCCTTCAAAGAACTGAGCCAGACACACACGTCAGCCCCAAACCTGACCTTTAACCCCATGCAGAGGGCCAATCAGATGTGTACCCAGAGTTCGGGTCAGACATTTGCAGATGCTGGTTAGAACGTTCACCCGGCACATGTGCAATAATACTCAAGAAATGTAGACCGAGCAGCATGATCATAGCACAGGCGACCAAGTCAGGTAGACGCTCACATTGTCATTGGGGTACAGCACACGGGAGATGTTCTCCGCCAAGTTTCTGTCCAGCACTGCCTGAATGTAGCCACCAACATTGACTGTGAAACGGAACATTCATGAGCTGTAAGGTCCATTTATAACAAATTGTAAACATTTCTTCTAGTTACTTCACTCATTCAGGGCCTGCCATTCAGTCATGACCTGCCAAGACCCATCACTGAATTCCATCCATCCACACACTCCACGGTGTGCAACTCACAGTCCTTCAGGTTGAAATCACAGGGGGCCTTTGCAGACCACAACCTCATGGTGTTGACGACGTTGTTCCTGTAACCTGGAACCGGCGTGTCATAGGGCAAGGCCAAGACCACCTGTCAAGTTGAAGACTTGTTGAGGATGAACTGGAAACATGACCAGGTGATCAGAAAATGCATCTCTGACGCTGTCAAGTCTCCTCACTTTGATTTAGTACTGATAAGTTCAGCAAACATATTTGTACCATATTTTTAACATCAAAAGTTGTCCACTGCTGAATGAACACAATGACAGATTACTCTCTATATATTTTTTTTAATTCAGAACCCATTTAACAACAACAAAATTTGGCTTTGCATTGAATTTGCAGATCTGACCACACTTGGCAATATGGCCGTGTCCGTTCACCTCAAAGTTTGATAAATTCGAATACAACTGAATGAAAAACCCTTCTGACACGTTCAAAGCCAGGGAGGTTCATCCAGAGTCTGCTCGACAAACCTTTAAGGCCAATACTTGCTGCTCGTTGCTGCTCTAAAGCAGCCACATAAATCATTAAATAGCATGCGGTATTTCAAGTGAAGTCGTCCTGTACCACGCTACAACCTCAGCCTTTCCCAATAGGATGCATAAATACACAGAAGCATTAGCTTGCCTTTTTGACGACAGAGTTACGCACACGCTCAGCCCAAAGAGATTTAAACTAATTGATAGCTAGAGCACCTACTTATATAATCTATCCATCTTCTGATCCAGACTGGGACTGAGCTGCTGCGGAAATCACAGAGCACAAAGCAAGGCAGCACCCTAGACAGGCTGTGTATTCGCACACTATTAGTGATTTAGGGATGCACAACAGTGTGCGCAAAATTTGCATGCAGAGCAGGGCTGCGATTCAAGCCTCCAAAGAAAGAGACACAAGCTGCCAGTGGTAACCACTACAGATACACAATTATTAATATAACCAAAGTAAATTTAGGCTGACTTCATATTTCCCAGAATGCCGTGCACTTAACTTACGGACAGATAAATGAATACCGCTATAGCCCCCCTTTCCTCCAGCTCACCTGCGTATCCACCCACTTCACGCCATCAGGGTGGTGCTCCGTCCTGCCGTAGAAGTGAACGGGACGCATGTACTCAGGGCGGGCCTTCTCCCACGGGTTACCATAGCGCAACCAATCATCAGCCTCCTCTACCTGTCAATCATCGGGCAATGACATCAAAGATTACATATGGGTTCCCCACAGTTCGCAGATTTCCCCGCACAAACACACCTACTAAACCTGGTAATTGCCCGATTACGGTGTGTTTGAGCAGGAAAATCTGCAAACTGCTGAATTCTAGCACTTCAGGACTGGAACTGGGGAATCTACACAGTAAGCAGCATTTGGGCAAAATTTGTAAAACTACACTGAATGATACCTGCCAAAGATCAGGATAGACTTAACCTAGGAATCTGTTGCTAGATGAAGTACCACAGTCTTTGTGTAGCCTTGAAATATGGCACAGAGAAACCTAGGGGCTTCAGGAAGCCCATGGATTGGCTAGGGTTTAGATCTTCCGACCAATCATGTCACAGAACTCTGCATTAACGATGTCCCAGTTACCTGCCAGCCGCTGACAATCTTCTGGTTGAAGATGCCAAACTCGTAGCGGATTCCATAGCCATAGGCAGCAAGACCCAGGGTGGCCATAGAGTCGAGAAAGCAGGCTGATGGAAAGAGGAGAAGGGTCATCAACCACGGGCCACCACTCCACCCAGACCACCATCAGTCCATCAATAAAGGGTTTCTCCATGGAGGTGACTCACCAGCGAGACGCCCAAGGCCACCGTTTCCCAAACCAGCGTCCTCCTCCATGTCCTCCAGCTCTTCCATGTCCAAACCAAGCTAGAGGAGACCATGTGTTATATTCCCTTGGGAAAAGCGTCACAGAACCCCAGTCTAGCCTTCATAACCCTGTTGAGTAATTTGTCACGCAGCGTTCTGGACTAAATTAGCGCTACGATCACGGCCAGGAAGGAATCTGTACAGGACTGGCAGAGATTAGGCGTTCAGCAAGATCTGCAACTTAAACTCAGGGCAGCAAATACTTCAAAATATGAATGAACTGAGTGAAGTAATAGGCCCAGTTTTCATCAGAACCCAGAAGGGGAAATCTCAATGACAATAATAATAATAATAATAATAATAATAATAATAATAAACAAATTTATTGTTGCAGTTATTGTTATCATTCACAACAACAACTTTAGGGATTGACAACTGGCACACAAGTACACACTTGTATAATGGTTAAAATGCACAATTTGTCATAATAGTGCCAAAGCACACAAAATAAGTACATTTCAGCTGCCATGACGCAACATTTCCTCACATAACATTAGTATCACAAATGGGTACCAGTTCTGCCATTCCCTGGTGACTGTACAGGCCTTTGAGGGGCGTATCCATGACAACAGGGATTGCAGAATGATTGGCTGGATAGACCTTACCTGATAGGTGGCCTCGTCACAGGCGTTCTCCAAAGCCAGGTTGACCATGGTGTTCTGCAGGGTGCGGCCCATGTAGAACTCCAGCGAGAGATAGTACACGCGCTGCAAAGAGGAGCGCAGACCTTCAGAACCTCAGCATTCCCCACCGCCTGCGGTTCCCCACATCACCCAGCTTACTCCACCCTCCAAAATGACAGGAAAGACCATCCCAGAAATCTGAGAGAGTCTCAAGATGACTAAAATGTTCACACCTATGCAGTTTGCAGCTGGTACATTTTTGGGATCAGAGCAGAATTAGCCTGCACCTCTCACCTCGGAGTTCTGGGCTGGAGGGGAAAACGGAACCGGAAAAATGCTCAGAGACCAAGAATTCCATCGTAACAGTAGGAGCCCCCATACAGAGTGTGGGTCCAGGCAGTGCAGGGTACTGCTTGTAATAAAAAACAGTGCTTTGCTTTTTGCAGTGCTTTGTGTGGGCCTGAGGCACACTGTGGTTTTCCCAGTCCTGATTAACATTTCTGTACTCTGCATGGCCACACTGCCTTAGAGTGTTTTTTTTTCCCTTTTAAACAAGGGTTCATGCCAAGGCCAAATTTAGCTCATGGGATGTTTTGAAGGCAGAAGGAAAAATGATTGGTTCAGAGAGATAACTAATCAGATTGTAGAGGAGTTGGGACCAACCAATCAGACGTCTTGGATGCACCTCCTCTACAACCTGATTGGTTCTCTGAACCAGTCATTTTTCCTTCTGCCCTCAAAACATTTTCATGCAAGTAAAACTTCCACAAGGCCGAATTTAGGGGGTAAAGTCATTATTGGAGCCCAACCTATAGCCTCCTACAGCTCAGGGCTCTGGCCAACAGCCCAGGTTGGCTCGTCATGCTTTAGTTCACGACACCTTCCAACGTCACACGCTGGAGCCACCACAGTCTGACATTACATTCTAATTATGTCCTGTTCTTCACTTATTACTCCTGTTCATTTGAAGGAAGCTTGTTTTTGACAGTAAAGCATAAAGCAAGCATTTGGCAGAAAGCAGAGAGGAGAGAGAGAGAGAAAGAGAGATCAACAGAACTTCAGCAGATCTAGATGGGTTTCCACCTCTCTAGCTCATCGCCAGCTCATGTTGCGAGTAGATAAACAAAGCAGAAGTACAGTACTGAGTCCCCCTTTGAGGAATTCCCAGAGACAAGGTTAGGGTTAGGGTTAGCTTACACCTCATTTCTTTGCAAAGGTCGGGGACACTGGATCTAATCTGTGACCGATGACATTTCGGGTTTTGTCTGTAGGCATTCAGACGAAGCCAGACAGAAACGGAGGGACGAGGACATGGGGGGGGGGGTCACGGGGGATTGTGTGACTGCGCCATTTGCGCTCGGCTAAAAACAGAAGCGAGGGGTCGCGTGCAAAGGTTAGGCAGCCTGTACGAACCGCGCGGTCGGCCCCCTTGTCTAGAAAAAGGTGCTGGAATTGACCACATGCTAACTGAAGCACATGCTAACTGAAGCAGGGAGCACAGCTTCAGCCCACGTTTCCCAGGACACACTGGGGTCAACTTCCCTTAGATGGCAAAACCTTTCTTCCCTAGATGGGAGTTCTCAAAGCCTGCCTTTCAAAATGTGAACGAGATGTTATTTCAATATTTCAATATTTATGTCTACATGGTCTATATGTAATCTAGTGCAGTTAGGGCAATGAAGTTTATACAGAGGACAGAACCATCTTACTGCATTTTTTAAATTACAAGAAGGAGAAATGTACTGGGGAAAGATAGCAAGTAGATACAGAGTAGCTACAACGTATAGCCCTGATAGAACAGTAATTCATTTACGGGTATTTAAACTGATATCCCAATACCATCCCTGAAATTCCATAGATGTAAAAAAAAAAATATAAAACACAAATAACGATTTTGGAGGCGGAAGAAAAGAACTTTTTTGATCAATTGACACACATTTTATAATGAGTAGCAGTCCCCCCCCCCCGAAAAGTCAAAAATTCTCTTGGAAAAACTCCCAACAGCTGCAGCTAAGAAAAACATGAGACATGAATATGCTTCAGTTGTGGTGAATTATAGAGTAACATGAGGTGGCAAAAATGTGCAGGGGGACCAAGGTACAAGGGACCCCGACCCACCATAGAGTACGAAAGGGACGCGGGACGCGGGGAATTCCTCACAGAGCCAAGGCGTCACAGGCTGCTGTAGTGGGGTCCCCATTAAACGCAGGGCCTCCCACAACATGTCGGAGCTCAAATACAGAAAACAAAGGGGCAGCTGAAGAAAACTGGCGGGATACGACCACCTCACTATCCGAGCGTCTGTCGACGCAGTCAGCGCCATTTGTGTGCCCTGGGTCACAGGCAGAGAAGAGGAGACGAGATACTAGCTAAAGCGTCCGGCTGAAAAAGCAGGCTCCATCCATCCATTAGTCCTGTCTTTGACACACTCAGCATTTCTGGGGAACTGATTCATAGCACAGGATCGGCCAACCAATACAGGCATAAAGACACTGAATTATATAACAGGATTCATTTTAGGTCTCATTAATGTTACTTTGCAGTTATATATGACAATGTATCTTAATGCACTGCTTCCATACTGCATATAGCATGAGAAAATGTGGATTTTTACTTATGCAATGTGCAATATTTATGTAAATGCAAAACATTATGTAAAACAAACAAAGATTGAGTTCTGCTCCCCGGCTCTGAACACCTTCAGAGCTGCAGCTATAGCAACGGAGCGAGATGGTATCATTTATTTGGCAGATGGCTGTTCACTTCGATCCAAGCAGCTGAAAAACGGTGAGACGATGACATAAAATACGTGGAGAAAAACATGGCAAAGAAATGCTAGAGATTTATCTCCTTTATAGCAGAAGCAGCCAAAATAGCTTTCTGGGGGTAGCCAGTAAAATATGATTTGTTTGTTTATTTTTTAAAAAACAACTATTGAAAATCTACTTTAGAATGGTACCAGAGAAAATGCAATAAGCTGTGTGTTGTTAAAGCAAATATTGCAAAAAAAAAAAGCATTGTGGACAGCTTAGAATTTATGCTGATATCAGTTGCATGAATGACTACATTCTTTTGGGTTATTCAATGGGATGAGCATTCAGATATATACTTAACTCCTGATTGATGCATCACGATTCATTGAGGATGAACAAACATGAGATCAGTATTTCATTTGTGTTATTCGTTGCTTGTTCCTTCAGTCGTTCACAAAGGTTTACAGAATTAATAGATATAGTAACAAATATAGTAACTGCTTGAGATAAAACAAGCGTCACGATTCATTAATGATGGTTTAACACGAGATCAGTATGTAACTAAGAGTTGGTTTGTGGTTAATTAATACATAAGTAATAATTATTTCTGCTCCGTCAACTGATGTGTTACCAAGTAAATCGTTCCTCTGGGGATTAATCGATAGAATCCAACAGATGGACTGAGGGGGACATTAAAAGGTCAGGGGTATTTTTAAATTTCAACTTCACATCGAGAGTAGCATCCCAACTTGATCTGGCATGAACCCCCCAGCTGTGTGACAGAAATGTCATGAACCCCCAAGTTGTGTGACAGAAATGTCATGGTATTAAATTTCATTCATACAGATGTTGCAAAAATGTAGACAATGTTCCAGACTCCGTCAGTTCAGGTTGAAAAGGAGACATTAAAGATATTAAAACTAATATCTTACACGTATGTTTAATGATTCTTGCACGTATTTAATCACAACGCTGACAACTCGCATCCTTTAAAAACAGGGGATTCCGTTTGTTCAAAAATAACGGCTAATTTATGATGTTTCGGAAACAGTTCCGTACTAAAATTACGTATCACGTAGGCCTATATCCCAAATGCAAGATACCCAACATCTGAGAATCCCATTTAGCTAGGAAAAGAATTTGCTCAGATAACTTACAGGGAAAAATAATTTTAAAATAATACCGTTTGATTAATTCTGATACATTCTACCAAACAGCAACGAGGTGGTAACATCTAAAAGACGCGTAAAAAGTTACTTTCACAATATTTCAACGTCATTGAACCTGTTGCAAGAAACAGTCGCAGCTCCTGCAGAAACTCAGCCAAGCTGAGCAAAACAGAAATACAGTGCCAAGTTATAAAAGTATGACACCATCTGTACAAATAAACATACGTGAATTGGCGACTGGATTTCTGCAGGAGCACAAACTGGTAGAAATCACTTTGGCACAATCAGGTGCCGAATGGATCTGTGAGACGCATCTCCCCAGCGATTATTAAAGATAAGCGGTAGTTGGCAGACGAGCGGCCACGGTGTTTGGTTGATCACTTATAGCCGGACGGCGTTTTCTGCGCCATCGCTTACCTTGGGGTCTCTCTCATAGTAGTACTGCTGCGTGCGGATCCACCTGCCCACCAAGTGATCGCGGACGGTGTTCGCCAGGGCGAAGTAGTAATCCCGCCGGGTGGCCACATTGCGGTCCTTGACCAGCGTGAAATGCAGGTGCCGGTTGAAGTTGTTCTTGATCTCCGTCACATTCTCCACACCGGCCAGTCCTCGCACCGAGATCTGCTTCCTCTTCTCCTGATCCGATAGCGGTCGTGACATTTCGGCGGCCGGCTGAGGCTATAAGGGTGCGGACAGTGGCTACGGCAGTCACTCCGCAGCGGGGGAAAGGCAGCCCGGCCCCCCGCATCTCCGACTTTAAGGACGCCGTCAATCCTCTCGGGTTCAGGGCGGGGTTTTCCCCATATCTGGAACCAATTGACTTTCAGCGAAGGTCATTCTGCAGCCCCTTTAAAAGCCGGTCGCACGTGTCCAAAGGACCCCCGGGCACGTTCGCTGGAAGTAAGCGATGCTGTTTCCATTTGAAAACCACTCTTACACACTTGACAGTGCTATAAACTAAGAGCTGGAAAGACCCTCTTAAAAGACCAGATGTTAACTTTTCGTTGACTATCCCAAATTAAATGCAAGCAAATATCTTCAATGTAAAAATAGGTTTCAATAAAAAAGTGCATGGACTGGTCCGACGGCTACCAGCAGTCGACATTATAACTATTTAACTGTCCCGTGTAAGATGATCAATAAGCTATTAATAGCAGCTCTGACTTTCTCCCAAAGGACATCTTCCAAATGCCTTCCCTGCCCGCCGCACTTACCAGCAAAACACGAGAATGCTTCAGTCGGAACCCGCAGAAATATGTGAACAAAAAACCGAGAACTAAGTTCTTACGTGCATATGGAACCGTCCGGCTTAGGGCAACTACTTAGCCATGTACTGAAATAATTTTAAACCTGTTACCGATCAGGCAGTAGAGTATAAATGACTAGTCTGAACGCACGTCGAGATCCGCTTCAGGGTCCCGCTCGGCGAAATGTATCCCCCCCCCCCCGGCATAATCAGCTCCAGCTTCCCCTAACCGGTGTGTGACCCTCAGTAGGTGAAAACATAAATCCTAAACCCCCTAGTCAGCAGCCATTATGCTGCACGTCCCTCCCCAGGATCGACCAGCCATGCCCACGGGGATGGTGGGGGCACAGTACTTGCGGGCCCTGCTCCTGCCAGCCGGACCAAGGCTTCCACTCTGACTGCAACAAGACAAACGGAGAGTGTCGCTGCAAGGTGAGCCGGCCGCCAGCCCCGAGGGCCGCTTCGCCCCCCATGGGAGATCGTTCTGCTTTGGCCCACATCCTGTAACATCATTAATGCGCCCCCTGGTGAATAACTTGTGTATTACAGACTGGACATTATGAGCATCTATATATTCTAAGAAAGCGATAATAGTAAACATGCCATGATATTAACCATACTAATACATAACTTTTTAAAAATAATTTTGTGTTATGTGTGCTTTTGCAATACAAATTTATTATATCTAGAGAACCAAATAAAAAGTATATTATTAGCAGAATTAATCCATTTGGTTCTATAATGTTGTATGCAGTGTGTCCCTCCCTTCTTTATTTCCCTCTGTTTCCCTCCCTTCTTTCTTTCCCTGTTTCCCTCATTCCTTTCTTTCTCTCCCTCTGTTTCCCTCTCTCCCTTCTTTATCTCCCTGTTTCCCTCCCTCACTCTCTCTCTTTGTTGCCCTCCCCCCACTCCCTATCTTCCTCCCTCCCTCCATTTCTCTGTCTCTCACTCCCTCTCTCTGTCTCCCTCTCTCACTCCCTCCATCCTTCTCCCTCCTTCCCTTCTCTCACTCCTCTCTCTGTCTCCCTCCTTCCCTTCTCTCACTCCCTCTCTGTCTCCCTCTCTCTCGCTCCCTCTCCTTGCCTCCCTCCTTCCATTTCCTCACTCCCTCCATCCTTCTCCCTCCTTCCCTTCTCTCACTCCCTCTCCCCTTCCCGCCCTTCCTCCCCATCTCCTCAGGACAATCACTACCGGCCTGTGGGCAGCGCCTCCTGCCTGCGCTGCGATTGCTATGCTGTGGGCTCCCTTTCCCGGGCCTGTGATCTGCTGTCAGGACAGTGCCCCTGCAAGCCAGGCGTGATGGGGCGCCGCTGCGACCACTGCGACAACCCCTTCGCTGAAGTGTCAGCCACCGGCTGTGAGGGTACGCCTACTGGCAGGTGCTGCCCCCTGCTGGCTCAAATAATTCATTTAAATTTCATTTTAATTCAAGTTTTTTTAAGCTAGTCACCCAAATCCAGCCATCTTTAGTTTACACGAAAGCCATCTCTACTTCTACTAAAAAACAGGCCTTTACGTGACCCCTAGGAAGCCTCATCACACCCGGTCCTGCTATCTAAGCTGATGGCTTTGCGCCAAGTCCGGCACGTTCCGCAAACTCCTGCGCTTCTAAAATATCTCCGCTCTTATGAGGGCTTATTGTGGATTCTGATCAGGGTTTGGGCTTATGCTAAAATCATGCAAATTATCATAAAGGTCACGGTTTTATAAAAGTGGTCACGCTTCTGAGACTTGGCTTAGGGTTTTGGTGTGGATCCAGCTGGCTGAGGACGCGTCGGTGGAGCTCTTTCGAGTACCATCCGGCGTCCATAATAATCTCCCGCTCCTCTCTCTCTGGCAGTGATCTACGACAGCTGTCCCCAGACTATGGAGGCCGACATCTGGTGGCCCAGGACGAGGTTCGGCCTGCCGGCCGCTGTCTCCTGCCCTAAGGGCTCCATCGGTACTGTCTCCCCTGTTGTCTGTGTCTCTTTTCCTTCAGCGTTTAGAAGCAGGTCGGTCAGCAGAGAAGCTGATTAGACATCACTGCAGTGGAGTGTAAGCTTCGTGTTTCTGCCTGTCAGAGATGTGACTTCTCTTGCCCTTGGTTTGGTCTACGGGGTGACCTATTGCCCCTTCGTCACCCGTGTAAACAAACTTGGGTCTTGATGGGCCGGATCATGGCTTTGGGGGTGTGAGCTCGTTATCAGATGGTAATGGGTTCAAATTCCATGGTCAGCAGGGGGGTGCCACCATTGGGCCCTCAAGCAAGGTCTTTCCCCCCCAGTTGCTTCAGGGATTCCTGGACCCTACTCAATCAGTTTGGGTAAAAAAATACGTCACTTTGGATAAAATGGATCCAGTGTGGTGATGCTCTGTCCCCCCCCCAGGCACGGCCATACGGCACTGTGACGAACATCAGGGCTGGCTGCCCCCAGATCTCTTCAACTGCACCTCCCTCACCTTCTCCAGCCTCAAGGCTGTGGTACGTGCCACACACTAACTGGGCTCAGTTATCGACACACACAGCTGAGTACCGGCTAAGCACAGCGTGTGCTAACTAATCTTCGCTAGGTAGTTAGCTTAATGTGACAAAAGTATCACTTTTATAAATCCAGAATCAGAAAGTTGGTGGTGAGAGAGCAAGGATCAGAGACCCCAAAGGATTTCTTCTCCTGTTCCCCCCAGTCAGATGAGCTGTCCCGCGACCCCTCCCTCCTGGACACGGCCCGGGCCCGTCAGATGGCAGCAGCGCTGTGGAACGCCAGCGAGAACACGGCGCAGTATTACGGCGGAGACGTGCAACTGGCCTACAGCCTGACGCTTAGCCTGCTGCGGCGTGAGAGGGGTCAGCGTGGCTTCAGACTGGCCGCAACGCAGGATGTCGGCTTCACTGAGGTGGGGTCTGGGTGCAGGGTGAGGGGAGAGGACTGCAAATAACATGAAACCCTTAAGCGGCAGGTGTGTGGGGCGAGGGACCCGTGGATCGTGAAGCACTAGTGCAGCACGTGTGTGGGGAGAGGAACATAAAGACCTAATGCTGTGCAAGTGTGGTGAAAGGAACATAAAGAAGTAACTTGGTGCAAGTGCGGGGAGAGGAACATAAAGACGTAACGTAGTGCAAGTGCAAGGAGAGGAACATAAAGCACTTACGCGGTGCAAGTGCGGGGAGAGGAATATAAAAACCTAATGCTGTGCAAGTGCAGGGAGAGGAACACAAAGAAGTAACACGGTGCAAGTGCAGGGAGAGGAACATAAAGAAGTCATGTGGTGCAAGTGCAGGGAGAGGAATGTAAAGACGTAACTAGGTGCAAATGCGGGGAGAGGAACAAAGAGACGTAACGAGGTGCGTGGAGAGGAACAAAAGGAAGGTGATGCCCTAAGGCGGCACCCCCATCTGGCCTGTCCTCCACAGAACCTGGTGAGTGTGGGCAGCTCCATCCTGGCCCCTGTCACGTGGCCTCACTGGGAGCTGATCCAGCGCACAGAAGGGGCCACAGCATCACTGCTGCGCGCCTACGAGGAGTACGCAAACACTTTGGCGCAGAACATGAGGAGGACCTACCTCAGGCCCTTCACTGTGGTCACGCCCAACATCGGTGAGGACACGCTAGACATGGAGCCTTTGTGTGACGCACCTTTGTGTTCTCCCAGGCCAGTGAGCGGCTGTGCTCCCCAGGCCAGTGAGCGGCTGTGCTCCCCAGGCCAGTGAGCGGCTGTGCTCCCCAGGCCAGTGCTATAGCTCTCAGAGACCGTGCCCTGGTGTCCTGCTCTCATTCCCTCTCTGCCTCCACCCCAGTCCTCTCGGTGGATCGTCTGGACAAAGACGACTTCTCCGGGGCGCGTCTCCCTCGCTATGGGGCCCTCGGGGGGATGCAGCCCACAGACCCCGACACCTCAGTCACGCTGCCGGACATGGTGTTCATCAAGGACCCCGCAGCTGCCAGAGACAGACCGGTGGACGGCGCGGCGGGCCGTGGGCGCAGGCATCCCGGTGGGGGAGAGCGCGAGGCGGTGGCCAGCGTCATCATCTTCCACAGCCTGGCCTCCCTGCTGCCTGCGCGCTATGACCCAGACAAGAGAAGCCTGAGGTGCGCCTCCTGCTGGTGAAACACTGCTCCTGTGATACTAATGAGGCTTTGACAATGCAGTTACGTGTAAAGCGTAAAATGGGTGAAAATTTACCAGCTTCTGATTGGCTAGCATTTGCCCAGCCCTTGGGGTGAGCCATGTTTGTGATTGGCTGGACCACATCCACCCTGCCCCCCTAGGTGCATAGTGGAAATTTACTGATGCAGAAATCAAATGAATCACAGTTATTGTGGTTGCAAGTTTGATTTCTGCTCCAGCTCTTTGTGTGCCTGCATGATAGACTTCCATCCCATCCAGGCTGCCCCTGCCCCGTATAAATGAAGTTATACAATCGTTATAATGTTTAAGCTTGGTGGAATTTGGGTGGAGGTCTGAGTTAATGTGCTCCACAGGGTTCCAAAGCGGCCGGTCATCAACACCCCCGTGGTCAGCATCACGGTGCACGACGATAGCGAACCATTTCACAGGCCCGTCATCGTGCATTTCCGGCTGAGCCGCACCGAGGAGCGCGCCAAACCCGTCTGCGTCTTTTGGAACCACTCCCTCCTGTGAGCATCCAAGACAGCCTCCAAGTAGTGTCCAACCATGCACACACCCTGGGTTTTATGCACCCCTGACCAGCTAGTTATCTCATTCACATTAGAGTAGTGTATTCAATAAATGAATCAAATTTAAGTGAGCATCAACGCTGTGCTTTTAACACACCAATGATAATGTGAGCGAGCATAGCTGTGCGAGTTAGGGACCATTGTGTTCGTCTTTAGCACACATTAGAAAAAGATAATTGATGTTTGGTGGTAAATTTGGTGGAGATGATTTTTTAGTCTTTTCTTATTAGCGTGGTAGATGTCTTTAATCTGGCACAAGGTGTAAGGTGGGGGTCCAAATATATGAAAATCCTTAGGAGCTCAGAGGACTAGTTTAACAGAGTTAGTTATGCAAGACTCAGGTAGGTTTCAAATCCATTTGGAGGTCAGTTAACTGGTTTCAGAGGCGGCTTGTTATGACTGTTCTGGACACGGAGACACAGCTCTCGAATTCCAGCCCCCACTGGGTTAAATTCCCCACCGCCATTGTTATCAGTAACGGCCGAGGTAGCGGCATGTAATATCGCTTCTTATCTTCCTAAATTAAAAACCACAGCAAGCTGCGAGAAACTGGCACGAGCGCAGTCTTTCATCAATGAGCGAGAAGAGTTAGCTGTTTAATTAACGATAAGTATTAATTACATTTCGAAGTGAAGCTAGCAGGCCAGTCCTTCCTGTCTGTTGTCAGGGCTGCTGGAGACGCGGGTGGCTGGTCTGCGAAGGGCTGTGAGCTGGTCTTCCGCAATCACACGCACATCAGCTGCCGGTGCAGTCACATGACCAGCTTCGCCGTGCTCATGGACGTCTCTCAGCGGGAGGTCAGCCTGCAGTCGTCCTATCGTCTGTCTGTACTTAAACTCCGCCTCCTAACTCAAACTCCGCCTCCTAATTGTGCTTAGGGTCTTATGATGTTTCGATTTATCTCTCTCTCTAATCCATTAATCAGACGATTAATACGTAACCCGGCTCCCCCCGATTGCCCGCCCCCATCTCTCCCTCACACTGCCAGAACGGCGAGATCCTGCCGGCCAAGTTAGTGACCTGGGGCGCAGTCGGGGTGACTCTGGCCTTCCTCCTGCTCACCGTCCTCCTCCTGGGCTGCTTCCGTACGGTGCGCAGCAACCGGAGCAACATCGCCTGCAACGGCACTGCCGCCCTTCTGCTCTCCGAGCTCTTCTTCGTCCTCGGCATAAACCAGGCTGACAGCCCGGTACGGAACCCCCACCCACGGTGTCTGCTGAACTGCCTTACAAGTCATATTTTGTACTTTGGCTGACATCTGTGAGTTTGTGTTAAATTCAAGAGGACTGTATGTCAGAGAGTCGGCCATGAACCCCAAAAACTCTTTATTATATTCGGCTGTGTCATGGCCTCACAGGAAAGGCCCACTTCCTGCTTCTGACCTCCTGTCGCTCCCCCTGTGATGCAGGTCCTGTGCACGGGGATCTCCATCCTCCTGCACTTCCTGTACACGTGCACCTTTGCCTGGCTCTTCCTGGAGAGCCTGCACACGCACCGCATGCTGAGCGAGGCGCGCGATGTGAACCACGGCCCCATGCGCTTCTACTACATGATCGGATGGGGTATCCCCGCTTTCGTCACAGGTGAGCCCCCTGTTGGTGACTTGGAGCCAGTACAGCCTGTGACGTTTTCTGCCTTCTGCCCTGTCCATGTAATAGAGAATATTAAGAACAAGCACTAGGTCGCTAGGGCTCTTTCCTGTAGGTTTGCTACAGTAGGTGTGTGTTGGTGTGACCCACCCCCCCCGGCCCCCACCCTGCGACTCTTCCTTTCAGGGCTGTCGGTGGGCCTGGACCCGGAGGGGCACGGAAACTCGGATTTCTGCTGGCTCTCCGTCTATGACACGCTACTCTGGAGCTTCGCTGGACCCGTGATCCTATCTGTGTCCGTGAGTACCCCCCCCCCCCAACACACACACACACACAAACACATGCATATAAACCTCTTCATTTA
>JAODJU010000048.1:2274671-2297363 GCA_026776725.1 Gnathonemus echidnorhynchus
GGCTGGCCGCTGGGAGGGGGTGGGGGAGGGGGCATCATCCCCATGGGTGGAGGCATCATACCTATAGGTAGGTCAGAGGAAACACCTTTAGGAATTAGAGAGAGAAATGTTAACGAGGCCATTGCATTCATAAAGCCCTCCCCCGGGCGCTGGGGGGGGCCCGTTCCTGCAATAGACAGGCAGTTCCCATGACCCTAAGTCATGAGATTCACAGTCTCTCTGAACATGCTTTAACACGATTAAACAGAGCCAGCTAGCCGGCCTCACATTAAACCCAACGCATTCTCCACTTCATTTACTAATAAGCCATTACATGCAACAAGTCACAATTTTGTTTTTGGAAAAAAAAAGTGAATGAACGAGCCGTTACCGTAGTAACTGTCACCCATAGGGGGGTGTCCTTGTGGCCCGGGCCCCTGATTCATCGGAGGTGGGGGTGGTTGCATCCAGGGCGGGGGCGGCCCATTGTGATTGGGCGGCATGGGAATCCCCCCCATGCTGGGCATGGGAGGGGGGAAGTTGTGGTGGCCCCCATGATTGCTTGGGCCGCCGTGCATGCTGGGAAAGTGCCTGCTCTCTGAAGGGCCACTGTTCATCCAGGGGGGGCGATTCTGAATAAAATAAAAACACATGGGCAATGTCAAACCTGACACCCTCTTCCCCCCTTCAAAAGCACACTTGTCTGGGCTGGGGGGGGACGGGACTCACCGGAGGGGGCTGGTTGTTGCTCGGTCCTGACCCCCGTGGGCCGCTGGCGTTACTACGGGAAGATCCCCCAGTGGACGAAGGGACAGGAGCCTCGCCCAGCTCCGCCATGAGGGACAGATACTCTTTATCCATTCGCGCCTTATCCTGAGCTGACTGTGGCTCGCCTGCTCTGGGGGCGAAGGAGCTGCGGGGGTGGGGGGGAATAGAACGGTTACCAGTGACAGGCACAGATGAGACAGGCACAAAGCTTGGAGCATCGGAGCAAGTGACAACTATGGCGACGTTTTTTACCACAGAAAAACTCAACAAAATCCTCCGGAGCAGGGAGGGGCGGGGGGGCGGGTTGCCTGGCATCAGCCTACCTGGTGAACTTGCAGTCGGAGGAGATGTGTCCCGCACCTCCGCACTTGATGCAGACGGTGGTGTTGGTGATGCTGCGTGGCTCCGAGTTCTGCCAGGGCCTCAGGACCCTGCGGGCCGCAATATCCGCAGTCAGCGCCGCTCGGCGGCCGTCAGATTAACACCCCCCCACCGACAGGCGGTATTTTCAGCCGCAGGTGACACGCTGTTCCCCGAGCGCGGCGGGGGCGTACCGGTTGTCGTCCTCCCGGAGCGTGCCGTTCAGCCTGGCCAGCTCGCGAAGCTGCATCTTGCGCAGGTCGTTCTGGTCCTCCGGCGTCTCGATCCCCTGCTTCAGGATGTTCCTGATCTGCAGAGGTGGGACGCCGGAGCTGGTGAGCGCGTCGCGCAACGCTGCCAACAACTAGGCTTCCCGACGGAGCGCCGCGGAATTGCGGCACAGCTCAGGAGAGGGTGGCGGGGCACGGGGGCGAATTCGGCGGCTCACCTGCTCCACGGCCTTCTTCACGTTCTCCATGGTGTTGGCGGTCACCAGAGCGTGCAGAGGCTCGTCTTCTCCGGCTGAGATCTGTCCGTCTTTACGGCCCACTTTGCCCTCCTTGACGGAGCCCTTCCCGCGAATCATGATCTTCGCGTTGCACTCCTTCTCGATATTTTTCAGGGTGTTACCACTGTGGCACACAGAAGGAGCCCGAGTATCAGACAACAGCACCGTAACCATATTAACGGAGACGTCCTCTAGCAAAACACTGCAGACAGCTAGAACACAGAAGACAACATTACACACTCTAACATTAATAATTCCAGGTATGCTGCTCTACACCGTCTTGATCACAACAGTGAAACAGATCAGTGCAACCGAATATCAGCAGGCTACAAAACTGGATGCTTATTACGCACTAAAATGCTGTGAATGCAAATCAATGAACCAAGTTCCTGTACATGAACTCTTCCAGTCTGCTCACAGACCTCAGCTGCCGAGGGTCATGGGAACGTTCCCCACGAGAGAGAGACCCGGAAACAGCAGAGTTCCGTTAAGAAGGAAGCAGCGATGCGGCTGTCTTACCGGGGTCCAATGAGCAAGCCGACGAAGTTGATCTCTGGGTACTCATCCTGAGGGATCATTATTTTGTCATTGACCCTGCTGGCTGGTGGCCTAAAGACAGAAGGTTCAGAGATACGGACATTAACCTCTGTGCCAGCGGTAACCTTGAATTACAGTAGGAAGAGCAGAGCACGTTCCCACATTGCAGCGCAAAGGCGAAACACTGACTACAGATTTGATCAAAACTGACATGACTAAAACTGGGACTCAGTCCCGGTTTCCCTCATCAAATAGTATTTTAGTTCAGCTATGCTTGGCTGAAAATTGCAGAAACAGCAAAAGCGTCACTAAAAGAGGCGAAACAGTCACAGAGAAAGTGCCCGACGGCGTCTCTCTCATTGGAGCCTGGGGCGGTACATACTTGTAGTCAGAAGGAGGTTTGAACTCGGGGTTGAGCCCCACCATCTCGGTGATGAGCGTGTGCCGTTCCTCCTCCAGCTTCTTGCGAGTGCGGTACTCTCGTGTGTTCAGCCTCTTGCCTTCGCTGTTGTAGATCGGCTCGGGGGAGGGGGACCTGGGGCAGGGGTGGGAACAGAACACGGCAAACTCCCGTGAGCATCTCCCTCCCTCCGGAGGGAACCAAAAAAAAAGAAAAAAGAAAAAAAAAAAAAACCACATATATATATATAGTTACCACACTGAAAAAAAAACAACAGCAAATCCCGTGGCTCATTTTCAACAGCTCTGTGGCTTGGAACACTGCCCTGTGAATTTCTCCATGGTATCTGCAATGGTTACCACCAATAAGAAGTGCAGGAGTGGGACTCGATCGGTGTGCTCGAGAGGAGTGCTGCAAATTGAGTTAGGAGTCGGAAAGAGGCTTCAGCTTACAGCTAGCCTTTTAATAAGTGCGCCTTATCTACAGGACAACATTTAGACTACACCAGTTATCGTTCTGTTTAAGAGAAAGGCGTGGGAGTCTCACACGGGCTTAAATCTAGATTAAAAATGATTACGCCAGGTTCCTTTCTCACAAGGCTGCTGATGCCCTTTCGCACCTGCAGGGCTGGGTAAAAAGCTTTTGTACCTGAAGGAGGTTAGAGGGGGGAATTGGGTTAGAGAAAAGGCCGTTTCGCCCAGCACGTCCCTCTCAAAATGAGCTTTTTGCGGCTGGTGCGTGAAAAACATACAGAAATAAGATACAGAAGCAACCCCCGTATTTGCACAGAAAAAATATAGATATATATTCAGCGATGAAAAACCTGTAAGGTTTATGACTCTGCGTGCCTTTGCATCACTGACATTCCTGGAATGTCTGCCGCCTCTGTAAAATCCAGTTAGGGAGCTGTTCAGAGTCCGTTAGACAAGACAAAAAAAAATGGTTGAAGACTGTAAAATTCCCATGGAGTTACAGCAGGGACACTTGCTTAGCAAACTAGCAAGCAAACAACCGATCGTGTTTTGGTGAGAAGAGATACCGGGTCATTAAATCAGGCGGTTCTCCACTCCAGTGCAGTACACCTGCAATGCTGAGATTGAGTCCCCTGACATTTTATGGAGACCCATAAATGACAATGACAGCAGCCACAGTTCAGACAACCTCCATGAATTCTGTAACCCCATGAAAGTCAATTCATTCAGCAGTGAAGCGTATGGGGGAAAACAACACACGCAGATGTAGCCTAAAAAATTAGCATACGGCTAAATACTTCTCAGATTAATGTATTTTCACTCAGTGTTGTATAGAAATGCATTAATGATTAGAAAGTCATTCGCGGTAATAAGTATAATCTATTTCCACTGCTGGAAAGAGGAAGAATTTATCTTGACAATGTGGCCATTGATCTTTCATAATCTTCAAAATTAATAATCGTGCATTAACATGCATTAGGAATCTGCCGTATTATCTATGGAAAACCTTTGTTATTGGCTCGATGGGGTCCTGACAATCCCACTTCTATGCTAACGCCATACACAGCCCCAGGTGACACAAGTCAGCTTACTGGAAATGCCAGCTCTGCCCAGACACCCTGCACATTCAGTTCCAACAGTTCCAGCCCAAATTTAGATATTCCCAATTCTGGGCTGCCTGCAACACCCCCCACACCTGCCTGGATGCCTTTAAAGCAGGATGTGCTCACTGAATAGATCCCCCCCCCGCTACCTTCTACACACACTTTACAGTGCCTTGTGGGAGGATTACAGCCAATCAGGGAGCAAGACTTGCTCCTACAGCTGCAGGCTCCCGACAGGTTCGTAGGAGGCATGCATGCAAGCATGAGGCAAGCCCCAGACAGCAAAGCTACAGAGAATGAGTCCCAAAACTCAGACTCCATAACCGCCATGGCAAATGGGCTTTTAAAATTACTATATATACCCATCTAAACTTAGTGCTAAAGCAGATTCTGCATGTTTACCACAATATTTGCATTTTCCAACACCTTGTGTTATATCAAGGTCGAGGAAGGCTACAGCTTCTCGGCAGACGCCCTTGTTATTATCTCAATGCTCTGCATATATCAGTGGATGCAACCTAAAATCTGCAGCACGACAAGTTAACACACTGTTCAGAAGTCTCCCGGGGGTTTGATAAATGGCGATCCTGTGGCGGGTGGGTTAGTTGACAGCCGTGATCTAGCGACATTCAAATTTTTTTTTTTTTGGGGGGGGGGGGAGAAAAAAAAAAACAGTAGAATGCTAAACACACCTTAAGACATCCTCCTGTATTCACCAATACTGCCAGGAATCTGATAAGTGGCAGCATTTAATCAGTTTGTCTGAGGTAAAACCAATTTGGCTTAAGCCATCACTGAATAATCAAGCAGGCAAGAAGAGGTGTGTTATGTTACGATAGAGCAGCAACTTGCACAGTGCGGGACAAACATCGGTGCAAAACACGGCTCTCCACAACAGGCAGGCTGCTGCTGTATCCAGTACTGCTCGCCATTCCCGAAATCTTTCAGCTTTTCAGTAAGCCTTATGCTTTTAGAGGCTCTGGAAGAGGTGCTTCTGAACACTGGGTTTCAAGGTCAACAACACGGTAAAGAGAACGTTACTGTTCGCGGGTTAAAAGCTTTGCCCAACCTTTCCTCGGGATTAACGGGGATTCCCAGGTCTCCTGTACGCAGTTTACGAGTCAGGTCTTCGATCTGCAGTTGGACTGGAAGAAATCAGGTTATGAAAGAAAACAAGAAGAATGGAAAAAGATATGATTAGCCAAAAAAAAAGAAAACCAAAAAGAACACTGAGTACTCAATATAAGCAAGTACAGCAATAAATTAGAAAGAAGTTAAGACAAGATCCAAAATAAGGAAGCTGACACTCAGGATGACATAACCCCATTATTACATTATATACAAGGTACAAAAAAAAAAAAAAACTACAGAACAACAACAATCGCACTTTGATTCACATTTACTCTAGACAATATCAACTAGGGGAACCACAGGCTTGTTTCTCTGTCCCTAGACCCTTTAATACTCCAGGTATAAGCCTGGGACGTAATGAAACCACTGAAGATGAACCATGAGTCAGGCCACCATGTCAGTAGGAGAAAATTACTGGCATGTAAGATGAGCTTAAGAAAATTCATGCATCTAACTATTAAGGTAAAACCGATACTAGCACTAAACAAATCAAGATGTACAACTTTTGGGGGAAAAAAAATTATCAAAAGTTGTTGTGATTTTCAAACTTCATTATCTTGATTAAAACATTCTACCCAAACTTGGGTTTCAGCCAGTCACATTACTGAATCTGTAATTAAATCATAAGGTAAATTCACTACAGCAGCATGATCGTCAATCGAAGTGCCGTTCCACAACTTATTTTCTCCAAGTAGGCTTCCTAAATAGCAGTTTGTTATAAGGTTGGAGGTTCTGTCCCTGTCTCCACAGAGGAAAGTCACCCTCACAATCACTTTCCATCCAAGCTGTCAGAAGTGAATACCTATGTATAGCCCATGTAGCTATAGCCCATGTAGCTATAGCCCAAGGCAGTTGGTTGCCCACATCAGAATAAGCACTACTTCTCCCAGACGATGTGGCGAGACCAATGATCGTGATGTGACAAAACTGCCAAAGGACGCTGTCCACTATACTTTCTGGCATGGACAACCAAGATGGGCACTGCAGTCTTACATATCAATATCTCTGACCACCATAAGCACATCTTAAACAGCCTTGGCATAGGAGAGATGGCGAGTCAATTTACAGACAGGCTAAACACACATTGCAAAGTTAGTTCAAACGGCCATTAAGGGCAACAAAAGATATCTGCCTAAAACCTACGGGGGCAGGGGGAGCTAGCAAGCAGGCACCCTCAAAATGTGACGTGCCAGGGGGGTACTGGGGAAGCACATGGCAGTGACTGGATTCCAGCTGGGAGTTCTGGTCAGACCCATTCACACACAGCACATCTCTCCACAAAACATTTACTGCTAACACAGTCAACCAGGAACCTGTATGAATATTTACAGAAGGCAGTTACCCCAAAACAATCACAAAGCACACTTTCTATTACATTTTTCAATGCTTAAGTGTACATCAGACTAAAACAGCCTTCGAATTCAGCCGTTAGGTTTGCCTAGCAAACAAGAAAAACTTGAGATTTAAACTTAGACGGCTCCATAAGACGAAAAACAATTTGGGAGAAAACGACATCTATGCTGTGTTACTTGCTGGTCAGTGTACTCAAGCATTGACAGAAAACATCCTTTTCTTGGTTAATGCACAGGCAAAAATGTACAAAATCTTAACATCATGCATTGTTATGCTATCAACGTTTAGCATAATTAGCTACCACTAGAACTATTGAATTATGTACGACAAAACTATGCACATTACATTCTTAAAACAGTTCCACATTACCCCCGTTCCATGTTGTTCTGCACACTCTCATAATGGACTCATTTGCACACCAAAACCAAAATGACAAACGTATTTCTTAAAATTTCCTTATCTAATAAAAACGGAAACGCTATACAGAAGATGGGAAAGGCATGTGTCAGGCTGCAGAGAGACCAGCAGATGACACAGATTAGGTTGCTGAGAACACACAGAAGCCCTGCATACAAACAACTGGAAAGGGAGGGGGGTTCCCAAAAAAAGGAAACAAATAAATAAAAAAACAAACAAGGTGTTAAACATCTCCCCGATGCGCAAAGAGAAAATCAAACAGGATAATCAACAGAGCAACACACACAGATGATCAAATTATGCTGTCTTTGCCTATGGTGGAGAGACAATCTAACGTGTAATAATTCAAATACAGTGAAAGACATTAAAGGTAAAATATGGAAACAAATTTACCTATATAGGCTCTCTCCTGCTCACGGGTGAGACCAGGGGGGATGACGGTAGGCATGCCTGGGATCACTGTCTTCTGGTCAGGGGTCTCGCTACTCCAACGGCTCCTTTTACGGGCCTTTTTCTGGCCAAAATCTACGAAGAGAGATCCGCTTCAGTCTTTAGGATCCATTCCCCCTTTATTTTCCCTGCACAGGGTACCATAAACTCGAAACGGCTTCAAAGAGCTGAACATTTAAAAACCACAAGTCACACAACAGCCCTTTACACGCGCAATGGGTTACGCCGCCAATAGATGTGTCGTAAAGAAAACGGCTAATGCCAGCAGATGGTGTGGTAGGTGATGATCAATATTTTGTGGGTTGTACCCTCCTGAGAAATGCTAAAATTACTCTCATTAAACAAGCGACTGAATAGGATCACTTTAGACAAGCGCAGCAGCTAACTAAATGAGCCAAGTGAAGAAGCCCTTCACAGGTCCATCCATCTTCTGATCATCCATCTGGAATAGGATGGAGGAGGTGCCAAAGTCCGGCAGATGGGCGACAGACAAGACAACCCACAGTCCCTGCTGCCATATATTCTCACACATGCCTAGATTAAAG
This sequence comes from Gnathonemus echidnorhynchus, assembly GCA_026776725.1. NCBI lineage: Eukaryota > Metazoa > Chordata > Actinopteri > Osteoglossiformes > Mormyridae > Gnathonemus > Gnathonemus echidnorhynchus. The sequence goes on from JAODJU010000048.1 coordinate 2,282,696, forward strand.
GCAGTAAATGACATGTGCCAACCTGAGGAGAATCAACAATTTCTGCTATTGAGGCAGTCTAAGTGCTTCCAGAAGAAAAAAAAACCAGTTGTGGTTTTTTAAAGTCACACTTAAGTAATGTTTCTCTGACCAACAATATTCCTTTACGCAATCTGCTCATAATTGTAAATCATTTGTACGTGCTGATTACATTTTATTGGCTGGCTCTGGTAAGATGCACAGCAACACAAAATTTTACTGTACTTGAATATTTCACAGATCATGGAAACACAACCCAAAAACCAAGCACACCGGACCAAACTTCCCACAAACGTGTCTACATGACTCAACGTGCAACATCGGAACGAACAGCTCTACTGCTGTGTACTTGCACTCGGATACATGGAAAAACGTGTTGATTCAGACTTGACCGGCCATTTCCGGCAGACACGCTGGGTTTCCTGCACTAAGTAAAGGAAGAAGTCCAGACCGCACGGCCACTGATTCTGTGCATCCCAGAACAAACATTCTGCTGGTCAGGACAGAGGCCACAACCTGTCTACACACCTACCTCGTTTTGTGGCCGCTATCACCGACTTAAGCATATCTACCTAAATCATCCTGATAAGTCCGATTCTATTTCAAATGTTTTGTTTCGCCGCGTTAGGGCTCGGGCCTACAGTCAAAGGGTGTGAAAATGGGGGGGGGGAATAGAAATTGGGGCATAATTGGGGTAAGTCATTATTTTGTTCAACTCCCTTGAAGTGGTGTACCAGGTCTGCACTGGGTGACTATAGCGGCCTATTCATGAGTGCGCCGGAACCTCCACAGTCCCAAACCACCACCTCCACTCGTTTCCCCACTCAAACTCCGCTCTTCGCACATCATCTCATCACCCCGCCACACGATGGTCTTTTTACAGCACCGCCAACCCGGCGAAAGAGACGTTTGGCTCGCAAGGTTAAACGGGAGCAGGTCGGCCGCGTGAAGGACGGGGCGCGTGGCTGCGCCGATCCGACCGGGCTAACGGCTAACAGCTAACCCCCGCGCGGCGGAAAAAAAACGGCCAACTTTACGTAACCACTGCGTCTTTAACCGCCACACGGTTAACGGGGCACGGTTCATTATTAAGCTGAGCCGTTTTAAGTGGCCGCCGGATTTCCAATGCGCATAATAAGTTACGAATCAGCAAGATCAAGATGGCAGCCATTTAATGCAACCGCCCCCCCAAAACGGCCCCATTATCCTCGACGGTCTGCTTTACCTCCACCTCCCGAAGACGGCTGCATCCCGGCACTCGGCTGCGATTGCTGGGGCTGCGGGAACGCTCCGCCGATTAGAGCGAACTGCTGTGCCTGCGGAAAATTAACGGGTAACTGTGGGGGCTGCTGCACATTTTGCGCGGTCGCGAAAGACACCGGAGGGCTCGGTGGTGCCATTACCCCAGCGCCAGGCCCGGCTTCAAAGCCTCGCTTTGCGCCAATACTAGGATGAAGCTTGCCCAAAGGAGTCGCATTTGCTCCCGTCGCCATTGCTGGTCAGAAACGAGAAACTTCGCAATCGGCTCCGTCCTCTAAAACGGATACGCTTAATACGCGAACGCCTCAAAGAAAGAAACTCACGACTCCTAGAACTTTCTTTAGTTCCGGTGTACTAAGTGAATTATGCGTGTATGGCGCCCTCAAACCACGGAAAGCGCACCGACAACCACTACGCGCTCTCCTAGTGGTGCGTTGTGCTGTCATGTAAAAATGTGTTCTTTTCATTGGCCGCTTTCAAAAAGTACCGCCCACCGCGGCCTTTATTGCGCCTGGTCTCGCTCTCTCTCTTTTTTTTTTTTTTAGAAGCGGAACGTTTTATTTTAAAAATATATCTATTAATACAAGACCAAGTCTTACAGTCGTTTGTTTAATCAACAAAATCCCAGTAATGGGGGATAGCGGAGTGTATACTCAACGGACATGAAAGTTATCATATTCGGTATTTCTAAGTAAGCATCGCGAAGAACAACAAAGCCTTACATCTGCCCAAAACCGCATGGTCACCCATCCCGAATCGCATCGGAGATTTTAATGGGCTCATTAACCCTAAAGCGATATAGGAAGCCGAAATCCGAGTCAGAATCTTTAATTAATATGTAAAACAAATGTGCATGCCTGTTTTAAAAATAGTACTTGACTAATACGGCAATACCTAAAATATACTATCCTTCTATTGCAACCACATCCCGTTTCTTTTTAACAGCGTGATATAACATCCGGGTATTTTGATATGGTTTAAATACGCCCCGCGTTTTCATGCATATTTTAATAATGATTAATAAAAAATGTGATAAAAACCGGAACAAATTTCACTGCATGGTGCCAAAGCCCCTCTTTAAATTTTGAAAATGGTTAATATTTCCCTATTTTTACACACTTTTCCAGAGAAGAGCAGGCTACGCTAAATCAGGCTTTCTGTAAGCGACAAGTTCGGCCGAAACACACAGACCGGCAGAGCCAGGTAGACACAACCACACCCCAAACGTGTTTTAGCAAAAGAATCATTTTAAAACCAGCTGTAGAACTATAAACGGGCATAGTGCTTGATAAAAAGAGCAAATTCTCCCAAAATAAAGCACAATGAACAAAAATAAAAGCTGAAGAGACTAGGCGTTTTCAAACATGGACACCAAAACTAATAAATATAAATAAAATATACTAATAAATAAAATATAAAGGAGACTGTTTTAAAATGACTAACACAACCAAAAAGGCAAACAACTCATAAATTCATCATTCTTCAAATTATTTATATAAAAAAACCCTTCATTTTGTGAAGGTGAATACACTATGTTGCCAAAAATGCAGGGTGTCTACTCCCTCAGTAAGTGAGTAAATTTTGCTTGATTTTGTTATAAAATACAAATCTACACTACTGGTATGCTGTCCAGGGTGTACCGCAGCCTTAAGACCTATGCTGATTGTACGGGCTTCTGCTCCTTATGATCCTGACAGGATTTTAGAGGATGGATGGATGATTTAAGTCTAAGCTTCGGGCAAGACACCATAAATGAAGTTTGTACTTTACAGTACAAAACCTAACAATAAGTCTAAAAATATTTAGATGTTTGTTGGTTTTGGCAACTTCTTCTTTTAACAGTTTACTAGTAAGATATGGTAAACTTCATCAACAATTTACCTGAAATGAGTATAATATAGGTTTAAAAGTATGCATTTTGAAGGGCATCTATTGTATCTTAAGAAAACAAATGAAAGTAGACATGACAATCGTTTCTGGCATTGCTTTGTGATATTTCATTAGGTCCTCCATGTGAGCCTTTGGTTAATTCGTAAGATTAATAACATCAATGATTTGAAATTTGTTGTGTCTTTGTTGTGTGTTCATTCACAATAGCAAAGTTTCCATTAAAAAAAAATGAACAACAGCTTTATAAAAGAAAACATGGAAACAAGAGACAACAGAAGTTTAACAGAAATCTAGTTTAACATCCAAAAATGACACCTTTCCTTCACAGAGGAAATTGATTGCTTCCAGGACACATTCTTTTCTCCCTTAAGTTCCTCTGGCAAAAAAGAAAACAAACTCATAACCATAGGCCAGACTTTGGTATTTTGGGTATTGTAAATTACTCATTAATGTTAAGAGGTTGACTGGGAATCTTTGCTTTTCATTTTTGTGCCATATAACAAGAGCTTTGATGTTACAAACCATCCAGTAGATTGTACCTTCTGTTCAGAGAGTTGTTAAATATCTTTTATATATATGGTACATAATTTTATGTATATTTCCTGAACTCATACAGGTTTGTAAATAAAAGATAAAGTCTATATTCACAAAGAATATTAAATGCACTTAAGTATTACAATATTTTTAAAATTATGTGTAAAATGAGGTTAAATGAAAACTGGCAAAATAACAGACTGAGATATGATTTTAAACATCATACTTCTTGCTCACTCATTTACATTTTACCAGTGTTTTTCAGCCCCCTTGGCTGAGAATTTGTACCTAAATAAAGTTACATGCATTTTATGTGTTCAGTAAAGATCTAACAACACAATGCAACAATATAACAAACAACAAATAAATAGTACATTTCTCTAAAACACAGTGAGATTTAGCTACTGATGGAAGGCAGTTTCCTTTAAAAACATTACAGCAAACTTTTTTCCATAAACTATGCAGAATTCAACACAAAATTGGCAAGCACTAAACAAGTTTTCTGCCTTTTTCGTAGCATGCGTAAAGCAGTAAATGTCTAGATTTTTATATTTTTCTCTGAAAAAAAAAAAACCATCAGCATTCATAAATGCAACAAAACGTTTAAAATTATCTTCACATCTGTATAATCAGATTTTGAATCTACATTCATACAACATACTTCCTAGGAATAAGGCTAATTAAACAAATCCAATAAAATATCTCCAAAGGAGAAATATAACAGGTTTGCAAATGGAATTAAATTCCAGTTCAGACTCTACCTTTGAGCGACAGAGAGTAACTTGAAGACTGAGGGTGGATACTGGTTTCTCTAGAAGTCTCAGAGCAGGAAGATGATTTGAGATCACACGCTATAAAGGGGGAAAAAGAAGCACAAAATCATATTTTTGTGTAATTGCATGCCTTCTCTCTGCACAACACCCTTTGACATATAGAGGGATTGCAAAATCTAAACATTACATTTAGGTTGTATATCATAGTGAAAGTGCATTCAGAAATGTGTAATCTCTGGTTCATATACAAAAAACATTTAAAGGCAAGGAGTGTAGTTTTCTCATAATGACATATCTGACTTATAAAAGTTATAATTTGAATATTAAAGCATGAATCCTTGCAGAAAATGGAGTATATAATTGAAAACCAGTAGTAGCACTGTTTTTGCCTTTAAATGGTCAGCACCCTGAAATGTCGAATCACACAAGCACACGTCATCTGTCACAGCCACCTAAATCCAGTTGTTTAATCGCAGAGAAATGATAGATATGGGATGAATCTAGCACTAAGCTTCTGATATTTAATGTAGACATAGAGACAAGGCTTCAGAACCAGGGTTCTTGAGTTCGAACTTTAAGCCTGGAACTGATGTTGCATACCATCGAGCATTTACATCTCACTGTGCCAGCAAAATTAGTAGACAATGCTAAGATACTACCAATTAGACATATCCAAACTAATGTACTGTGACCACAACTGCATAAAATGCAAAGGCCTTCACAGTAACACTGCATTCTAAAAAAAAAAAAAAAAATGTAACTGCAGGTTTCTACAACTTCCTCTTCGACATGATCATTTATCTTCAATTGTGTTGTATATCTGTGCTCCACTATTCAAGCTTTAGTGAAACATGGTATATAGTTGTGTAGTGAACCAACACTCAGAATTGTGGAGAAATTAGAGCACACACATCCAACTTTGATTTTACTTTATTTTATTGAGAAAAGTAAAGGGTTACAGAAATGACTAATTTGAACAGTTCCTCAGTTCATCTGTGACCAAAGAAAAAAGATTTTAAACAGTGACCTCACAAAGCATAATGTTTAAATGACATGAATTGTGGCCTCCTCTTAAACCAATTTAATGTCTTGCAAAACAAAACTGCGTGTATCAGTTTAATTCACATGTACAAACTGCAACTGTTGGTGTTCTCTAGTGAACCTGTACAATAAATGTCACCTTCGAGGCAAATGGTAAATGATTCGCTTGAATAAAATTGAAAATGAAACGCAACCAACAGTGAAAATGAAAACAAAGGATGGATGTTGCTTGCTCACGCAGTACATTTCAAGACTGAAGACTCATTTTGGAGGTCTTGGCCACTCCCTACTTGCAAACACTAACACATATGAAGCTTCAAAATATTACCACAGCCCCAAAGAAAAACTTCACACGGTCTGAAAACCAAGCTAAAAAAATTACAGAGATTCACAGAATACACTGCGCTATCAATAAATATCCCATGCTCCTTTTTGACTGACATGGTGATGGGATATTTACATGTCATTTGCAGTAGGGGGAGGTTAAGTAATCATGTGACTGTCCCTGCTAGTGTACCAAGTAGGTAAAGTCCAGTTATTAAAGATGCCAAAACTACTTAAACAGTTCTTTATATTGATGTCAAGATGCATACATGACTTGCTTTTGAAAGGGGCCTTTAACTAGTATGGAATCAGGGCAGGGAGAGGAGTACTAGACTAGTAATACTTAAATGTATTCAAGCAAGCTAACAAATGTGTCACTGTTTATTAGTGATGTTTATATGTCTGGTTTATTACTGCAAGCGGAGAACAGAGGTTCTCAGTCAGGAACTCCATCACACCACAGTGAGCTTAAACGCAAATAGCTTTAATGTTGCTAATAACAGCTCAAATCCTATTTACTAATATTGCCTAGTGGCACGCATACTAAGATATGCAAGCGCTCAACCAGACTATTTAAAAAAATCCAACTAAGTCCTATTGACTTCCAAAATGTGACAAAGATCACTGTATGCAGTCTTCTGTAGGAAAAGAAAAGCACATTAGACAAGAGCTAGAAAAGTTAACACTGAAAATAAAGCTCGCATCAAATAATGTGAAGCTGTTATACACAAAGGTTTTTGGGTAAAAGATCTAAGAGGACATATCCAAATCTTTAAAAAAAAAAGAAAAAAAAAAGGGTTCAAAGAAAGGTTTTTGAAAAAGTTGGTCAACTGATACAAACAAGACAAACATTTAGCACGTCCCGATTTCACTGTAGTTGAACGGCACTGCGAGGCGAAACAAAGCCACGAATGAGCGCACGTCTGTGGAACCGCGGCACAGAAACACCTGGAAAAAGAGCACATCATATTACACCACAAGCAATCCATTCTGCTCCACCACCAACATGTCCAACATACTGTCTGCTCCGGTCAAGCCAAAGGCTGAGCTGGGATAGAGCTGCATATATACACTCCTTATGTGGTACTTGAGTTTGATCAGGCCCCAACAAAATACCTGTTACCCGGGGGGGGGCCCGAGGGGTTAACACTTGACAGTACCCCAGAACGCAAGTAGCCGAAGTAGACCATAAAATTAAGACTGCTAGCTAGGCAGCTCAGTTTTACTTACTTCAGCTCAGTAATTAGCCAAATTATGAATTATTTTTGGCTGCTAATGTCCAACAGTTTAATCTATTGAATATTATTTAGTAGCTAAATAAAAAAAAAATTAATTGAATATAAAACATTATAACTATAGCCGGGCCGCTACAAGTCAAGGTCTCACCTGGTGATATGCGGGTTAATAAGCATAGCGCGACTGGTCATAGGGGTCCCTGGCCCGCGAAACGTCGTACACGGAGCTTCTGTTGAGCGAGGATGTCGGTGAGAGTCGCGAGCGCTCATACGAGTAGCCCTCGGCCGCAGGAGGTACTCGCCGGATGGGACTTCGATCTCGTGGGAAGTAGGAAGACACGGGGGCCGTTGTAGGAAGGGGGCGCTGCTCAAAGGGATCAATGGTGTTGGTGGACATGCGATCCCTCGCAACAGCCCCTGAGGCAGGAGGGATGGGGGACGGGATGGGCATGGCGCTGCCACGACGCTCCTCATAATAGTTGGCAGCGTACGGACGGGCACGATACTTCTCGTAAAAGTCCACAACGCCATATGGATCTCTCTCTTCGTAGCCGGCGTGCCGCACGGGGTAGGCAGGCACCGCCCCATAGCTCGCGCTGTTTCCGTAAACAGCCTCGCCGCCGTACGTCTGAACGGTACTACGGTCACCGCCGAAGTTGTAGCCCGCCGGCGGCCCATAACTCACGGCACCGTCGTATCCCATGCCCCTGCCGTAGCCGGGTCCACCGCCTCCGAAGCCACCCCCTCTCGCGAAGCCTTGCGCAGGGCCATAGCCGCCACTGAAGCCAGGGTCTCCGGTGAAGCCTCGGTGGAAACCTCGGCCGCGACCGCCCCCACCGAACCGGGGAGGACCAAATCCGTTGGCACCGGGTCCCATGGGACCCTCTCCAAAGGAGCCGTTCTGGTCCATGGGGCACTCTTTGGACCAGTGGCCTTCCTGCCCGCACCGATAACAACCCGTCCGCTCTCCCATTCCCGGCGCTGTACGCAGACGGCTAGTCGATAGCTTCACGCTCATCAGTTTGCCTTAAAAAGAGAGACGCAAAACAATTTGCAACTTGCCATGCCGCTGGTGACACAAATTGTGAAAGTTTCAAACTCCAAAAAAACGCCACGAACACCACGCATACACACTCCGATTGTGAGTATACTGCATGAGCATTGCAGAGTTTGTTCAATGTTTAAACCCAGTCATGCATATAAAGCACACACATACACAAACACACACACACACAGACCTCATTTTCATAGCTTGCCCACCAATGAGATCCAACTGCAGCTACACATCGGAAATCAAAATGGTCAGCAAGCTTTGGTAAGAGAGATGGTGGAACTCATATGGAACTAACGGCCCTGAACACTCACCCTTCAGTGTGACAATAGTGCATATGCAGAATTTCACTGTATTCAAATATTGGTGCGTGTATCCCTTTTGTCAGTGTAAATCTGTATGGTTGGACAATGTCCGCATCCAAGGCATGTGCATCTTGTATGCTGAAATTAAGCTGAAGTTAAATGTGATCCTTTAAGGACTGGATTGGCTGTGTACAGAAGCAATGGCATTCATGGTGACAAAGTCCTTAAACCTGACCAGCTTAAAAGATGATGCTTCCCCTGGCTCAGCACTTAGTAAAACTTGCAAATGGCTTCTTAGAAAGCCAGTTAACACCAGGATGTAAACTGAACGGGATGCTAAATCGAATCACATTACATATCACAGTAATCTGGGGGCACGTATGCCATCTTCCGAATGGCACAGAATTCAAATTTAGCTTTGAATGCAGTTCTGAACAACCCAACACCTGACAGTAACCGACAGACCCCGCCAGAACTAATCAGGGCCAGGCCACGAGGTCCCGATTTCAGATGACGACTCCTACAACGGAAACACTCGCTGAACGACCCTCTGACTGTTATACGGAGTGCCTGATCTGCAGGACACCGTCGTGCACAGCACCTGTCCTTCTCTCCCCGGCCTCTGTGGACTGTCTGCCTCAAGCTGTACTACCTGAACCTCCCTGAACAGTAGCTGCCCTTGGCCTGGAAATGCTTTTGTTGCAGGTCAGATGCACTCTAACACAGGGAATGACATTGCCCTACTGCCCCCCACTGAGCTAGTGGGATCACCTTGGAAGGCGGTGTTGTCTAGCCCATTGATGGCCTCCATGGCATCCTCCACCCGCTCCATGTGCACAAAGGCATAATCTTTCACAATGTCGCACTCCACTACAGGCCCGTACTCCTCAAACTTGGCCCGCAGCTCTTGGTTGGTGCAGGTGCTGTTGATGTTGCCCACGTGCAGCTTTGTGGAGGCCTTGACTTTACCGCGGCTGATCTCCACGTTCATCGGCTGGCCGTGAAGCTCATAATGATGCAGGTTGCGTATGGCTTCGTCCGCCTCCGTCTTCTCATCCATGTGCACGAAGCCATAGTTCTTGACGATGTCACACTCCGAAACCTTCCCATATTGAGTAAAGAGGGCTCTCAACTCATCAGCTGTGGTCTCCTGGGACAGGTTTCCAACAAAGATCTTCACCATGTTGCTACTCTGTCTACAAAACACAGAAGGGAAAACAATTGTACGTAAAATATTTCTGCGTACCAGACTTCAACAACGTTCTTACGTTCCCCGTGTGTGGAACAGCGACGAAAACACAATTTCATTGTTACAAAATAACCGCCCTCAAGAACACGTGGGGCACTTGAACCATTATAACCACCGAAATTGATCCGTGCCCTTCTAAGGTGATAGAAAACGAGCATTCACTGCGGCCATCTACACAAGACCCTATTAATTCATCCGCAATTCAAATATACGCGGCGCTTAAAACGGTGGCTTTGAAGCGCGGAAAAGCACAAAGCCGACTTGTACCAATGAAATTACATTTTAAAACGCTATGGTAGCAAGACATATAGACGTGTATAACAGTTCGCATGACAGAAATGTAAAAAAAGGGAAGAGATGTCGTTATGGACTGTCTATAGCGTCGGTGTGAGACGCGGGCTTTGGCGGCCATGACGAGGCCTTCCAGAGCAGCAGCACCGAGGTGCCATTTTGAAAAGCGAACGGGGGGGGGGGGGGGGGCGCCTTTTTGTTATATCGCCCGGCGTCGAATATGTTGTACCATTCACAAAATGAAGAGAACTTACTATACAAGAGAGTCGAATCCCGTATCGTTACGTAGACCGTAAACGCGCATAGACGGACGGCACTGCTTATATTTTAACAGAATCCCGAATAAAAGCGGAATAACCGACGTTACGAACAACAGCTCAGAGAAGCGCCCGGAATTAAAAAAAAACCCGCACATCATAAAGACATATAGGGCCATAAACCCCGCCAGAATGAAAATAAAATGAAGCTGTACAATACGAAAGCAAATAAAATACGTGCAAGCGAAATTATATAAATAAAAGGAGCTTAATCCGCAGCGCGAAGCCGCCTAACCTTGCGTCTCTTGTTCCGCCCGCAAGACACGCGCCCGGCTCGCGAATTCGTGGCTCATCCCGCATCAAACATCACGCGCGCGATAGTATTTACCTGCTGAACGTCGCGAAATGTGACCGATTTTCGTTAACCGCCGCACACAATCAAACGAAAGGCTTTACCAGGAAGCCTTACTGAAAGGACATCTCAAATACCTTCAACGTCGTTGAAAACTGGCATCCGATGAATACGAAATGGCGTCTAGGAACAGGATTAAACTTCCTGCCTGTGGGAGGGACAAAAAAAAGTCCTGCGCGGGGATTGGACGAGAGCAGGCCACGTCACCGGCCCCGAAGCCGTAGGCTTTGCGGCTGGGCGATGCGCATATGTACTGTGTTTGATTTCCAAGTACGGGAAGTTTTATGTTATACTGTAGAATGAGAAAGTCTCAGATATATCGAATTTGTAGTGAAAGCCTATATATCCACCAAGTATTTTCTATGTATAGATAAGTGGTGACGCAGCAAGGGTTTGAATTCTGGCAAAGGAAAAATGGATATTGAAAAAGGCAGTTGCGCTTACAGTAATGTTAGATCTCTTGATAAAGTAGATTGACTTGTTAGACGAAACAACTAAACATGAGGCATATACATTATTTTTACTTTAACGCTTAAGTATAGCCAGCTGTTTGCTTGCGCTTTGGTGTCATTCGCATTCAGAAGATAGGGTAGAATTTTAAATTGTGTCGTGTTAGTAATCATTGCATTCTGCAATACTGTTGTTGTTACTTAAACAGCCTGTTCATGTCATTTATGTTTATGACCTTCATCAAAGAAAAACATTTATAAAGCAAAGTTTCTTATACATCTCTACTAAAAGCTGTCACTTTTTATACGGAAATTGTGAGGCACTTTGTATTGTCAATTTTTGTCTTTTGTGTAGTTGTGTGTATTGCGTAGTCCGCAATCACAAGCAATTCCCTCTGGGATAAAAAAGTATTCCGACAATAACAAACAGCGGAGAGGCACTGCGTCAGCGGCTCCAGTGTCTTTTAGCCTTTAGTCTGTCAAGTCACGGCATGTGCATCATTAAAGTGTTTTGTGCAACGTATTACTCAAATCCGTTGTGTAAAACTAGACCTTTATTCACTTAACAATAAGATCCACGTTTCTTACTTCATATATGAACAATCTAGTGAGGCAGGTTGGAGAAATACATGGACACTGATTTTTTTAGTTGACCAAGCCTTAAACTGCTGAGTAAATACTGTAAAACAATGAACCAATTTGAGTTTATTGCCACTTCCACAGATACAATATTTTAATTCAGGCAATATTGTTCCTGAACACAGATGTCGACGAAGAAATAAATTTAACCTGTATGACCACCTAAATCAGGCTGGCACAAAAGCCAGCTCACAGACCCCCAATGCAATAAAAAAAACTACATTTCCTTATAAAGATCATTTTTAATAACTATGAACTTTTTTTCCAAATCCATCCTCTTTTCCATTTGCTCCATGAGCACATGCAAAAAAAAAAAAAACAGACATATTTACATGTAGGAAACAAATGAGAAGAATCTGATGGAAACACTGAAGTCAGACATCAAGACCATACGCATCTCCATGCCTGCATTCTGCTCACATTGCACACCCGCAACACACACATACAGCTAAAATGCACACACACGCACTAAACCCATCTTCTGCCCCTATCCACACCTGAAGAAGAGCTGCAGCGCATTTGGCATGCAAGAAAATCCAGGGACGTGCCAGAGAAGCCAGAGCGCAAGACAGAACTCACTCTTGAAGCTGTCCCACTGGGGGTCTAATCAGTGGCTTCTCAGTCCGGTGTTCAGAAAAACCACGGAGTGAAGAGGAACGGGACAGAAGCCGATTCAGGCGCTTTGGCATTGGTGTACATGTTAGGGGGTGACAGAAGAGAGGTCAAGCGGGGACACTCTCCGGACAGGGGTGTTATTGTTGGACAGGGGGCCAAAGACACAAGGATGGGACACGTCGGCTGAGGGTGCCTCCCCCTGCTCTCGGACTTGGGAGATCTGTCGCAAAAGGGCTTTGCCTTCTTCCCGAGCCTGCAGGACGGCAAAAAACAGAGGCAGTGTAAACACACGCGTGTGAATTCAGCCGTGGAGACATGGCGTACAGCTTCCTACGTGAGGCTGCAATTATCATGCACAGTTTTTCCAGAGGGTTAGACTTATGGGGACACTTTGTCCCCAACCATGCATTCCCCCCAAGCTCCAGGGGGGCAAAAAATGATTTGACAGAGAGAGAAAGTTGACCAGGTCAGACCAAAACAGAAGTGATGTCATCTTAAAGCTCTGACTGTCATCTTTAAGTACCAACAGGCCCTGATAGAATGGTATGTACAATGTGAGAGATATGAACAAAAACATTGTCTTCCACAGAGGACAAACATGAAATCGCTGGATCTCAGGAGGATATATTAAGAAACGATAGCTTTTAGATTTATGGGGGGGGGCTGAACACTCACGTCATTGGAGTCACAGCACCGCTGAGCGCAGAGAGCCGCCTCATCGTATCGTTTGTTTTTGAAGTAGTACTGGCCCAGGTACCGGAGGGCTGTGCTCATCTCCACGTGCTCCAAGGGTTCCTAAGCGGTAGGAGAGTGAGCGTTTGCAGACACGTGCTACCTAAAGATACGTCCTCTGCACAACAGGCGCAAAACACGGACGCCCGCGGATGTGTGTGTCTGCGTGCTAATCTCACCGTGCAGGAATAGACGTCCTGGATGTAAATAATGTAACACTGGGCGGCGTCGTCTGACTCGTTCAGCTGCTCGTGGAGTCTGTGGGAGCGCGAGAGGTTGGAGAATCACTGGATGCACTGGCGCAGTGCAGCATGCGTATCGGCGCACGACCCACGAAGACTCACTTGGCCAGTTTGAGCAGTGCCATCCTCTCCACGTCCCCAACAGAGTACGCTCTCCAGTAGCACTGATACACAGAGGGCAAGCCATCAGTCAGAGGAGTACCTACTCAAATCCAAGTTCCACAGAGCAAAACCTGAATTCGCTGCACACAGAGCACCACCACACGAGTGAAGTGATGAGTAGGGATGTCCTGCTGGAGCTTCTCCATTTCTAATGAATTTTTCTATATCTACTGAACATGTACAGACATTTTCCTTCTCATTATGTCCTAAACAATACAGTATAACAACGATTCACATAGCATTTACATTTACATTGCATTAGGTATTACAAGTAACCTAGAGATGAAGTATATGGCAGGATGTGTGTATGTTATAAGCAAATACCACACAATTTTATATTTTATATCTACACATAAACACATGGGCACACACACACAGAGTACTGTGTGTCTGAGGCAGTCAAAAGAAATGTTAAAAGCTAATAGTAAGGTTGTTTTTTGAATAACTACCCTTAAACTGCAGCAAAGCCACAGGGAATATTTCAGACTTTAGGAAGTCCCATTATTTTAGAGCCACCCCACCCTCTACAAGAACCCCGCATGAGAAAATGGGCAACGGCTCTCAGCCCGCATATGAAAAGCGGCAGAACGACCGTCCTCAGACATAAAAGACCACGAATGATGCGGCGACTGCTAGGTAGAGAGGCGTCTACCGCTCACAGGGCGGCGGTCGCATTCTCCCACGCAGCCGGCCGGCCAGATTCACCGCATTTTACCAGAGACATCTAGAATCACATGCTCACCTTCTTGGCCTCCACCAGCTGGGACAGCTTCTCGTAGCACTCGCCCAAAGCGACCAGCATGCGAGAATCATTGGGCCTAGAGGGACACAAAGGATTTTCAACGGACGCCGGCAACGACATGGCAACTAGCGGAGAGAAGACGAGGTGATACCAGCGCGATGAAACTGCACCGTCTTTCACAGCGTCAAGCAAACATGGCCGCAGTACAGGACGTGATGTTTGATTTCAGGTGTTGGTGCATATGAGAAAGAACTCGCATATATTTTGCCATTAAAATACAGATTTGCAAACTACTCAATTTTTTTCATGCAACTCGCTAGACAGTATTGGTGAAATTAGTTACGCTTAGTGGAATAAATGCATATTGTAATACAGTCAAACCTCGTTACAACGTACCCCGTTTACAACGTTTACACCCTTTCAACGTACAGATCTCCAATTCCCGAA
>JAODJU010000048.1:2297463-2311830 GCA_026776725.1 Gnathonemus echidnorhynchus
ACCTGCAGACATGCTGAGGCTGGGTTTGAACCGGCGACCTTCTGATTACAGGCACACAGGCTTAGCCCACTGAGCCAACTAAGCGACGTTATAAAAGGCACCGTGATATGTTTTCCACCTTCAAGACTCGTTTGAGTGCTCTCTATCAGTCATGCAGCTTTTGTCCCGTTTACAAATTCACATTCTGGCAATCCACAGATAAAAAGACTTTTGCTGCTCCGCGGCCAACGGCTGGGTGAGCTGAGAAGTCAACCCCTCCCACACCGCACGCGATTGGCTGAGCCACGCGAATTTGCAGGTCAAAGTTCAATTAAGATGAACTTGGCGCAAAATGACACTGCAACCAGAAGTGAGGGATCAGATTTTCTCGTTGACTGAGACCGAACTGCACAGCAGGCCAGTTGGCAACAGCGGAAGCCACGCACCTCAGCTGGTGGGCTCTGCGGTAGTAGTAGAGACAGTAGAAGTGCAATTTGAGGATCTCGTAGGTCTGGCCGAGCCCGTACCATGCTCGGTAGTCCCGCTTGTTTACTTCTATGGCGTGCCTTGTGAGAGAAACCAAACTTACCATTAGTGACATTACTGTTCCTCAAGCACATTCCACAAATACAAAGATAACTGGCGACAGAGATGCGATCACATGATGCACTCACCAAATTCTGCACCTCTAACACAGAAACATCGAGTAGTTACTTAATTTCTCAGAAAACCCTGCTGTTGGAATGACAGCAATGGATTCCATGGATGGCCCTGTCACTCATCCATATTCAAACCCTGTCCTAATGTTTTTGTAAAGTGGCAATAAGATCCATAAAACACTTTGAGTTAACACAGTAACGAGATCAAGAGTGTAAGGTTGCCCTTTGCTGTCACTATACAGCTCAAAATGGTATCAGTTCCAGATGTTCACTAGTATAATGTGTCAAAGTTGGAAAAAGATCAGTGAAATACTTTTGAAATACTTGAGTTATTAAGCTAAAGGTCAATTCACACTTTTCAGCATGCACTTTTGGTTGCGAATGAGGGTGATGTAAATTTCGTCATCAGGGGTTGGCTGTGGACAACGGTGGCCAGATCTTTAAGTCTAGCAGAAATCTTGAGCATCGACTGCGCATGTGCAAGATAATTGATTAGGTATTTCCAGTAGGTGGCAGCGCAGTCTTTCTTAGCTCAGCGGTCAAAGATGAAAGAGTAGAGGAAGAATAGCCATTGTTGTAGTAGTAGTTATGGTGAGCAGCCATACGAGGAGGGTGGCAGGTATAATTCTCATACTATCCAGAGATTATACTAAGGTAAACGGTATTTTAAAAAGCAACACCATTCCAGTACGTCGTAAAGATTTAAAAATAGTTCGGTATGCCGCATTACCGTAATACATTGACTAACGTAACATGGATATAAGCTGCTGCATTGACAGACAGAAAGCTCACGCGGAAAAGTTAAAGTATGACCTGGGCTTAATGGCCGCAGAGTGGTCCCATTAGGGGAATACAATGAAATGTAGAATTTCAAAAGACTAGCATTTCAATTAGGGCTTCTTGAAGACTGACGGTATTTCAGGAATGACAGGGGCCATCTGGTACGCGGCGAGCCCTGGAGACGCGTCTGTCCTCACCGGTAGGCCTGAATGGCTGCCGAGGTGTTCTTCATCTCCATGTACTCGTGACCCATTAGCGTCCAGGCGCCCAGACAGCGGGGGTTCAGCTTCAGGGCTCTCTGGAAGTACAGTGCCGCCTTCTCATGCTGCGAGCGCAGGCTGTAGTAGTTACCTGCAAAGCAGGCGGGGCAGCTGTGAACAGGCCACATCAGGATGGAACCCACGGGACACTCGACTGGGCCTCGTGTCCGCACCACACACTCACCGATGACACAGCACGTCTCCACTCTGTACTTGTCAATCTCGGCGAGGTCGTGCGCCAGGAAACTCAGCTCAGCCTTCATGCTCTGTCGGCAGTTACAGGGGACATCAGCGTTGGAGGGTATCGCTTATGGGCATACGGCGCTTTTCCACTGGCAATCAGGAACCGAGCCTAGTTACAGTTCCAGCTTGCTTTGGTTTTTCACTGCAGATGGCGTTGCTGGGTTTGGAGAGCGATAGTGCCGTAAAACTGACGAGGCACTTACTATTCACAGCGTACATCAATTTATTATGTGCTAATTTCTCCTAGCAAGTCTGCGTGAATCGCTGTGTTTTCTAAGATAGAATCAACCGCTAGTGGAATTAGCATTCGTTAAGTTCCTAGTTATCGGGAATGCATCAATACATCGCAATGTGCAATACTACTAATATACAGAATATACTGGTTTTTTTTCCATTCAGATAATCCACGCATATTGATGCAGAACATTGGTATCTCCATGCATTTCGACCAATCTGGTGGTGGTGATGCAACCAGCTCAGTCTGGTCACGCCCTCAGCCGTGTTAGTAAACAGGGCCATGTCAGCATGGGTATGACACGGATAACTTACAATGAAAAACCGTCATTTCGCGGTACTTGGTGGCAGTGGAAAAGCTCCATGTGAGAGTAAACAAGGCCCAGAGGTCTAAGACACTGGGCTAAGGCTCCAGTCTCTTCTGAGGTGGGGGGTTTAAATCCCACCGCTGCCAGAAGCCCTGCTTTAGTGTGGGGGGCGACTCTGTGCCTGTGACCGGTAGGGCGTTAGTTTGGAATCCTGTGGTCAGCAGGGTGATGCTGCCATTGGACCCTTGAACAAGGACCTTAACTCAGAACTAACCCTGTGCTGGGACCCCCAGCTGGCAATGACCTCTATGTGTGTGTGTTTTATGGAGAGCAAGATGGGGTGGGTGAGAAGAGAGTATCATCAGGGGGGATGAAAAGAGTATCACTATTATGTATTAATAACAAAGATAAGCATAGCTTAAAAGTAAATATTACTAGAAATAACACCTGTCAGTACAAAGAAAACTTTTGGACCTAGCTGATCAGATTTTTTCCAGTCTGGAAAGGGCAGTTCTCTCAGATCCTGGTCTCACCCTGACATAGAGAAGGTTGGAGAAGGTGTCCATGTTTTCGATGCGATACGGGTCCTGGTTCCTCAGCTCGTTGAAGAGCAGCAGGGCCTGATCGATGTCTGAAGACCAGGAGGGAGAATATCGAGCATCGAAATTACGAATTAGGGTACATATGCATCAGGGAGGAGCAGGAACGCAAAACAAATCAAAGCACAGCAGAGGACAGAGGCTATGGGGCCTGCTGACAAGCGGTGAAGCTGACCGCGGATGTTGTGGTAAGCCACGGCGATCTGCGAGATGATGTAGGTGCTCTTGGAGAAGCCGACGTCAATCAGGCTCTGGTACTTCTGCAGTGCCTCCTTGATCATCTGCAGCTCCGTGTACATGTGAGCCAGGAAGAAGTCCTTGATCCAGCAGTCTGGTAGCGACAGAGACTTCAGCTGAAAGACAGAGTTACGACCGTTAGTGCAACTCACAATATATAAAGCGGGGTTCCCCAGTTCCGGTCCTGGAGGGCCAGTCCACATCACAGTTTGCAGATTTCCCTGCTTAGACACACCTACTAAGATGCGTTTCAGCAGGGAAATCTGCAAAATGTGTTACAGACTGGTCCTCCAGGACCTGAACTGGGGAATCCTGTTAAAAAGCAACCAGAAAAATGTATGTTATTTCCCATAACATCTGCACACCTCTGGACTTCTGTCCACACACTTTTTGGACGGTCATGGACTCAATGCATGTTTTGGTGCTGCAAAGTCCTGACACATAAATGCCCATATTTGTACTTAACTTTTTTTATTTGGGTACCTGGATCCAGGCAGTTCTTATACTTGCACATCCAGTAAGACAAGTTCACACTGCATGTTTTGTAAATACCGATTTCCTGATTACGATTTGTACTGATTTAGACTACAAAGTACAAACACTCCCTGGGTTACTGCCAGGTTACTGCCAGGTTACTCCCCGGCAGCGTGTGGCTCAGTGGGCTAAGCCTGTGTGCCTGTAACCAGAAGGTTGCTGGTTCAAACCCAGCCTCATCACATCTGTTGGTCCTTGAGTAAGGCCCTTAACCCCCAGCTCCCTGGATGCCGCTATGGGTGGCTGCCCTTCATGGACAACAAGTTGTGGAAGGCGTAAAGACAAATAATAGGTGCTTAATAAAGTACCTATTATAATATTTCAGCTTTATAATGGGTAAACGTTTTGCACTTTCAGTACATTATTTAACAAAATTACAAGAAATATTCAACACTTTATTATAAAATAGGCTCTGCATTAATGATTTTGCCCAACTGTAGACTAATGTAAGTGTTTAAGGTAGGTTAGGCTAGGCTGTGATGTTTGTTAGGTTAGATGTACTGTATTAAAATGCTTTTTTGCCTTTTGATAGGTTTGTCAGAACGTAACCCCATCGTAACCTGGGGAGACGCTGTATCGCTCATCCTTTAAAATATATATTTATTTCTGCTATTATTTTTCTTTAATTTATATCCTACGCTGTTTGCATCTAATACCGCCAAGACAAGTTCCAGGCGTACCTGGCCCAATAAAGTTTTGATTCTGATCCTTACATGAGGTCAGAGCACAGCTATATGCAGACTGTGTCTATAAATAAAAACCAAACGCGATTAAGAGGAACTGTAGCATAGCAGAGGCAGGGTCAGGGTGACAGCAGTACCATCTCTATGTTGGTGATGAGATTGCAAAGTTCCAGCCAGGAACCCCAGTGCAGCGGAAGGGCATGGATGGCCTCCACAAACACGTCCACGGCCTCCTTCAGCAGGTCCAGCTTCCGCAGCACCACGCCGTACCTGCACGAGGACAACAGTCAGCTATGGCGCCCCCTGGCAGGTCACGGGAGTTTTACGTGCGCAAAAAAAATGCTCTGAGGGCAGAAAGAAAAATCATTGGTTCAGAGAGACAACCAATCAGATTGTAGAGGAGGCGGGCCCTCAACATTTTTTTGTGAAAGTAAAACTCCCACAAGCTTAAATCTGTCACTAACCACTGGCGTTACTCAGCTGTATCAGAGAGATACCATGTAGATTAAAACCCAAGATAAAACAATCTATGCTGTAGTGAGCAAATCAAATCAGTTTATTTGTCAAACACGTAACAGCAGAGCAGTAGATGCAGACAATGAGAACTCCCATTTAGACACTTTTGTCCGGAATGACATACAAGTGAGTCAAATAGCACATCAGAAACATAAGTGCTGCCGAGGAGTCGGCTGGGCAGAAGTGCAGCTAGACTGAGCTTGCAGTGAAAGGCCAGGTACAGGAGTAAGCGGGACTGGAGTAGGAGCTACACAAAAGCTATAGGACTACACCAATGACATTTAACAGAATAAGAACCTAATAACACTATTCAAGTTAAGTATCGAGTAAAGAAAGGTAAATAAAACAGTAAACAGGAGTTAAAGTGCAATGTGCAAATTCACAAGGGGGGGGGAGCTAAAATATTTTCAAAATGTCCTTCACTTGTGTATCTAAGTCACTCTAAACCAAAAGCACAAATGAAAAACAATGACCACAGTGTGCCTCCGAGAGCTTGAGGAAGATATATCTGTGCACGACTTGCCATGCGTCAGCCGTTCATCGGCTTAGTAGTAAAAAAAAACCAAATTGACCGCCTCGGCTCACATACAGATAGAGGGCAAAGCCGTCCAGCTCTCCTGCCCGATGCTTCTTGCTTAGCTCTGCCCTCAGCTCTCGCAGCGCCTCGTTCCGCACCTGTCCTTTCTCTAGGGGCCCTGCAGCCAATCACACAGCAGGGAGAGGGAGAAAAAAAAAAAAAAACACACCACACACCAAATCATTTGAAAGCTCCTGACTGATGACTGTCTCCATCAGCCAGGTGGCCAGCATAATGGGACACAAAACTATTCGAAGGGCAGTATGAAAAATGATTGGTTCAGAGAGATGACCAATCAGACTGGAGAGGAGGTGGGTCTAAGCAACTAGGGGAGGCATGACCAACCAATCAGATGTCCTGGTCCCGCCTCCTCTAGTTGCTTGGACCTTGGTTCAGAGAGATAAATAATTTTTCATTCTGCCCGCAGAACTCTTATGTAAGCCAATCTCCCACGAGCAGCAGGGCAGCGCTCCAAAGGCTACAGACTCACCCAGACTGTCCACGGTCTCATCATCCTTCTTCTTCTCCCCAGACTTAGGGTGGGGTGTCATAAAGCAGGAAAGAGGGAGACATCCAGCATGGTTAGAGAGGAGGTGGCCAAAGGATGGAGGGGGGGGAGGGGGGGTGCCACCTACCAGGTAACAGGAGTACATGTACAGGAAGTAAGCCTTTTGGCTACAGCAGCCCCTCAGGAAGTACGCTGCACGATCATACTCTTTAAGGTCAAAATAGGACTTGGCCAAACACAGGGCATCGAAGTCTTGTACATCTTCCTGCAAAGAGGAGAGGGGCTGTAAATTATTTTCAATCGTTTACACAAAAGAGCATCCTTTTCCCTGCACATTCTGCGTGGTGTGTGCCTTGCGAGGGACTGGCATCCTGCCCACAGTGTGCCCAGCCTTGTGCTGCCCGGGACAGGCTCAAGGTCTCCTGATGACCTTGTATTGGAAAAGCAGGCGGAGAATGGGTGGAGAGAATACCTGATTTGTTAATTTACTGTTTATCATACAAACACGTACCTTCTTTGCCCTCTTCTAGAATACTAACAGCAAAATCACTACTTTGCCTATGTTTAATGCTTCATAAGACGTTATACATGTTTTCTCAACTAAAGATTGGACCAGCAGTCAATCCACAAAGACACTAAGGTGGACTGTCAGGCAGGGAGCAAAAACGTGGAGCGTGTGAGGGTGCCGGAGGACCGGTTTGAGAAACACTGCCCTATGGTGCCTGCTTTACTGCGACTACACACCTCGGTGAGAGGGGGCGGCGTCGGCATCTCGTTCATTGGCAGCGGGTTCAAGGCAAACGCTAGTTCGGACGCCCTGGAAACAAGTAGTGACGTGAAAACGAGTCGTTAACGTGCCTGATTAACCCTGCTGACTGTCTAGAATATATACGTATTTCACCTGTTACAATTGTTTAAATAGCACCAACCAACTAACAGTACGGAAAATGTACATAAATAAAGCAATAAACACGTTACAGAGTTCACCATTAAAACACAGCACACATACCAACATTGTAGGTGCAACACTTTATAAATAGCTATAGTAAACGGTGGGTACGTTAATGTGTAACATAAGTAATAAAAAAATGTTTCTCACCATTTTGCACTGTGAACTAATCCTCGTTCTCTGCAAAGGCCTATGACAGAAATAAGCTGCTTTTTAATTTGTACCAAATCTCCAAACTCAGGACTGAGCGCCGCCATTTTTCGTATTGCCCGGCTGCTTCGAAGCGTCTGCGGTTAACGGTGCGCTACGATTGGTCAAGGCTCTGTGACAGTAATCCAATCGGCGCGTAAGAAGCGCCACGTGACTTACAACATGTCATCATCGGCACGCCATTTTGATTGTGGCTAAAACCACAATCAGTGCATACTCCACGTTGAGAAATGTGATATATAGAACACAACATGACGTGTATATAGAGCTGTACGTGTAGTATTTAAAACGTCAAGTTTAGGCCAACGTCAATAATATTCTATTCTATTCTATTCTATTCTATTCTATTCTATTCTATTCTACATTTAAAGAGATGTTATATTTCCTTACACCAGAAGATGGCAGTATTTATATTTCGACGCTAAAGGCGACTACAAAGTTCATTATATACAATAAAGTGAATGTCTTTCGCTGTAAGCTTCTTGTTCTAAACTGTAGCAGAAACTACATTTTGAAAACGTCTTTTTTTTTTCTTTTTTTTTTTTTTAACTGATACCGTATATGATGATAATTTTTAACAGGAAAAAAATAATGCACGAAAGTGAAATGTGCGTTAGTTCGTAACCTTGGGGTTTGTCTGAATATAATCGATTGGCTTGCTATTATGTATTAGATAAGGTAGCCGGTAGGGCAGGAATTTACAAAGATGGTCCATAGTGCTGGAGACTGGAAAGCAGAAACGACACGTAACAATGTTGTCATGCATGTACAGTATGTTGTTGCTGGAGTCCGCTGCATTGCCATAGGTACAGACTGACATCTCGTACTCAGCTTGTACTCAGTTCCTGGTGTCATATTGTCTAGCTACATATCCAAGGAAAATATGATGAGCGTGCAGATATGTATAGCTGAGAATACTACAAAAGCATAGCGTTAGAAGCTACAGCTGTGTGTATTTTGTGGTTTGACACTGACAGCACTGACTCCAGGATCTGATGCCGGTGGGGCGACCATATATATTTAATAACCAATTTACGATTCAGGGGTTGTCTTTGTGAACTGGAGCTCGGTATCAATTCTCTTTAAACTGATCCCATTAGGGAGACACAGACTGATCCCTGTTGACATGCAGAGAGTACTGTAAGTGAGTCGTACGGTTTGAGGAGCATAGCTTCATATGCAGAAAGTGCCAGACACTCAGTTGCACATCAGTAATCTGGTACAGCTCATCTCTACTTATGCATAGTGATTCTGATCACGATTAGCGATCATCAGAGAGGATTTGAAGAAGGTGAGGACTCCTTCATACCTTTACTGGGGGTCATTTTACTTGTTATTTATAAATTTCTAGTCGAACCGATGACCCAAGGCATGCGTGACCTACCTCACCCCTAATTTGAAACTCCCTAGCGACCCCTCCTCGCTCACCCAACCGCGCTGTCTGTGATTTTAGCTTTTTTTTAAAATTCCTACAAGCCAATACTCAACACTATCCATAAAAATAAGCGTAATGTTTCCCGTGATTACAAGGTCATTACATTTTGCGTTAGAATCAGTAAGTGCAGCTTGCTAATGGTAAACAAGGATAAATACGGCTTAATTAAATATTATGAAGTATAACACCTTTTAATAGGAGGAAAACCTCTGAACCTAGTTGGCAAGATAAAAATTTTACTGGGCCAGCAATGTGTGCATGGGAAAAGATTCAGGTAATGTGTGACGGCAGAATGCATCCAAAAATATGATGAAATGCTTACAAAAACAGTGTGTCTGTAGTCCCCTGCCAGTGGCTCTCATTCCCGTGCTGTACACTGTGGGCATATTTTAAATATGCACAAGGATTTCATGTACGCGGTTGAACAAAATGTTTCCACGTTCAAACAAATTTGTTTTTCAATCCTGGAAGTTTTTATAAGCTTATACTATTTTGAATAGCAACAACAAACCTTTTAAACAATGTGTTGAATATCTAAAATAATCATTTGAAAATGTCTGTGCTTTCAGTACATAAAGAAAATGAAAATTACATCTAGGGGTCAAGATGGAAGATAGTTCAGTGTGTGTCTGTGTGTGTATGTGTCTGTGTGTGTGTATTTGTGTGCGTGTGTGTCTGTGTGTGTGTGTGTGTTTGTGTGTGTGTGTGTGTGTGTGTGCAGGTGCCTGCAATATAAACCTCAACTTCATAAAAATCTGTGAATGCACTCAAAAAACCAAAATAGCCAAAAGTCTTTCCCTGTAGGACATCAGTAAAGCGAGATATTTATTATTTTATGTGGTTACTCATGGTTAGGGCTGGGTAGGGGGTAAGGTTATGATACTAATGATTAGGCCCATAGAAATGAATGGAGAGTCCCCACAAAGATAGGAATATATGAACTGTGGGAGTGTGTAATCCATCCATCCATCCATCCATCCATCCACCCATCCATCCATGTGTCTCATAACCACTTTAGAGATTATATAGAAAATATGTGTTGTTTTCCATGCACCTTTAATACTGTGTATGTAGTACAGCGCTACACAGAGTAGATCCCAGGGATTATGGGATGTCAGTCCATTGCGATTTCGATCGCGATTTTGTACTGCAGCGGAAAAACAGAATTTCCGCAGGAAACCCACACAAATGCGGAGGAAGCACCCAGGCTGCAGACGCTGAGGGGGGGGGCTGGGATTACCCCCCCCGGCCCCGCAGGTGCGAGCCCATCCGTGCCGCTGAGATACATTGCTGGCCAGTGCAAATCAGTGTGTATATTTGTGTGCAAAGTGGTATTTTGGAAGGATTGTTAGTAGTGGCTTACCGAGCTTTGTACAGTGTATGTTTGCTCTTTTCTTTTTGCTTTGTTGTGTCTCTCTCATAAACAGCAGAGTGGAGTGTGCTGTTCCGCGCCATGTGCGCCTTTCAGGAAGAACACTTGGGTATTACTCATCTTGCGTTATGTTGTCGTCCCGCTGAAATCTGTGGGCCCTTGTATCTCTGGTTTATGTCACGCGCCTGCAGTTCCCTGGGCCGCCAGCGTGTGGGGCTCTCGCCGGCCTGTACTGAGTGCGCTCACACCGGCCACCCTGCACACGGACGAACGGGGCACCTGGCCTGAATCCTGCCGCCACACGTGACCCATGCAGAGTGGCAGTGCTTGGCTAATGGATGTGGCAGGTGTCTAATGTTTCGGAGAGAATGTGCACCACGGCGGGGGGGGGGGCTGGACCATTGGGGTGCGGCTCATTGTGTCCCTTGGGAAGGCGAGTAATGGGAGATTGTAAATAGTGACTCTGAGAGGCATTACATCATATATACATACCCTTAGTGTGGGAGTTTAACACTGAGAGGCAGAACGGCAGAGAAAATTAATTACACGAGCCGGGTTTTAGCATAATAAACAAAAGTGCTAAACGGTTTTAATCAGGCGTCCCGTCGTGAGTAAAACCTACAGGAATGGCCAGCTGGGTGGGGGGAGGTAACCACAGTCTGCTTCTGTTTACGCAGAGACGGAGGACGAGGCGGGGGGGCGCAGATGCCTGACCCAGTGACCGACAGGGGGTGGGGGTGCCGGGTGGAACTGGGGGCAGGTCAAAGACGAAATGACAGAGGGAGGGGGGGTCACTGATGCCGCTGGGTGAAAGCTTGCGATAAGCCTGGAACGGACATGGCGACTAGAAAACCTCCGATTTATCTCAGCCAGGTGTGCGGCCTGCTTTGTGCGGAGAGACAGTGCTGAGGAAGGCGGCGGCGGCAGACGCGATGCCGGCCTGCTTTGTGCGGAGAGACGGGGCTGGGGAAGGCGGCGTCCCCGGAGGACGCGATGCCCTGGCTTCTGTAAACCATGCAGCCGCTGACGTATTGTTGTTCCCGGCCTTTTGTTATGTCAGCGACTGAAAACGACCCAGGGAGAATTACTTCTGAGGGAAATTAATCTTGACATTTGAGTTTTTTTCTTTTTTGCCTTGGTAATCATCAGCCACGACAACACTGAAATGATGAAAAACAAGAGTGCCTTTTTTGTCAGAATTTAAATTTTAGATTTAAATAACAAGCATGTTAAATGATTGGGCTCCTGTGGCAGACCCAGGCAGGCCTTCCCAGGACCTTGATAGCTAAAGAGTATCTATGTTTGTTCCACCTCATCTCTTAATTACAGCGCTGAGGTAGTTATGTGGATTGTAGGTTGCTGTGGTTTCTTCTGTGAAGCCAGTGCTAATTTAAATGTATTTTATAAAACACCCAGCCTTCAGAGACGCTTTTCCCGGTCAAATCCTGTCTGGTTTGGCAGTGAAACCAAAGTTAACTGAAAGTCGGTGGATGTAGGCCAATTTTACCTATAGTGAAGGACTCCTTGAGTGAGAGGTGACTGCAGCATAGAGGAAGCTATTGATTTTAATTGTATCACCAAGTCCTGCTCTTTAATCATCAATCAGATCGAAATTGCAGTGATGAAACAGTGAATCTGAAATACAAGCACAGATCTCCCAGTAATTTCCCAGAGAAAGTCAGGGATGGTCAAACAGTGTCCTTCAGAGGTGGAGGCTGTGCTGATTTACACTTTATTTCACATCTGCATTACTGACGTAGTTATTTTTAACTGGACATTGCTCCTGCTGTTTTTTTTTTTTTGTGGGGGGAGCATGCAGGACCCAGGGCTCTTGCAGACTGGAGTTGGCCATCCAGCGTCTAGGCAGACCAGTAATGCAACCAAGACAGAATCCATCCATTATCTATCCGTCACAGGGCCCTTACACACACACACCACACACACACACACACACACACACACACTATATGGGCATGGTACAGATGCCAATTTGCATGTCTTTGGACTGCGGGAAGAATCCAAAGCAGTACATTGTTGCGCCCGCAGCCCGGAAGGCAGGTGACAGCAGTGCCACCAAGTGCCCCACCCGGTGGGCAAAACAAGAACAGACATATAATCCCGGTTATACGTGTTCGGTGACGGAGTGAAGGGCTCCTCCGCGGACTGGCGGAAAGGTGACAGCGGCAATGAAATGTCAATAGACAAAGGAGCCTCCAGGGGGAGCCGTAGGCGAGGCTCTGCATCTGCAGCAGTCTGATAATGGGCTGAATAAATGTGAACCCAAGGACAGACGGCTGGGGACGATTAAAATGTCCTGCTGCCGCCGGACATTTAATAAAAAGCAGGTCGTTTGAGAGACGCTGCCGCTTGATCGAGTGTTTTAACACCAATCGTACACCTTCACTTGCAAAGTCGCGGCCCCCGGGCCCAGTGGCGTGCGAGCTGGACCCAACACCCGCACGGGCGATCCGGAAGCATCCGGCACCCTGGTCGCCGAAGAGCTTAAGCCGGACCGGGCTGCCAGCCAGCCAGCGATAATGCACCACGACGGATGTCTCACCGAGCCCCGAGGTCCAAACCTCTTATGATGAATTCCTGAAATAAATATCAGAAAAGATGCTTTTATGGATACATTTCCATAATGGCGCATATTAAAAGTTATTGCGGTTTGAGGGGGAAAAAAATCCTGCAGAGTATATAGTTCTGGAAAAAATGTATAATTTTCTGCAGCAAAAGATGCTTATGAAGTGATGCGTCTGGGAAGGGTGGGGAATGGGAGCACGAGGAGGTAGATTAGCCCACCGTAGTGGCCCTGATTTAATGGTAATATTTTGAAATTGGCGATCTTTTACTGGTAATCAGTGTCATTACGTTGAAACGGTTCGAACTTTTTTGTCTTGGTTTTAGCGAAAAGTCAAAAATAATGAACCATGATTTGCGCCGCCGTTGCCGTTGCCATAGTAGTGCTGGCTTTGGGGGGGTGGGGGGGGGGGGATGTTGCTCTTAACAATGAGGTGATTGAGCATCAAGAGCCAGCCAATGATTGGCAGGGGTTCTCACCTCTCACTGACGGCCAGTCCGGCAGGTGTAATCAGCTTGAAGCCCTCTGCCAAAGGCGACAGAGCCTGATGATTGCCCAAAGCTACCGGAGCCTGATGATTGCCCAAAACGATGCACCCATGCTTAGACGGGGCGAAAAAGCAGTGTCTCCCTGCCAGGGTGTTTTCTACGCTCGCTGGGAGTCTGGTCTGGTCCGCTCCCTGAATCGCACCCACATCACCCCCACTGGACGGCCGGTCCGCATGCCGTGCCAACATCACGAAAGCAATTCGCATCAAAGGTAGCCCGGGGGCAAAGTACTGAATTCAGTTTCCAGCCAACCTGATGCAACCGGGCCACGGGAGGGTGAGAATTTCCATCCCAGGCCAGAGTCCAGCTCTGGGGAATCAAAGCTCGACATTAAAAACAAGCAAGTGAAAAAACTGTCTCCATCTTTTAGGATGTGCGACGGTCCTCCTTCAGCTCAAACAGGGGTTACTGTGCACCATGTTGGACTGACTTAGCATTTTGGCTCAACCCCTCTAGGTCTGACTCCCATCCCTGGCTGTGTGTGTGGAGTTTGTACGTATTCTCAATGTCTGTGTGGGTCCCCTCTGGGTACTTCAGTTTCCCCCCACCGTCAGAGTCTGCCCTGTGATGGACTGGCATTCCATGCCGGCTGTCTCCTGGGACAGGCACCAGGATCACCGCCACCCTCTACCGGATGAGATGAATCCTTCTGTCACCCAGATCCTCTCCAGGTCTGCAGCCCCTCCATGGAACAGATAAAATAAACGTCACGGAAAGCAGAGCTCAGGCGATGGAACGAGCGGCCCCTTGGTAATCGGCGGCATTACCCGCTGTCTCGTGCATTAGGGGCATTATGGCTGCCCACCCGCGTCTGCGACTCAGGCCCCTGAGGGGGGGTGGGAGAGCATGCCAATTACTGTCAGCCCAGCTCCCGTCTAATTGCAGCAGATGTGTGTGTCCCCACGATCCAGCTTCGGTACGGTGAATCGGCTCCCTAAATATCTTATCGGACGAACGGGAACCGGCGTCCAATGGGAAGACAGCGTGGATGCGAGGGGCGCTGAGGGCCACGAGGTGACATCATGCTTCAACTCCCCCAGGCTGCTCTCCCACTCTCTCCCGGGGTGGGGGGGGTCCTGTCTGGCCCCCGGGCTCCTCCAGTCCTCTGTGTGGGATTTCTCTTGTGTTCTGTCTGCCACCCCAGGAATTCCCCAC
>JAODJU010000048.1:2340750-2373558 GCA_026776725.1 Gnathonemus echidnorhynchus
GGCTCCCCTGGAGCATTTTTTTGGGGGGGGGGGGGTTAAGGGTCTCACTCAAGGGTCCAGTGGGGACCGGATTATTCGGCTGAGATTTGAACCGGTGACCTTCTGATCACAGTCATAGAGCCATAACTTGCTGACCCACACACCAACCCACATAATAATAGGGCCAAAGAAGCTAACCATGTTTTCAGAAAAGACATTTCTCTTGCAGGAAACACTAATACACGTGACATAATTATATTAATTTGTTCCAAAACTGGAATAAACTATTTTTTAACATTCACGGCTGCAGAGCTACGATGGTGTATATCCCAGAAAGCTGGAGCAGCGAGAGAGCAATTTAAAGAGCTTTTCTGTGACTTGGTCACTTCAGTGATTCAAACGAGGCTGAGAGTAAGATTCAAGGTCAGCGCTGAGCAACTTCAGATTTCACAAGAGTCCTCAGGGAAAATGGAGGGAGGAGACCGTAATGAACACACGACATAATGGTGCATTAAGTGTTTACTTCCCAAGTATGTTACATGCTCCGTTTCAAAGCAGAACAGCTGCAGTCTAACTGAAAAACATATTTCTGAAAAATGTCATCATGGCTGAGAGGCTCTGGAGGATGGGCTCGGTACTCGGTACTCAGTACTTGGTACTCGGTACCTGCAACTGCTGTGCAATCGGGGAATATGGCTACGCAACCACAGGGCATAAGAGGTCAGGGGGAAAGGGAGGAGAACCCAATGGAGAGACATCGGGGTGATCCTAGCATTTTTTAAGGTGACAAAGGAATAGGAGGAGCCAAAATTTATACAGAGGGGTCAACCAATGATATGTTCCGAATCAGTGATTGACAGGGGAGAGGGCACTCTGGGGGCCAATCAGCATTCACCAGGAGCCAGTACCCCGGTGGCCCCGCCCGATAAGTCCCCGAGACAGTAAGAGCGGAATGGTGCACACCTGGAGCGTATTAACCCGACAGATGAGGGACTGGGGGGGGGCCAGCTTGTAATACCTTCACCTGGAACGCACAAGCTAACTGGTGATTGTCCAAACCGTGCAATTTTGCAGTATAATTATGTGCCTTCAGCCAAGTACATCACTACCATGCAGACACACAAGCCCCCTTTGTTCTGGCATTACATCTGTCCTGATCTGTTCTCTGGGTAGTACTGCTATTCCTTGATACTCATTTGTTAGCACTGTTGGTAAGACTTTACTTGAGGGGGCATGAGGAACTTAGTGACTCAGTTACTACTCGAGTACAAATCATGAGCAAATATAGTAACTGCATGAAATACATGAATTATCATGATTGATTAATGATGAACAGGCATGGGATCAGTATGTAACTAACACTTAATTAATGGTTAATTAATACATTAAGTAAGCGTGTACTACTACATTATTTGTGCTCCCTCAAGTAAAGTGTTACCACGTTGTTTAGTGTTTAGCGTCATTGCTGTTGCCTGAGTCCTTAGTATAACACCTACCTCAATCGCAAGGGGAAGATGATGAAATGGCCTACAACATCACCCCCCCCCCCCCCCCCCCCCCCCAGAAAAAGACAGCTAAGAGTGTTCAATTAGGAACATCTGTAGGGGGAAGAAAGCCAGAAGGCAAGAAAGGAGAGAGGAAAAAAAGACTGTAGGGGGTTCAAGGTCAATTGGCTGCTGTACCTTCTTGGGAATATCAACCGGGAAAAGTAGAAGAGGCCTGTGAGGAAGGGGTAAGGGAGACTACGAGCGGTGACGGATATCAGGCGGGATATCAGCACGGTGTCAGTCAGACGCACAGAAGCACGCCGCCCCGGGGGCTGATTCGGAAGGTTCCGCTCTGTATTCATGCATCGCCTCAGCCCTTCCTAACTTTTGCATTGCGAGGGAAGGGGGCTGGTGTTTAGCACCGGAATACCAACCACGCTCACTCGGTCCCCGCAGCCCTTAAAGCCTCCACATCTGTCTCATCCGTTTACAGATCGAGCTCCTAAAAAAAGCCCAGCTGAGCTTTAAAAAATGTAAGTGGAAAAACCGATAAGGAAACCTGCCAGTTAAATCACTGTTTCTGTTATATACGGTAAAAGTTTTTCTTACAAATTATTGCGAAAAACTACTGCGCATATTTTCTGCACCAATATATGATTGGCTGTTCAAGTAACTGCCATGGTTAGATGGTGCTAGTGAATGGAGTTCAGCTATCTTATTAAAAAT
The DNA here is from genome assembly GCA_026776725.1 of Gnathonemus echidnorhynchus. Lineage (NCBI taxonomy): Eukaryota > Metazoa > Chordata > Actinopteri > Osteoglossiformes > Mormyridae > Gnathonemus > Gnathonemus echidnorhynchus. The sequence goes on from JAODJU010000048.1 coordinate 2,342,943, forward strand.
CAAGCACTGAACAATGCTGGAATACTACCCATCTCACCTAAGCTTATTTTCACAAACCCTGTAGGATTTGTTCCGTGCGGAAAAAATGACTACAGAGAGTGGTGGGCACATTCTGCAATTACTAAAAAGAGAGAATTAATGATTGGGTATATAAGCTGGACCTGGAAAGGGGTATTTATTATATATAACGGTAATCTGTAGCGTGTCCTAATTGAGAAACAGAAAAAGCACATGGTGTCTTTCTGAAGCCAGTGGTGGACGTTGAATTCACTGCTGGACGTTAAATTCACGCCAACATCGTATCTTCTCGAAGCCACACCAGTAGTCAGACGGTTTAAATCAAGAAAAATGTAACAAAAAGTTTCACGCGGCTGTTTGTATATGCGGGGTAAATAACAAATCAAACACTGGATATTTTATCAAATTACAGCATCGGGCTATAGCCAACGATTGGTACTTTTAAGAAGCACTGCTATTTTCAGCAGCCTTGTCCAGGTAGGGCTGATCTTGAGCAGCTGTCAAGAAGGAGGGGACGTAAAGTAGGGTACATCCAGGGGATGAGGCAGGCCCCTTACGGAGTCCTCACTGTCACACGGTCAGATCGGAGCCACCACTTCGAACGTGTCTCCGGATCGTAGGAGGACGCCAGGCCAACCCACGTGAGCTCAGCCAGCACGTGCAAATTACCCACACACAGAACCTGATGCATGCAAGAGCAGGCAGAGAGACATTATTACACTTAATGTTACCTAGATATGCGGGAAATCAAGGACCGCAGGGTCGGGATTACCATAAACGCTCGTTCACTGACTGGTTTAACCGAATTCTCTGTGGTTCCCATTATCGTAAACCAGGCAGTAACCGACCACAACAGGCACATGTAGCTGTAATTGCTCCCAGTTCCTTCGGAATTCCTGCATTATTTTAGTCTTTAGGCTACATGCAAGCTAAGTAATACTATTGCCAATATATCGGCAATATATTATTTCTCTTTACAGATTTATCGTGCTACTGGTCTTAATTTCAGCACTTTGAAATATATATGCAGTTTACAGCAGCCAAGAAGTCATGGCGATTTGTGTATGGCAACCATAACTATCAATCACAGAAGCAAAGCTTGTCTGTGAAGCCCCCGGCTTTTATCCAGCGCTACTCAAATGCAGAGGGCACGTGCATGTTCATGTAAATCAAGTAAAGAGTAATGCATAACATTATGGTCCTGAATAGTTATTAATCATCTTGTGGGCAGACTAAATGTATCGCTATATCACCTGGCAACAGTCTAAATAAAGCGTCCTTCATAACACCTTTCAGGCATGTTTTGTAATGCACGCGTCATTTATGTTGTACCCGCGACGGCACAATGGATAGATTTTTATTCATTAAGCTCGTACGTACGGAGCTTTCGAGTGCAAAGTAATTAAAAGGCTGTGAAATTTTATGTCACGATGAAAACTTTCGGATGTTGACTTAAATGTCCATAAGTTTTGCTTGCAGATCAAACTGATCTTGGCATGGTGACTGCCAGAAAAGCGACGCATTATAGACATTTTTATCATTTACATTTCTAATACTTGCATTCAGGAGAATGTATCGATACCGTATTCGAGCAATTATTTTTGTATAGAATTATAGCGATTACATACTCGCGCCTAAATACAGATGCATCATATCGTTTTGTCACTTTAAAGCATATTTTTTTAATCTATATTACTGATCGTTATCAAATTTAATCTCAATTAATAATCATTGGAGCTTCTTGCATGTGAACAATCGTTCGGTTATTACGGAAGGTTTGCATAAACCGATAAACTGTTTAAAAGGCGATGGACAACCAGGAATGCGAGAAATGACCGGAGTTCAATATAGCGGCGATTTTGCTGATCGTATAAAACCAATGAACGCTAAATGAAGTGCAAAGCTGGACATAGATACTGATTGTGTCTAATATAAACAGACCAACAGATGACAAGAATAAATTTAGTACTAAAACGATTGAAAATGAACCACAAGGCCAAATGAATGAAATAGCAAGCGATAGCCTGCTCACCTGTGATGAAGACGTTCAGAAGTATTCCGAGGAAGATCATGCTCGGTCCCCGGCCGTCACTGAGCGCTCGGTCTCTCGCTACTTTCTTTCTGTTCCACCTGGAGCCAGTTCAGGGTATTTCCAGCTGCGAATCTATTTCAAAACCATCCCACAATGTTAACACGTGCGCCTAAACATTTTCATTATCTTGTCAGCCCTTGCGTGCCTTTAGAATAAAACTGAAAATAGTTATAAAAATAAAAAATAGCGACGACCGCCCCCAGAGCGCTGCAGACATTTAATGCATCACATTTCTACCAGTGGGAAATACAGAAGGAGATAAACCGGCATTACCCTACAAAACTTTTATTCTCCCCGAGAAGATGCGCTGGCATCACAGAGCTTGCTGGCCGGCGTCTCTCGGCGGAGCTGCGCGGCGATGGGGGTCTGGCCGCTGCGGTCCGCTCCGCATTGGCGGCGCCGTGATTGGCTCCGGAGCGCACGGCCGCAGCAGAAAGGCGACGCGACGCAGAGATCCAGATGTCAGGTGAGATGGATGATGAAAACAAATCAGCTAGCCTGTGGGGTAATGGATCTCTAGGAAGCACACTGTAAAAAAAAGAGTTCTTAATTACGTTTCGCCCCCTCGTTCCCGCCCGTTTCAACTTCATTGGGGGGGGGGGGGGAGGGGAATGAGACTGTCGTCAATGCAAAAGTTACGGCGATCAAAACATGAACTTCATTAGAGATGGACGTAAGATAAGCAGGGCATCTTCACAAGTAAATTTTAGTGAAAATAAATAAAGCCGTTTAAATTGGGAGGCGAGGGCTTGCACTAATTAGAGTAAATTGGGAGTCCATATAAGATAAATTAAAAGAGAGAACCGTGAGTTGGAGGATTACCCTACTCATTTGCGCCAGAATGGGAAATTAGAGCGCAGAGGTTTACAATTACCGCAGACTGTAAGTCCTCAAGCAGCTGCTGTGAACCCCGGGCTCCAGTACCGCTAATTCTTCAATGCAAGTCCATAGCTGCCGTCGCTGAAATCCAGCGGGCGCTTCCTAAGCACTGTTTAGCCCTCGGTCCTTTTGCGTTTCGACAGGTAGCCTAAAATCATCAGAAAAAAAAACAAGCATCGTATGTGTTTAATATAGCTGACTTTGAGCCGTGCTGTAATGTAGCAGCGATGTTATAATTGTCACGCGCCCGAAGACCAGCCGGATAGGAACATCTTATGCTAAAACGGTGAAAATATAAATATCGAAGGGCAATAGATAAAAGTCTGTTCGCATCTTGTGTACATGTTTACTTGCACTTGTTTACAGTATGCAGTATAATGTTAGAAAATCCAGCATTCAGCATTTGTATTGTATTTGGTCACATTTTGAGTGTTTCATACAGAGCTCCCAAATGTATTTCTGTATAGGGCAGCTGCCTGGGATATACAGGAAAATATATGATTTAGCCTATCTGAGACCCTGGTATACAGCACGTACTCCCAAAACAGAGATCACGCTGAGTAAAGCTGGATGTGCCTCTCAGCACAGCCCTCGTTAGGTCCGCTATAGCCCCCAGTGATTCAGCCCCGATACCAATCTTCCTTGGAAAAAAAAGTCAAGCCTCAGGTAAACTTGACTTAGCTGCTGATCTTTTCAGTAGCTCGAAACTCCCCTGTATCTCAACATTGCCTTATAGAGTGTGGCTGTATCGAAGCCCGATTTTTCCTTCGGAAGGCAAAAGTTATAAATATTATTTTGGTGTATAATTCACAACTTGTTCCAAAACAGAACAATCTACAAAGAGATTTCACTTTGGGCGTGTGTAGAATGACGGCAGGTATTGCAGTGTCTTTCAACATTGTTGCCGGTTCTTTGAAGACTTATAGTTGTTAAATGGTCGCTCATGACAGCTCGCGAAGATCTTAGTGAAGAGCGGTCAGATTTACGACTGTCACATTTTACTTGTCTGAGAAGACTGACTTTATGAAGTCACGCACCTCGCCTCCCGCGCGCGACGCACTGCTCCATAAATCAACGCTCCACTTGATGCGCCATTAATCTCGGCGAACAGCGCACAGAGCCAGTGAGATATGTGGTTGAGATACATCCCCAAGTGACAGGAACCTCTTGGGGAGGGTAATTTCAGGTCGTCGAAAGGAATTTGTTCCACGTGTGACAAACAGATGAGGTGAAGGTAAAGCACGACAACACAAGACCCAAAATCAGGCGGGCGCCCTCATCTCAGTCTTGGACCTGGTTGCGTTAACCAGATTCATGTTATTCAATTATTAACCTATCTAGCATCAAGCCTTACTTAATCAAACTCTGAGGAGCGCTTAACATTTACGCACGACCCGACAGCCGTCAGTAAAAGCAGTGAAAACTCATCAGAATGAGTGACATTGTTTGCTGCCAGTAACTGACCGGTTGACCCCAACCCTGGGCCGCATTTCTCTGTGCGTGTTTCCACATGCGACTCCATCAGGCTCGGAAGAATAGGTCGGGAACCACGGCGTTGCGCCATCTGCCCCCAGCTTCATCTCCCGGCACTCATCCCCTCTTCTCATCACCCTTGTAGTATATCAACAAGTTTTCATCCTAATAATTGCTCCCCCCGTTCAACTCGAAGCCACCCGCGACCCTGAACATCACTTGAAAGGTCCTGACTTAGGAGGTCTCGTGCAACCACTTCGCATCCCTTAAATCCCGCGGGAGACGAGCGCGAGAGAAAAGCAATTACTGATGGGCACGATAGCGCGCGCCTGAGCACTCCTCTGGCCCCACTTCAATAAATGAGTCCTCCGGCACGCGTGTGCATGGAACAGTTTTATCTGTGTCTTGAGTGCGACTTCCGGTGCCCTTAGAAAGAGAGGCACGATTATGGAGATACACATAACTGGGGGCGTTTAAAAAAAAAAAATCAGGGGCTAAGTCAAGTTTATCTGGGGCTTGACCTGTTTTTTATAAGGAAGACTGGCATCGGGGGTAAAATACTAGGGGCTAGGTTTAAAATACTCAGGGCTATAGCCCCCCCGTGATTGGACCAAACGACGCCCATGTCACATAAATGAAAGTTTCAGCCACGGGTGAATTTCTGTGCTGTATGCCTGCAGGGGTTACCAAACATTTAATAAGTAATGCAATATACAGACATTTTTGTATCCGTGAGAAATTATTTAGCGTACCAGGCTACACCGCAGTCTATGCTGACAATTGCGGATCATTTTCTTACCTCCTGCTCATCGTTAGAAGATTTAAAAATAAATGAGCACCGTGTAAAAATGACAGACGCATCAAAGTAACATAATACGCAGCTAAAATTAATACAAAAAAATGTAGAATAAACCACGAGAACATAAACAAAACTACTCCCTAGCGACCGGAAATAACCATAGCTGTAATTAATATACTATACATGACGTAACCCGCAGTGACCCCTTACCACAGCTTAGTCTAGAGACTCCCAAATGTAAATAAACCAGAGCCTGGGACTCCCTACCACTAATGCGTGACCACGTAAGTAAACAAGGGGTTTCCTCTTTAATATTTTAGAACTGCTCCGCGGAAGCCATGTTGAACACTCCATCTATACTAATACCTGTGAAACTAAGCTAACCTACCAATTAGGCATTTATACATAATCAGTATTGTAATGGCTGAAAAAAAGATTAATAAACGACTTGTAAGCGATTCATTAAACAAACCCATTTCTGCTTAACTGCCTCAGAATTATTTCTAAAGTTACACTTCACACTTCGGATAAGGGTCATCTCCATTCTGGTTATTTAGATATTCTGTTTAAAAATCTGTATGATTAAAGACAGTGTTTGTCTGTCTATACAGCGTCCTGGTCATTACGTATTTGCATTTATTTATGTGGCATACTTTTATCCAGAGCAATGTCAGCCTACAATGGGGAGCAGGATTGAGGTAGGCGGGAAGAGAATTTTCTCACGGGGATCGATAAAGGATCCTTCCTGTACAAGTGAGGCATCAAGGAAAACACTATGTACAGCTGCATCTAGGCTGAACATCCAGTGAATGAACAGTTACAGTTCAAGACGACTGTGAATAAAGAGCATGCGATACAATAAAATGTAACATAAAGAAAAGCTACACAAATAAACATCACCCAGCTGGAACTAGCCAAAGTCAAAAGTCAAGGTCTCTTTTATTTTCCGCTTCAAATATATGATGTGCGGGTCATACAGGGAGGTGAAATAGCATTAGCGTTGGTCAGAGTGCAAATGAGCAAGAAAACATAGAATATAAATACAGAGACACAGAAACATGACATTTTAAGCGTGAGGTCGTACTGACGCCTGCACTGTGGAGTCTCGAGTGAGGCTGCTTTTCAGCAGGCAGGAGTTTTTGCGCAGCCTGAATGTTTCACCACTTTTCCATTCCACTTATTTCATAACCTGCAGAATTTTTGTTATTGTTAAGCATTGTAAAGTACACTGCACAACTATAAATGAAAATATAAGTGAAATAAACCAAGTTTCCTTTATAACATGGACAGAGTATGTAACAGTGTATATCTGACATCCTATTAACCAGTTGTGTGGTGATGGCAGAGTCAAATTCTAGGCTGTCCTTTAACTTTAAATGCACTAGTTACCTGTTTCATCCCATGAAGCAGAGCAGTATGTAATGTCCCTTGTAGAAAGAATGTCTCACATTTTCTCTGCTGTTATACCTGCTAGAGGAGGTTACTTTGCTGAATCAAAGATATGACATTTCCTTGCTAATAAAGGAACTCACACGGTGAACTTACTGTAAGTTTATTCGTTAGCAAAGAATATTGAGTGTATTTTTAGCAAATGTTAAGTGAGTGACATACAACTGTAGAAAATCTCAGTGCGTGCAAAAACCTTTGACCGGTAGTGTATTTCAGCTCTGCATTCGGCACAGTGACGCCGCAGTAACTTACGCCAAAGCTCTCTCAGCCTGGCCTGAAAGCAACATTATGCAGAGGGATCCTGGGCTTTGACGGAGAGACTAGATAAGTAAACGCTGCAGTGTAGCGGCATAAGAACAGTCTGCTAATTTAATAAAAAGCCCCTTTCTCGTGGTCCCAACTTTCTCCGAAGAGCGCTGATGCAAAAAACACGGAGAAAGCATTTAGTAATGGCAAGTAAAAGCTTCGTGGAAGAGCAGGGCAGAGTGGCAGAGCAGAGCTGCAGAGCAGAGCAGACACACCAAGACGCCTACAAAAGAGAGCGATAGTGTCGCATCACATGACCTGGCCATCTGAGCAAAACACAGCAGAGATGGTTTTGGGGAAAGTTTGACCAGAGAGTGAAGGAAAAGTGGCCAATGAGAGCTCAGCATATGTGTGGGAGCTCCTTCAGGACAGCTGGGAAAGCATCCCAGGAGGCCACCTCATGGAACAGGCGTAGAGGGGACAGTAGGGTCAGCCAGTCCCTGGAGCAGTTGGGGTTAAGGGCCCTGCTCAAGGGTCCAATGGTGGGATCACTCTGCCGGCCGGGGGATTTGAACCAGCAACCTTCCGAGTCACAACTTACAGAGCTACCCTCCCCAACAGTTTTTTTTAAATTCTTCTTTGGTCAGCACATGTAGAGATTAGTATAAAAACATCTTTCTATGAGCAAGTGTGTCCAAACGTGACTGGTATTGTATATGAAATGCAATGTGCTGGGTCCCAGTAAAATCTCACTTTCAAATTATATGGGTAATGGGGGTGTGAGGGGGGGCTGTGCCCAGGAGACCTTTACCTCTAGCAATGCCCCCATTACACACACACACACACACACACACACACACCATGAATTCATTGGATAATATATATAGGCCATCATTTTAGGGTAGTTTGAGCTTAAACACGCCTACCCTTTCTAATCTGAAAGTGTTTAGTCGTTGGATATTAATTTGATCTTTAAAATGTCAGTTACATTGTGACAATCTGTCCCTCCGTTGTAGGGCACGTTATCACAAAATACTAATGTGCAGTTATTGCATAATTAAATTGATATTAATATCATATTAAACCATGAACGGTCATGACCATCGAACAAGGCTGCATTTTCCACTAATTCAGGGATAACTCAAAGAAAATTAAATGTGTGACGACACAAAATAACTGCGTAACATGACTGACTTTTACAAGTTACCTGTGCAAAGATGGCAAACGCCGTTCTTTAACAGCCGCACTGATATCACATAGTTAACAAACGACTCGCGCGCAGTTCCTTTCCTAATGACGATTTCGAATAACCGAGCAAGACCGACCTTAACACAAATGCAAGCGCACTGGGCAGCTGTCGCGGACTCATTCATTGAAATCCAGCCAAAAGCACCGGTTCCGCATCAGGCTCCGGGTAGCCCGCTGCAAATTCTTGTTTTATTTCCAGCTGCCTTCTTAATTAATTGTCCTTGATTGAGTGATTTGTTTAAATGAACGGCGAGATGGACCCTTGCGCCTGTGCGAAGACTTTGTGCAACCACAAAAGTTAAAGCACGTCAAGTAAGCAGATATCTAAACAGCTCATTTGCATTAGTTATATTAATTATTAATAAAAATAAATGTAATAACGGCATTAACTATACTCTTAAATACGAAGCTTTGATTATTTACGAAAAAGTGCCAATTTAGTATTTAAATGAATCAAGCCCTTACTTGATTTTTCAAGGGCTAAGAACTATTGAGAAATCATACCAAGTACTCAGATACACATTCAGAGTCTGGTGATTTGAATCGTCTGTTCATTCAATCAACGGTTCAATCAAGAGTAAATAATTAAGGGCCCAAGTGGCACAAAGTCTAGTATAAACAGTGAGTATACTACCTGAGTATAGAATAAGCTATGCTATAGAGCAGGGGCGGGCAATCTTACCCAGAAAGGGCCGGTGTGTATGTGGGTTTTCGCTGCAACTCCCTAATTAGATTACTGATTAATGGACTGATTGGCTGAAGGATCCTCACACCTGGGTTTGAACAGCTGACCTACAGGTTATCCCAAAAACCTGCATACACACTGGCCCTTTGCGGATAAGACCGGACACCCCTGCGATAGAGTTTTACTCCTTTGCGTTGCTTTGCAGAAGTGTGATAAAAATGTTTAGGGCTGATGGGACTGAGGGGCTCCTGTAATCGTCGTAACGGTTTCCCACTTTGCAGTGCCTCTGATCGCGTGTATGACGAGTGTAGCTATGTGTTCTCTGTCCCCTGTCAAAATCTGACGAAATATGGGTCCCCCAAAGCAGAATTTACAGAGTGGCGGTATATGATGTTTACAGAGCGTACGAATAATAATTATTTCATATTCAGGGTCCCCTATAACATGCTGGACGCCCTGCATCTGCCCGGGTATCCACGCCCCCCCCGTGCCCCTGGAGACAGTGTACTATTTCAGTGAGCCGCTCCGGCGAGCACCGGCATGCCATTCGTGGAAAAGAGTTATTAGTAAATTATGAGACCATATGGTTTTTCTACGAATTCATCCCTTTCTTTGTATGATTGATCATTTATCCAGTTAGGAGTCTGTTTCCGGCGTGCAGATAATGTGCAGTCAAGTCCCTCCAGTTCCGCGACGCACTGGCTGTCTCACTGTAACAGTGCGGCACTGGATTCTGGGAGGAGGAAGCATGGGGAGGGAACGCACAGAGACCAAACCTTTCAAACCGCCACCTGCAAATAAATAATTTGAAATAATGCACTTCACTCTAATCGCTATACACCCATAACCAGTTATGGAGTACAGGGTGACAGTGACCCCAGAGCGTAGGATATGTGGCGGGGGGGGTGGGGGGGCCTGGCCATTAGCAGGTACACACGGTCGCACGTTACAGGCGATTTCAGGTTCACGTAACTGCGTGCCTGCAGACGCCAGACTGTGCTGGCTGCAGGCCACAGAGACGAAGCTGCTTTTCTCCTCCGTGGTGCTGAACAGTAAGTTCTACACGGCTGTTTCAGCCGCTGGCTATATAGCATGATGAATACGGTCAGTGAGGCTCCATTAGAAAAGCAACAGAATAGTTTTTTTCAAGCACATAACATTTTAGTAACACATTGTGGATGTTTTCTTTGTTTATAGATTAATATGTTGGAAAGTGCTCATTGTGTCCATGCCAGAATGTTCCTTCCTTTATACTCATATTCCATGTATACATAAACTATTCGTATATATAGTGTGATGGATTGGCATCCCATCCAGAACCCCTGCAAAATGTCCTCTCTTTTCTGGGATATGGTGGCTGGTTGCGGAAAATAGATGTGTGGATGTGTAATTATAGTATTATTATTGTAAATATAGTAGATATAGATATATAGTATTATAGTATAGTAGATATAGTATTACAGTATCATCAATATGTACCTCATCCATCCATCTTCTAATCCCTTGTCCTGGGTCAGGATCACAGGGAATACTTACTAAACCACAGTAATAAACAACAAATATAGATTCCATTAACAATTGCAAGTAATTTAATCAGTGCAGGTCTCTGGCACAATGGTAATTCAGATCTTACCCTCACTGTATCTCTGCCTGAGCAAGTTACATCGTGATTAATGAACATATCTCATTTATCCACAGCACAATAAGGGTTTTACTGGCATTGTCAGCCCTGCTCTTTCACACCTCACTGGCATTTTTCTTATTCGCATTTCCTGCACAATGATGAATGGCATTTGAAAAAGTCTGGTGGGATTTATAGGCTATTAGGTGTGGCTTTAAACAGCGGGTCACGTGCTGGCTTCCGAACAGGGGCCCACGTTATTTAACGTACTAAAGAAAACAACAAGCCAAAAGAAGTAAATCCTTGAATCGTTCCAACAGCAGCTGATGAAGACAGTTTGCTCACAGCACGAAGACAAGTGGCAATAGGTTTTAAAACCACAAAATATTTAAAAAAAAAACAAAAAACATAACGTCATTTCAATTGCAATTCGGTTTACTGACACAGAGGAGCTTAAAAGATCTTCATGCAGCTGCTGTCCAAGGTCCATGCCAATAATCCTCGGCCAACAAGCCTCGTGAAAGAGCCGGCGAACATCGCAGCCGCTGCGATATTCTCATCACGGACAGAGTTTACCCAGAAAATCTTGTTAGCGACATTTATTGTCCGTGATTAAGCTAGCTGTCCCTATGCAAAATTATATGTCAATTTCCTTTGCATGTTTAAATGACTAAACTGACTGGGAGACAGAATCAGCAGGCAGATGCAGAGGGCAAAACACACACACACACATACACACACGTGTGTTTGTGTTTATGTATAATTTGTCATCCTTAATGTCCTGTCTACCCTTTTGCTTATGGGGTTAGTAATTTAATACCATTATATTCACTACTCGGGTGAAATCATCAAATAAATCCATGTTTCTTTCTAGGAGTGAATATTATATGGTTTCGGATTAAATCCATATGTCAAAATGAAATTAAAAGAGATTTACACAGGTCGTGTGACATTTGCGGTCTTAGAAACACTGGCGTCCATTCGCCAGCATGAAGGGGGGGTCCAGGTGCAGTCTGCTACCCGCGGCAGTGCCCCCCAGGGCAGGTCATGGCGGCCGCTTTCCAGCTGTGCTGTTGCTCGGAAACAAGATGCCTCACGTAAGAAAAAGACGCATTATTATTGCAATTTTTTACTATCTATCCATCCACTCATGGATCCATAACCGCTTACCCTGGAAACTGAGGACATGAGAACATGACGGAGGCAGCAGTTTGACTGAGTGCACAGGGACACAGACTGATCTGGAGGCATGAAAACACTATATTGCACAGTTTCATAACAGCTACTAGTGTCTCACATCAGGTTCGGTAATAAGAAAACACTCTATCCGTGCTTAGCTTAGCGTTGGCTTCTGAGCAAACACTCTCGTGTCTCTGTACTTATTGGCCGACAAAGTGTAAACAAATATGGCCACTTTCGGTGAGAGCCGGGCACCTTGGCAGCTAACTTCCTGTTTGTCTGGGGATTTGTTGATCGACTGATCATGGATTTAATGCGGATTTTGATCCCCTCCTCAAAAAATAACCGCAGCAGACGGCCAGAAAAAGGATGGGAAAAGTTCCCCCCTTATTAAATGTTATCCCCCGGAGCCCAGTATCCCAAGAGGGGGAGACATCAGCTGTCTTCAGCAGCCACTTACTAGCAAAGTCTGACTCATCACCACTCTGTGAAAGAAACGTCTTGTGAAAGCGATGCGTTGTTTCTCACAGTTCTCACCATTTTCTTTTTTTTAATTTTCTGCTCCTTTAAATATGCACAAGTAAAAGGAATGGAGCCTATTTTTATAGGTTTATGAAAACGGCAGGATTGAAATAGATCTGCAGTGTTTATATGTTCACTGGAACCTCGTATCTGAGCAGAAGACCTTAAAGTCACGCCTAGAGCATTATAAACTTACGCTTTAAATCCTCAGTCTGGTGCCCTCAACAAAAATAGCCAGTCGCCTCTACAACTCCTTCATCTTTTCTGGCCCCTTGTTCACGCCTCACTATCAGTCCGTCATTCTGTACCATGACCTCCCGGACAGTCTGTGTGAGTTAAGTGTTGACAGGAGTTACAAGACTGGAACAAATGCAGCTCCTTGGGGCCGTATAAGGAAAAAACCCGGGTCTTTCAGGGAGGTGGGCACCCCTCCCTCCAGGGACCTAGACGCTGAAATTCCCACCCTATCACTTTTCAGCACAGCTGGAATTGCATGATAGCCCTGTGAAATCCCACTTTTGCTCAGCGATGGACAGGCGGCTCTTCTGGCGAGAAACAAGGAACCAGAGAATCCAGCTGCTCAAGTCGACGGCGAATGTAACTGGCTGAGTGCATGAGGGAAGGCTTACAGTGCAGCTGCAAACGCTCACATCTGCGACAGGAAGCCCAGACACACACACACACACACACACACACACACACACACACACACACACACAGAGGAAAACATAAAAGACAAAGAACCAGAGAATGGCACTCCAAGGACATCTTAAGCAGAGAACATACCGGAAGACCTTTAGATTTTGTTTTACGACTGGCTCTGAATTAGGCATGGGCAAATGCAGTGAACGGGTTTCAGGCATAACACAATATACCTTACAATAAAGACTAACAGGAAGTAGATGTGACCAGGATATGACTAAGCTGCATAGATTGATTTGGAACAAACAAGAAAAAAAAAAAGATGACTGGATTTTTACTGAGGGTATGTGGGTAGTGGGAAAGGTCTGGCCAGAATGGGAATTGGGTACTGGGAGGACCGAGCACGTAATGTTGCCATAGAAACACACTGAGGGGGATTGCGATGTCATCACATCAAAAGTGTTAAGTCAGTCAGTCAGTCAGTTAGTCAGCTAAGCTCTTAATGGTCTCTTACTGTGAAATTCTGGATACTTCCATTTCCTGAAGCATGCGAGCTGGTGATGATGCAGTGGAGCCACAGGGCCGACGGGGGGGCCATTCCTCCTCCGTGGGGGGGCGCCCAGCCATGGCTCCCACGTGCTCCAGAAGCTCAGATGCACTATTGCGTCCATCACACCGCTCAAGTTAATCGTTCTGTATGAGCAGGCAAAGATGAAAAAAGGTCTACATACCTGATACTAATCTCTACAGTCCAGTTTTTGTAGACCTTGGGATATTTAAAACATGCATTGTTTTAAATTTATTCTTTTTCGAGTCAGTACCAAAAAAAAAAAAAAAATTGAAAATATTTTAAGTATGCAAACAGGAATTTGTTATATTAAAATTTCTCTGCTACCTAAAGAAATTCCCAAAATCTGCATATTCACATTTCCAGTAATGCATGCGTACAACCCAGCATTACAATTTACTTTCTTTTATTTTTAAAAGCTTATGCATAATGCAGCACATGAAATACACCTTTTTCAAGCAAAATTCCTTTTGTTTTCATTGTAAACGACGACGCTGCCTTTGAGCGCTAGAGACCCACAATACATCACGGGTCTGTACGTTAAAAAAAAGTGACTGTCGCACACCCGAGTTTCCGCGGCTCGCTAACTTGCTAAAATGGTGAAAGGAAAAAAAAAAAGAAAAAAAAAAGCGCACGATGCAAAGAGCCGAAAGCAGTAGTGAAACGGTGATAAATCACCGCAATGGAAATTCTGAGGATACCATGATGGAGGCAGACAGGCTGGGATACGTCTGTAATTACCTATGCGTATAGGCATTAAAGGGAGGGAGACGCCATTGTTGCGTCTGAGGCCATGTGACAGTGACGAACAGCCTGTGTGGTGCCCGGTGCGCGGCCAGCGGAGCGGACATCGGGGGCTGATGATTGGTGGGGCTTTAGGATCATCTGAGACATGTAGTCATAATGAAGGGGACTTTACACCAGTCAAAGAGAACCGGATTGGGACTGTCACGGCGTACAATGAGCCGTCTGCGGTGCTGTCAGAAGGCGTCGTGAGCGTGCTTGGCAGTGGGCTGCGGGCACCCCAACCCCTTAGCCCCAATTAGAATCACGGCTTTATGTGCAGAACCACACACACAAAAAAAACAAAAAAAAAACGACATACATTTCATATTAATAAAGCAGGCAGTTTCATAGTCGACTAAAGCTCTGGTTAATCTTGCATGATTTTGATGTAGCAGAGTTGGGTCCTTGGGCTCCACTTCATTCATCCTCTCGGCTGAGTCACATGACGACATATTTGAGGATCAATGATCGCTGATCACGCCGGCTACCGTCTCGTGGATGGATGGGCTGCATCACCAGCCAGTCTACGCAGGCAGTGTCTTGACCGGCTGGTGAAGGAGGCCCCTCTAGACGCCGCGCCCGGCCGCTCAGAGCTTGATGAGGCGCGTGGCCTGCTGGTGCCGGCGCCGCTCTTTGGCGGACGCCCGGCCGTGGGAGCGGAACTGCAGCAGCTCGTCCCGGTGGTCCTCGTGGTGCATGGGGCAGTACGCCTGCGGTTCACAGTGCTCCTGTGCAGACGGGAGAGAAGGACAGACAGCGAGCTCTTTCTGCTGATCCTCGTTCACGCAGCAGACGCGGCTATGATCGCTTAGCAGGTGTCGCTGCCTGTCGGCCTCTTTAGCTTAGCCTGCTGTCTGTTCGCTACGTTCACAACCGGTATCCATTGGCTACGATTACTTAACGGACATCGATATCCGTCTGCAAACGCCTAGCAGACACCAGTGTCTCTCAGCTACGACCACTTGGCTATGACGTTTAATGGACGACGGCATCTGTCAGCTATGACCAATTAGCGGACATTGGTGTCCATAGGCTAATTTCAATTAGCAGATATCAGGTCCCGTCGACTTTTATCACTTACTGGACACTGGTATCCATCTGCAACATCCACTAAATGGACGTTGGAGTCTATTGGCCACGACCACTTAGTGAACACAGGTATCTGTCGGTTACGACCAATTAGTGGATGTTTACTTGGCGGACGTCGATATCCATCACCAAAGCAAACACCAGTATCTATTGGCTATGTTCACTAAGTTGTTTATTTAGTAAAATCACACGTTTACAGCAAAAGCGCAAGTGCAGCCGACGTGAAACCGCAGGATCCAGCCACGAGCGTCTCAGATCGGCGACGCATTTTGTCGCTGGCACAGACTCTGCAGCGCTGGTGTCCTTTGTCGCCCACCTTGGAGGCGTGGAAGAAATCCCTGTAGCCACCCTTGAGGATGTAGAGCTCGGGGTAGTAGAGGGCTGGGTACTCGTTCACGCTGCGATCATCCCTGCGTAGCAGCCGGCACCTGGAAGGCAGAGCGTGCGCGGGTGACGGGGGCTAGCAGGCTAAGTGTGAGAAAACCGGACAGGCTTTGGGACGGCGGCAGCCTCCTCACGTTCTGGGCGCCCTCTCGGAGGAGAACTCGCAGTGGAACACCAACACCAGCCGTTTGTCAGGGTGGCGGGGGCGCAGTCGCTGCTGTAGGAGAAACTCTACGGCTTCATCGCTATTGGGCAAGTTCAGGGCTCCCTGGGGGCGCAGATGTGCAGCTGTACCAATAAAAAAGGCAACGCGCAGAAACGCCACGACTCTTCAGGCAACCGCAAGACACTCACCTTAATATGGCCGCCTTCGTACTCGTAGGGGTAACGGCAATCCACCACAACAAACGACTCCACCAGACTGCTGAACTCGCCATTTAAGAGAGCACACATCTACATTGGGGTGGGGGGAACGGGGTGGATAACGAGAACTCCGGTTGAGAAGTAATTTCAGTCTTTGGACTAAACTGTGGAAGGTCAAAGTACAAACAGATCGTACCTAAGTCCCGCAGATCCACATTTTGGCAAAACACTCACTGGGCAATAATCTCACATAATTCCAGCCAGCTCCTACCCGAAAATTCAAGTTAATACCAGTCGGAATTCTTTTCCAAATGCTGTGTAGCAATAGCATGCTCTGGTACATAAGAGTGATGCATAACACTCATTTATTCAGTACATTTCCCATGAAATTCACTACAAAAACCCCCTATCCCCCACAATCGGACACATTAATCAGGCACACTCACATACCACTCACTCACACACGCACACCTATGGGCAATTTGGTAACTCCAGTCGGTGTCAGCATGTTTTTGGACTGCGGGGGGAAACCGGAGTACCCAGAGGAAACCCCACGACGACACGGGGAGAACATGCAAACTCCACACGCATGGAATCCTGGCAGAGAATCCAGGGCCCAGAGGTGTGAGGAAACAGTGCTAACTACTGCACCCCCATGGCGCCCACCCCCCCCGATCAGACATTTCCTCAGCAACACTCGATCTTGGGTACTTGACAGTTCTGGAGCCTGAGGTTCCTGGCCTTGAGGGCGCTTGGTGAACCTCCTGATGGACCTCAGACTGGACCAATTATAACGGAACAGACATTAGATGAGTCACAGGTGCTTGAAAAGCATGATGAGTCAGTCAATTTGCGGAATTAATCACGGCCATAACGCCACATTCCCCAGCTATCTGAACATCTCCTGAGGTGCCCGTCACCACAAGGCACTACTGGCAGAGAGAAAACACCACCAGGGCAGTGAAACTCTGATCTGGAGACAGGAAGAGGAAGAAGCTCTACAGAAACCTCTTAATTACATATAGACATTTTGCATTTCACAGAAAAGGCTTGAGAATGACGACTGAGCATAATGCTTACTGTCTCAACGGTGATATACTTCAAATCCTGGTGTCTTCCAGTAACTGTAGGCAGTGCAAACACCTAGAAGAGGCACAGAAGATACACTTTTGGTCTTCTCCCAGTGCTGCATACCCACCTCAAATACTTCAGACAGAGCGATACATGCCAACTGATCTTTGGTTCAAATTCACGGCCTGTCAGACCTTGCTGAAGTCCCCGATGAGTTCTGCATTGACGTGGTCTCCTCCTAAATGATGGGCCACCTCGCAGAGTGACAGAGTCTTCTTCAGGAGACACTGGGGAGGAAGAGATTTACACCAGTGTTGGTTCAGGCCTCAAAACACTAGAGCGACTCCTCTACCTCCGCGAGTCGACCTAATGGGACCCCACCCACTCACCCTCCGACTCTTGCGGTTTGCCGACGCCTGCTCGCGTCCCTGGGCGTCCTTTTCTTCCTCGGTGAAACCGGGCAGTGTCCGGTGCCGCTTCAGAGGTACGTTGGAGGCAGGAGACTCAGGGGGACGTTTCAAAACTGCCCGGTTGAGTCGCAGGGGCATGGAAGGGGAGCGGAAGAGATGCCGACCTCCCTGGCGACTAATCGAAACCTGATTACGAAAATGGCAGTCAGTGGGACTGCTCTCGCATTCGGACCTCAGAAAAGCCCATCGTAAGCAGAGCTATCCCACAGGAACAGAAGGTTATGGGAGGCATGTTCAAAGTCAGAACCATGGTACAGATTCAACACAGCAGCTAATGCCGGGAAAGTTCTGTGGTGTGGCTGTTATGGTATTAAGGGACCGTGGGTCCAGCTCTGGTATTAGCCTGGTGTTAATGGAGTTTGCATATTCTCCTTGGGTTTTCTGAGTGGGTTTCGTCTCATGGTCCAAAGGTACGGAGGGTGGGCAATATAACAGAAACGCTGCATGCAAACAGTCTTTCACTTCGAAGCAACTAAATCACCCTCGAAGCTGAACCACGTCACGCTGAATGCTAGATGTCGGTAAGCGTCAGACATAAGGGGTCAGACAATCAGCACTTTGATATGTGAGTTTTAAAAGCAACATGAGGCAAGAGTTCCAAAGAGGCTAAGTGGCCACAAAAAAAAAAGACAGATTATTTAAGGTGTCAAAGGAAATGGTCTCAAAAATCATGACGGCATACGCTGCATCTGTAAAAAGGAATAGCAGTTACACTTAACAGGAGAGTTAAACATAAAATTAGGGGCCTCAAAAATGGCTACAGATCTGAAGCAGCACGTCCCCGAGCTCCAGAAAGCTGCCATTTCCGGCACGGCTGCCATTTACAACCCAGTTCTATCCGAGTCCAGTG
This sequence comes from Gnathonemus echidnorhynchus, assembly GCA_026776725.1. NCBI lineage: Eukaryota > Metazoa > Chordata > Actinopteri > Osteoglossiformes > Mormyridae > Gnathonemus > Gnathonemus echidnorhynchus. The sequence goes on from JAODJU010000048.1 coordinate 2,361,377, forward strand.
CCCAAAGACGTATAACCTGGTTTAATGGACAGAGAAGCTGAATCCCTGATGAGTGAGAAAGGTAATAATGTCTGATGAGTCATCTTTTACCTCCCTTTCTACATCCAAATGGGTTTATGTTTGGAGAAAGTAAAAATATACCTCCGACCAACAATTTCTGCCGGTAGGGGTGGCCATCTCCTGGGAGCCATTAGGTCCAATGACGTGCTGTGCATGGCTGCACAATGGTCGAGGAATATGAGGCCATTTCACACGACCAGGCCCACATCACCCTTAACACATCGTCCCCATATTCCAGCATAACATAATCCTCATATGCACCACTAAATAAATTCAAGAGTAGATTAATAAATCCCTTCCACGGCCTCCCCAATGATTAGATCTGAATACAGAGTGAGAAGTGGATTTCCTTCTCCTTCATCCCTCACCTAACTAGTCCAATGACGGTAACTAGTTTAAAAAAATGCACACAGGTGATGGCTTGTATGATAGAATTCCAAGATACACAAACGCGGCTGTGAATCTAAACGGTAGCTCTAACCCCTATAAGATCTTCAATGAAAATGCATCTCTATGCGTTTCTGTTACTTGGTCCACTCCGTATATGATTTATGTTGATTGGCGTCTCCAAATAGTCTATAGCCGTATTTCCCAACCCAGTCCTCAGGGATCCGCAGACAGTGCATATTTTTGCTTCCTTCCAGCTCCCAGCCAATCAAGAATAGTGAATACCTGGAATGGGGGTGCTGGGAGGTAGCAAAAATGTGGACTGTTTGGGGGCCCCTGAGGACTGGGTTGGGAAACACTGGTTAATAGAGTTTGCATGAGTGTGTGTTCTGTGATGAACTGGGATCCTGTTGAGTTTCCTCTCATGCCTTGCGGTTCATCGGATAGTTTTGCCGCAACCCTTGTGTTCGATAAACAGTTCATGCAAAAAGGACGGACGGACATTATACTCGCGCATGGAGATTTTACAGTCGGAGCATTTCAGCACACGTGTCTGCACACGGCACACTCACGGAGGAGAAATCCACTTCCTGATTCATCAGGGGGTCGGACAACAGCTGGGCCATGCTGGAGGACATGCCGACCGCAACTGAACTCTGGGGCGGGGGGGGGAGGATTTAAAAAACAGTAGTGATGAGCAGACGGGAAAGAGGCAACGGGAAAACAAGACGATCACATAATAACAGGAACGAGACGAGTACTGAGAAAAAGAGGGGAGGGAAAGAAGGAGGATGAAGAGGCTCACGCTGAACACCGGATTGTGCCGTTCCGTCTGTGCCGACCTGCTTCCCGTAAATAGCACGGCGGACGAGAGGGAGGGCACTCGACTTCCAGAGTGATGTCAGAGAGAGAGCGCAGACAGAACAGCGGCTCGGCCGAACAAAGCCGCTCTCTCTGAGTAAGTGGTGTAGCGGCCCAGAAAGGGACAGAGCGTTTCCCAGCCCCAGAACTGCCCTGACTACCTCCTCCTGCTCCGCGAAGGCCTCCATGAAGTCGCTGGCGTCTCTGTCGCCCAGGAAGTCCACCGGGAGGTGGGCGGGGGCAGGGGAGATGGGGCTGCCGAGGGCAAAGGGCTCAGCGCCTCCTGGGGGGTGCGAGTCTGCCGTCTGGGACGCATCTTCGCCTCGACTGTGCTGCCCCCAACTGGCCACCTGAGGATCAGATTCCTGCACGTAAACAAACCCCGTCCTGCTCAAAGAACCCATAAACTCACGCCACGTATGACAGAACAATGTGCCGGAGACCTGCACCCAGATAAACAGGATCACTACGCAAACATCCAGGTCGCCATGGAAACCAGGCGATCCACTCTGAACTGAATGAACGCCTTATTTGGACAGTAGCGTACAGTAATGAAAGGGAAGCTTTTGTCACAGCCCTGCGAAAACTAATACACAAGTCTATAAGAAGACCAGCGCATCAATGGAGAATAACTCCCTCACTACGCCTAGGGGGGGCCGGTCTTCTCTAGGGCGGGGCTACCTCTGTTTGCCCTGTTATTGACGATACTCTCAAAGAAACATAAATAAGAAACATGAATCATGCTTCGCATTCTCAAGAAAATGAACTATTTATGTATATATATTATATATGGCGAATATATATATAAATTATATATGGCAAATATATATATAAGTTATATTCTTCAGTAACTGAATCAAAATAATGAATGCTTAACTCCAGGGATGCAATGCAAAGAACTTAAGGTCCTCCAAAGGAAATTATAAATGGAAAATAAATGTACAGCTAGAATAGCAGCGAGAAGAGGCAGCATACTGACAACTGCAGACATGGACCTTTTTAACAGCGTTAGATACACAAAATCTAGTCTGTATCACCATCTGGTGGCTCCCCTATCCAGCACAGTTACTTCTGTTATACGAGTCTGTATGTGACAGTCAGAGTGTGACGGTCAGAGTGTGACGGTCAGAGTGTGACGGTCAGAGTGTGACAGTCTGTATGTGACAGTCTGTATGTGACAGTCTGAGTGTGACAGTCTGAGTGTCTGCAGCAGCTGCCTGGATCCTCCTCGTGGCCCAGAGCTGCGTCTCACTCACATTCTCCTTGTTGCTCTTCAGGGGCTCTTGCTTTGCTCGTCTGTCAAGCTGCTGCTTTGGGCTACTGCACAGCAGCCGGGGCTGGGGGGGGGATGAAGTGTTTAACTGCTGTGAAACACCCCCTATGTGACCACCAGGCAGCCCAAACCCCTGGCATGCCCCCCAACCCCACCAACACTGTACAATCCCCCCCAACACATCCCTCTCACACAGCCCAACCCCCCCGACACACCCCTCTCACACAGCCCGATCTCCCTCCCAACACGCCCTCAACATGATCACACCTCCTGAATTATGGTCTTACCAGAAACGGCCTGAACTGCTTCAAACGACTCATCCTAAAGACACAAAGATATTACACCTTCAGACAGCTCACTCTGAAGACTCGTTAAAATAAATAAAAGTAAAATAAATGTTAGTCTGGACTCTGTTTGTAATTCACATCACATGACTCTAAGGGTAGGGAACAGGAGGAGGTACCTGGCAGCTGGAGAGTCCTTAGGCACAGGAAGTGACACGGGCTGATCTGGAGACACGTGGAAAAGAGGCACACAGGGAGAGAGAGACAATGTGCTTTCATTTCTTTGCAAAATGAGCTACTTATTCCCTCAAACAGGCTCTCACACCTCTGATAATGAGTAACTGCTCACAGGTAGGTGTGACAAAGACCATCCACGGAGATGTGCCTAGATACAAATGCACCTACCCAACCCCCCCCCACCATCCCCCAGAGCTCTCTGTGAAGCTCAGTCCGACGTTTCAAATGATCGGTCTGTAATGATGACAGCCGCCGAAGCGACGGCGTGCAAACCTGCGTGGGCTTCGCTTCTCGGGGACGTCAGAAGCGCGGCTGCGTCCACACTCTCGTTACTGATGTTGGAGAGGTCCAGGCGCCGACACGGGGTGTCGCTGAGCGGGAGAAGAGCCACGAGGATCCCAGGTCAATTCAAATCAGATCAGACTTTAAAATACACAAGTGTACAGCAAACAGCTGTGGATGCAGGAAATGAGTTACGTCAGGATTGCTTAAGTGCGGATTGGCATTTCATGTTCTAGGGAAGTGATTCTCAAACCAGCCCTTGGGGACCTCCAGATGGTCCACATGTTTGCTCTCTTCCAGTTCCCTAAGTCTGGGGATGCCTGAGGACTGGTTTGAGAAACACTGATCTAGGGAGATGGGAAGAGGACATCTTGCCATGAAGGGCCTCGTGTTTCATCCCATTGAGCCTTTTATCATTAACTTTGTAACCTGGTCCACACAGAGTCTGTACCGAAGCTAGAAAACCGCAGCTTGCTATCTAAGGCATTAGCCCATGTGTCCCCCACACTGCGCCTGTGTAACGTAAATGCAACATCACCAGCCGTTTACCCAGTTTGAAAGGCTCTGAGCCCCGTGAAGCACTGTGTCAGCTCGGTGACCGGGGAGGGAAATCCGTCCGGGGAAGGCGCTCCTGCAAGGGAGAGGCCAAAGCATACCGCGGGGGGGTCTGCCATGGCTGTCAGGAGAACCGCCCTAAGTTTATATGGTACATGGATACGAGCAACGGGTATGATCAAATGATTACCAAGGTGCACACACACAAATATTTCATTCTTAAGTATCGTACCTGTGATCAACACAAACGCCCTCTCAATCTACAAGCTGTAAAAAGTTATACTTTGCATGCACTTCTACAGCGAACGCAGTATTTTTAATGAAATATTATGCTGTTCCAGATACATTACATTATATTAACAATGCGGTTCTATGTTGCTACAGACGTCAGGGCTGAGACTAAATTTTCTGCATTGCCAAATTAAAAATCATTTTACAATTCAACAAAAAGTCAGCGAGCTGCAAATGCTGTTCAATTTGAAAGACAGTGTTATTTTTGGAATGCTTAACTCAAAGTAAAGAATCGCACTTACAATTCTTTGTAACTCGAGCCCCTTCTTGTAATGTTGCCATTTAAAAGATTTTAAATTTTTCGCCAAAAAACAGCCAACAGAAACGGCGGAAACTGTATGCGTCACTTCCGCAGACGCAGAACCGAGCACTTCAATTGGATAAACTAAACGTCAATCATCGTCATGCCCAAAAAAGGAATTAATTATCTGTTGCGGAAACTCCAGAGAATGGTCTGGCTGCAGAACATTGCCTTGTGTGAAGCTCCAAGTAAAAGTTATTCGGAAAAGCAGATCCTGGAACAGATTAATGTGCCTAATCTTATCTCAGACAAGCACCAAGTAATCCAAGAGCATCGTCTTTAGGGTAACTTTGCTGTAGTGTTTGGTATAGTGACGTCAGAAAGCAGAAAGGAAAGAACACGATTGTTGCAAGTGAGAAAAAAAATGTTGCAAGTGAGGAAAAAAAAGATTGTTGCAAGTGAGCTGTGCTCTGAAGGAACAAAAAGATGGCGGGAGGTTGAATAAGGCTAAAGCATTAACAGTGTGAATTTATACGGGGACAATATGAACAACAATTTGTCGATCTGTTGCATCTCGTGCTACGTCTCTGCTTCCAGAAGGGGTTCTGTGGCACAAGAATTTTACCGAATTCTCCGAATATATGAAAGGAAACACTATTTTTTAAAACATTACACCTCAGATGGGACTCGAACCCACAATCCCTGACTTAGGAGGTCACTGGGGTTCTTGCAGAGTAAGCAGTATTACGAGAGACCTTTTCTTTATGTAAGGACATACAAAAATATCAGTATCTAAAAGGAATTGGTATTATGCTGTAGCCATCTTTGTTACACATTTCTGCCTTTATGGACAAAGTTTTGAAAACTGATATTTATACAGAGTTCCTGTATAAAGGTGGGTGAGATGAAAATGCACAGTAAGTCACCGAATTAGGTGGCAAAGGGGTTAAACCCGTCTGTTTGTTTTCCATTTCTATACCAGATGCGATTGTGCCTTTCATTATATCATAAGGACAATCCTAAGTTTACTGTTTGCTTGATATGCTTAGTGTACATTTCATTGATTGAACATAAATGCAGTATTCACCTAATGTTTAGAAGGATTATATTAGTTATTGGTTTATACTGAGGGTGGTATGGTGGTGCAGTGATTAGCACTGTTGCCTCACACCTCTGGGACCCGGGTTCAAGTCTCCGCCTGGGTCACGTGTGTGGAGTTTGCATGTTCTCCCCGTGTCGTCGTGGGGTTTCCTCCGGGTACTCCGGTTTCCCCCCACAGTCCAAAGACATGCTGAGGCTAATTGGAGTTATTAAATTGGTGTGTCAGTGTACCCTGTGATGGGCTGGCCCCCTGTCCTGGGTTGTTCCCTGCCTTGTGCCCATAGCTTCCAGGATAGGCTCCAGACCCCCCCCCCCACCATACAACCCAAAAGGATAAGCAGGCTGGAAAATTGATGAATGGTATTTAAAACCACCCCCCCCCCATCACAAACAAAATATACCAAGGGTCCACGCATTTACTAAGGTCCCCTTAGATGGGCCCCTGAGTTTCACAGAGAGATGGATAGATTTCCGCTGTATGCAGTGGTATCACCCTGAGCCCCTCTTGCTTCTTGAACTAGTAATCATGTCTTTAATCAGTTCTGTATTTTCTTCATGAGCCACATGAAGAGCGCGATTGACTGAGAGAATGAAGGACCTTTTGCATCTTTGCATACCTGTGTATTATGCAAGCATCAGCGCCTTTTATTTTGCTCAGGGCATTAATGTGCCGTGCCAGTCGCACGCCGTCTCACTGAGGTGGTTATAATTACCCACGGCCATTTGACGCGCCAGACACCAGAGTGTGAGTGACGTCGGAATCCGGCGACTTGCCCAGCGTCGTGCTGCTCCTCACCCCGCCCGCACGGCACGCATATGAACTGCGGTCTCCACGGGTGGGTAAAGCGTGGGGGTGTCTGTTCTTATGAAAAGTCACTAAGGTCCCCCTCCTCAAATCCCGTACACGTTCGTGATGCCAAATTAAAAACCAGGCAGCCTCGCTGATCCGTCTTAATAGGACTTACATTAAATTAAGCATTTAAACCAATCAGCAGTGACACACATATAATTATTCCACAAGACTTTTTCAGTTCAGGATTTAAGGGTTGAAATCCATTGAAACCGCGAAGTGTTAAAACATTCATGCTGGTAGTTTTACTATATTTCTTACATTATCACCGTCATGGGGCTCTTAAACCATTTCTAGTGTCATTTATGGTTCTTTTTACTCAAGATATACTATTTACACCAAGACTTTTAAAGACAGACGCACACCCCTTCCAGAGACATTCTTCGACTGGCCTGCTCACCTGCTCTTCATGGCCCCACGGCCCAAAACGTAAGGAGATCCCAGTTCCAGATGGATTCAAGCAGCGTAGATGTCACGCTGCACTGAATTACAGCCAAACAAATGGTAATGATTACCCTCTGGAGTTCCACGGGAAACCCACGGATGAGACATCAATTCCATCACGGGGCACATATGCACACATGAACAGGGTAATTTAAACTAGTCATTCTACTCTGGTTATTGATCGATGCTTCATAAAATTCCAACAAGGCATCGTTTAAAAAGCCATGCTTAGTGGTTTAGTATTTGTTTTGATGAAAAGCAGCTGTCCACCATCACAACTCATTGGAAATACCTCAGGAGAGGGACAGTTTAATCACTGTACACAAAAACCACACTGTCACCCTCCCTGTAGCTGTAGGATACATTTTTATTGTCACCAGCACGTAAAGCCATAGTGTTTACTGTAAAATGTTTGCTTGCTGTAACAATTACTCTTTACTAGCTATTGATTGCTTGTATCAATCCAGTAGTCTAGTGTAAACTCAAAAAGAAAAATATGTAAGCTTCTTAAGAGACATTTTAATTCTGGGGAATTACCTTCACTGATATTTACCCAACAACAATTAAAAATATTTATTCTCAATTGACAGTGACAGCAAACAGATTTAGTAAATTTGTTCCTCCAAGCTGATATGCAGGTTCTGACCCCAGAGACACGATACACAGGGCTAAACGCTGCCCTGCTCCCTTGGGCTGGCATCTCTTTACTCCACCAGCTTTCTTAGCCCTGGTCTCCAAGAGGTGCTGGCCCTCCTGACTTACCTCCAGATGAACTTCTGATTAATGAGCCATATCCCCCCTCTGACTGAAACACTGCCCAAAAAAAAAATCGGAAAAAAAGTCAGAAATAGTCTTGAAGGACTATCAGTGTGCACTGCCATTGATGATTATCAGAACTTGCTGCACTTTTCATGTTGTATTCATTCGATCTTCTGGAAGACCATTCCAGAAACCTTTGTTTTTGATGGAAGCACCTAATGAAAACCAGTGTTGTCAAGCAGATCTATCAGCTCCTATACACACGTCTGCAAAACATCATTACTCCACAACTTGCAGAGGTTTTTATTCCCAGCTGTTTGGGGAAGATGTCTGTGAAACAAATTTTAGAAAATGCAGGAAGATCAGCCACTGTGGTTCTACCACACTTCCCAGCAGTTTGTGCTTCTGAAATCTGTTAATCTCTCTTTATAGACTTTGCTCCTCTGATTTTCTGCAGATTCTGCTGAATTTCTCCGGTTACTCTAACAATCTAGTCCCAGACGGCCTGTGTTCATCTGCAGCGAGGCCTCAGTCACTGTCACTGTCACTGTCGCTCTCTTCTTCGCTCTCATCCTCCTTTTCTTCTTTTTTTGCTTCCGTCTCCTCCGTGAGCCCAGAGAAAAAATCGTCCCCCACGCCAAAGGCCTTCTTGCTCAGGGACTTGAGGTTGCCGTCTTTCTTCTTCTTCTGCCGGTAATCGCTCACCATCATGGCGGGAAGGCCCGAGATATCCCAGAATTTGACCTGCTGGTCGTGGGCGCAGCTGGCCAAGAAGTGTGCGTCACGTGAACGGGCGATCTGCTCGATGGGCTCCCCGATGTGCTGACCCACGCTTCCCAGAACACGGTTCGGCAGAAGATTGATCGCCCTGAAGGTACAAAAAAGGAAGTTTGCACAGATAAAATGCCATATTTTAAAGAGAAATATCATTCACATAGAAAAATTTTGTAGTGTCCATAATCCCTCTAGTGGAAAATATAGGAACAGCTGTATACCCTCCTGATATCCAGCAATGCATTTTTGTTCTCTGCAAAGGATATGTTTTTACTCATATCTCCTATACTATACTATATTATATATGCCCTGTTGTTACTTAAAGAGGACAGTTAGAGCTTCAAGAAGCTTTCACACGTGTGGGGTGTGACCCTGTCAACTTCCTTTCACATCAAAATTGTAGTCAGTCCCCCCCCTGGATTTCAGGAAAATATCAAAATAAGCCACTTTTCTGGCAGATGGAGGGACACTAGAACTAACGGTGTCTTGAGAAAATACCAAACTTGATCCTAAACTTTGTTCTATATTTCTAAAACTCACAGTGTAAGAAAATGCTAATATTGCTAGAAGTGAAAGAAAACATGATTTCTCAGCTAGCTTTTTATTCCAAAGATAATCTCAGTTGGGTACCGGCCCTGTTCCCCAGTGAGCCCCATGTGGAGCGGCAACACCTCTGACCTGACCACGCCGTCCATGGATGCGATACACAAAATGCTGTCGGTGACGGGGACGATGCAATCCACCGACTCCGCCTTGATCGCAAAGCGGTCACTAGTGGCACCAAAGCCATTCCAGTTGAAGAGGTAGATCATGCCTTCGCTAGAACCACAAACAACCTTTCGCCCACGCTGCAGAATAGGAGCGGAAGACAAAAACAGAGCCACTGGATTTTGTTTAATTCAATACAATTGATGATTTTTATAATGAACTGGTTACACAAGACTTCTTAAAATACAAGCCCTGAATCTAGGACTAGATACGTTTTTTTTTTTTTTTAATGACAAATCAGTTAGTATTTTGATCTAAAAGAGTTCAAAAGAACTTGCATTTTTCTAGTCAGCTCCCAGAAAAGATTAATAATTCAAAAATAAAATGTTTGTTTGTTTATAGAATTTTCTGTTGGGAGTGTTCAAACCAAACAAACACGGTGACTGATAAAACTGAAAGTTTAGAGAATGCCTTTAAAGTTAGAGACTTAGGGAGCAGAGACCACCAGGACAGACCTTCATGATGGCCACGGAAGTGAGGTCCCCATCCTGGAACTCGGAGAGCAGCTCAAAGCGCCTCCTCTTGATGTTGAACACACCCATAGTCCCATCACCGCTGTAAACAAACAAACAACACAAACAAACGTGTTAATAAACTCTTGTAACACCCAGTGACACTTCCATTCATATTCCTCCTCTCCTCCAGTTCTTGCCTTGAGGTTAGTAGGATCTTCTTGGCCTGGTCAATGGTGATGCCACTGATGTAATCCTCATGGTGTTTCATGTCCATGAATGCCGTCCCCTTTCGCATGTCCCACACCTTCAAGGCGCCACAATCATCCCCAGTTGCCAACAGGTTCTCATCGATTACCAGTAAGGAGTTGATGGGAACACTAGACATTGTAAGAGAGGGAAATTAATGACTAAATAACGCCGTCAGCCAACATAAATCAAAATTCAATCAGTTAACAGTAACATGACAGGACTTAAGGATTTTTAGTTGTAAAAGCATACGTTTAAAATCGACTAAAGTTGCTAATGTCTCACCTGTGAGCCTTTGGGATGCGGGTGACCAGCTTTCCCTCCTCAACATCCATAATATGAACGGATTTGTCCTTAGACACGCTAAACAGTTCTGCAAATGCGGGAAAAGGTGAGACTCATGCAGATTGCTGTATAGGTAAGATTTTTCGGATACTGTACCATATTCTGTAAATGGATAAGTGAAATAGAAAAGCAATAAACAAATGTTAAGTCAGTGTAGGTGTCCATCAACTCACTTAGCCCATCTTGGGAAAAGGCCACCTCCCTGCACGACTTAAGGTGGTGCCCTGATGACCAGAGCTCCTTATTTTCCCCTTCTGTGCAGGAGTAGGAGTATCTGCAGCAACACACCAGCTCGTGCCATCACAAAAAGCGCACAAACACACAATCGAAACAGTTCCACGGTTTAACTAGCGTGACCGTATCTAGCCATAAGTTTAACTATATCCTTGGTTACTTTATGGCGCTATGTGTTTTTGATTAAGGTATCAGAAATAAATTTAGGATATGAGTCTCACACATAGATATCACCATCGATGTCACCGGCGGCAAGGATGTCCCGCGTCGGGTGAAAAGCCAGGGTGTTCACGATGGCATCGAATTTGATATCTTCGGGAGTCTCCCTAATCCTGGGCTCTGGAGATTCCTCTGCCCCGTCTTCCTAAGAATAACACTTGGCTAATCAGACAGCGCAGTGACATCTTACATTCCGCGAGCAACGCGAAGAAAATCGTAAACCACGATGCGATACATTTAGCCCCTCGTTGGACACTCACCTCGTCGCTTTCGTTTTGAGCATCAGATTTATCCGACAGCACAGACGCATCAAGATCCTCCTGAAACATAAACATGGTTAAATAAATCGAGTCTACAGGTAATCAAAAGGTACGAAGAGATTGCCAGCAACCTCCGAAATTACAAGCACTCGTGTTACTACCGTGGAGGCTGCCATCTTGAGTCAATCTAGGTCATGAAAGCTTAAAGATAAATACACTCGTAAGAATAACATTTAAATACTTATGTAACGTTGCGTCTTTATGCATTATATTATATAGAGGCAAACATAATCTTTCACTGATGCTAGGGATGACACCAGTATAAGTATTGTTTTCTGAAACTCTTTCTGTATTTTGGCTTTCAGGATGGATCTTCGTTGCAAGACATGCGCAGTGTAAATTTCTTGCAAGTTTGTAGAACTTATTTGAACAACGTTTTGCTTGGTCTTGTAAATAGAACAATTTAATTGAAATTGAATTTGCACATTTTATCAAAATGCACAACCCCGTGTATGGCTCGAACTTAACACCGATGCGCTACCCCCTTGGGTATAAGAATTAGCTCGAGACTTGGTAGGAGAGGCAAATCGCTACCACGATTTGAGATCTTGAATTTTAGTATCAGAAATCGACGAGACTGGCTGTTGCTACCAAGAATTACCTCGATTTATGGCTTGCGGCAGGCGCTAATGAGGCAGATACACGCTCCTTTTCGTAAGATATACATCACCGTAAATAACTACTATGGTCTTCATAAGAGCGTGCCTACATTTACCATGCTAACATATGAACTGCACAGAAACAAAGAAAAACACTTTCATGTGTGGATTGAACTAGCGACCTTCAGATTATGAGATTGACGTGTTTAGTGGCGGCAGCGCAGGTTCTGTATCGCTCCAATACTGTGGAGTCCACTAAGCAAGAATATTTAGTTTGAATATTAAGGTGTGTTTGATTGCGATCCATCTCTAGGAAACAAAAACGGCACTGCCCCGTGTGAGGATCGAACTCACGACCTTCAGATTATGAGACTGACGCGCTACCTACTGCGCTAACGAGGCTGATGCACGTCTATTCCCTTAAGATTACATCATCATAAATAACCATTGTAATTTATTAACAAAAGCGTTGCAAGTTTGAATTTAACATGGTACCCCTGACAGAAACAGAAAAGTACGTCACTGCCCCGTGTGAGGATCGAACTCACGACCTTCAGATTATGAGACTGACGCGCTACCTACTGCGCTAACGAGGCT